>OU565286.1:6587322-7016752 GCA_913789915.3 Sphecodes monilicornis | reverse complement strand
AAAAGCAAGAACTTACAACATCAAAACACTCAACAATTACTTATCATTTCTAAAGACGCCAGTGGTTCTGTGGGTAAGAACAAAAAGAAGAGATAGCCGTGGACCCAGCAAAACCACAACCAATTTGGTATTCACCTGAGGAAACTCTCTTGCCTCAGGGAAAACCTCGGTTTAAAACCCTGGGGAAATTGGCGGCTAACAACAAGTAATTCAATTTAACATCTCAATATTTAAACATAATAATTCATCTTGATCCCATCTTCATCCCTCTCCTGCGGCCGAAGTCGCTCGCTCCAACTTCTCACCGACCTCACTGCTTGGTTCAACTTCAACGACTGCAAAGACTGTTGCTACAACTTTACAGAGGGACATCACACATATATGTTGACGCGTATAACTAGGAAGTGTTACGAATATGGCACAATAGGTACTCCCGTCTCTAGGCAACGACGATATAACAAGGACGAGTCTATATAATTAATCCAATAACAAGGATGTGCAATTCCCTTCCTCTCTGAATAAAGAGATTAGTTGCCCTTTGATATCGGTCTATTTATTGAGTATGCCTAAGTTACGTGGCCGCCCGCGCATCACTAAGTTTGGTGTGGGTTAGGTAAAGAATTAGTAAATGTGATGAATTCTTGAATATTTAGGACCTAACCCAGACCTAACCCAGACCAAACTTAGTGGTGATTATATATAATAACCGGTAATTATACATAATCACCGGATTAATCACATTTACCGTAACATACACATATTGTAAGTTCCGAAACTTCGACTGAAAACGAAAACATCTCTATAATAGCTCACGAATTAGGGTCTCAGGTACAGGTATGTATAAATACATGCTCGATAAACCAATTATTAATATGTTTATTTAAGTACAACAAATTCTACTAAACTTAAAGGTAATATTATGTACTGGACATCGTACACGCTTGTTGCATTGAACAATAAGTGTCTCCCGGTGGTTAAACTTTGCAATTCAATTATTTCAACATTTTTTGTTAGGATGATAGAGGATAATGAAGCGTTTCTTTTGTTTTTATTTTAGAGTTCATACAACTAACGGTGACGCAGAAAATCCCTCGTCGACTCCAAAGAAGGTAACTGTATTAGCTACTACACCTTCTACACTGCCTGTTAGTTTCATCGAACCAGATATCTTGAAACACTTATTTCGAGAACTGGATCGAGATAAAGTGGAAGCCGAATTTTCACTCAAGGTGAGGAACAGAATTCATGGAATATTTAAAAAAAACATAAAGGCGATGTTAGTGTAATATTAAGGAACTAGAGTGTCAGTTTTAATTAATAAATCAATGATAATTACCTGCGTGAAAAGAAGTTGTTTCTATAAACGGCAACAAAGATATACAGTTATAAGTAGACTGCGGATTTTATGCATTTATGACAAAAATGAGTAAGTGTAATTTCAAACAAGAAAAAAATTAGAAGAATTTAGAAGTACTTTTGTATTATTTCCAACGAATCAAACATATTCAGAAAGAAACTAAACTTGCGTTTCACTCCGGTTTGTTGTAATTCAGGTAGAAAATTTGTATTTTGCACGAAGACCCGCGGTCTAGTTATGAAATATATAGTATTAATGAATTCTTTTCTGTAACACCAGAGAAGACTTGCGCTGGAAGAAGCTCTACGAGCTAAAGGCGAAAGTTATCCACGTGCTAGAGGATACCAAGGATCTTCGTACTCTAAACTAGCAAACACACCAAGAGTATTTTCCCGTCAAGCGGCTCGCTTCGAAATTCTCGATAGTGAGAGTCTGCGCGGTAAGTATCATAATAATATATCGCAGACTTATCCGAAGTCTCCACTTTTGCTTCAGATTTATTAAATAAATATTTTGCTTACTACTTTATTAATATCACAATAGAAAATACACCCAATTCTGGTTTTACACGGTTTTAATTCAACACGGTCATCACTGTTTTCAATTTTTATGTTACTTACGTTAATATGGTACTTTTACTTTAAGAATTGAATTACCTTTTGTTTTTATGAAATAAACTGTGTATGAATGCACAGACAGATCAAATTTGGATTTTTATAAAGAATCTTAATAAAGTTTTTTGCATGAATCCTTTTATTTTAGTTATTTTTTATAGGTTTTAAGAATATGGAGCCAATCCCCTATTTTTCGATGTACGCATGTACACGATGTCTTTTTTTACACGGTCCTGAACGTATCTACCTTGTAAAAACAGAATTGGGTGTATATCGAAAAATTTTATTTTGTTTCTTCTTGATTATGCAAGGTGTAGAATTATTGTCTGATAATCCATATTAATTGGAGACAATCATTATTAGATTGTGGAATGCATGCAGTCATGACAGAAATGAGTAGCAGCAATTTGAAGCAATACAAAGATTAAAAGAATTGAAAAATGTCGATATATGTTGCGTTCTTGTTTCTTGCAACAAATGCAGAACACTTTTATTTTGCATAAAAATCTGTTTTATTTGTTTGATATGTCATTATAATGCAAATAGATGTCAATGCCTTTAAATTTTTATCATTAAAATATATGAATCTTTATTTATTCATAAGCTTTATTTTAACCAAATTATTTTATTGCAGTTTTTGTAACACACGCTTGCGAAGTTTCAAAATATCTTCATTCTGAGTGATAAAAATATTACTAAGAAAAATTGCTGATATTTCTATGTATGATATATTCTTTATGAGATAGCAAGATTCAAAGAAATTAGAATCTTCGAATTATTGCAGGTTAATTGTTAAAATTTATTCATTAGTTTGTATATAATAATTAATGTAAACTGAGTTTGCATATCTTTTTCCATTTCTGCATAATAAAAAATATTCATAAGATTAATCATAAGTATTCATAAAATATTATTCAGTATTGTTTGTCCACAAGTATAAAAAGAAAAGATATTTACTACCTTAAACTATCTGCCGAATTAATTACTGTGTTCATTATGTTTAATTTCTTTCAGATTTAACAGTATTAGATTACCTCAGCAAACACGTTTTCATTTCCTCCGGAAGAAAGCTGATCTTTGGCAGAGCTTTCAATAAATTTCAAGAAGAAGCGCTACGAACTACCAGATGTATATTACCCGGCGATATTTGCGAGGCTTTGGAGAATATTATTGGAAAGCCCGTGACTGAAGAACAAGAAGCATACTTGAAGTCAGTGATTGGTGAAATCAAGGTACCGCTAAATTTCAGAAGTTGGTGCGGTTTCTGCGCCGCAGTGGAACGATTGCTATGTCCTCTTCCGCAGAAAGAGGTGGATCCCCCATCGTGGTTGGAAAGGGTTGACTTCGAGACTTTGGAAAGAAGATTTAAATGTGTCAATGTGAATCCTCAATTAGCTCTGTTTCTAAGAGAAATTTGGAACAAATGAAATCTTGTAGTAGAGCCTAGTTATTGTTCGCTGTATCAACAAAGAGCGACATTATATTGAATAAAGTGTTCCTGCCATAAATGTGTAATGTCAATAACACAATTATGATGCTTGAAATTTTGGTACTGAACGAAAAGAGGGGTCTTGTCTCGACTTGAATTTATATCTACCAAGAAATCATAACGAAGTGATATTCGTCGATTTTTATACGCCTTTGATGAAATATTGATCCTACGAAATCATTAAACATGTTTTTTATTGGTCATCATTTGTATTGAATGAATGAATCTTTTAATATTAAGGTAAAAAATATAGTTGATCAAACATGTGAAGAACTACAATCATCTACAGTGCTATAAGCTATTGTTTATATAAAACCCTTTTAAACAGCATGATATCCTTAATATACTGATAATGAAGTTTGGCAATTAATAATGTGTACACTGCCCGAAATTTCTATAAAGCTACCACTTTTCTTGATAAATTCTCATTATTATTCCATATCAATGAAAAATTTATGTTTGGTACCATATTGTAATTAATTAAAGAAAGTGTATACGTTGGTTTAAAAAAATAAATACACCATTCATGTCAAGAAAAGCATACATAGTATCGCCTGATTTTAACCAAAAACGCTGCATTAATAGTACATTTTATGCCCTTTCGAGTGGTGTTTGTCATACCTTGGGGAAATTATTCGTTTTTGCGTTATAAAGTAAAATGTGAGTAGAAGTTGAGGCGCGCGGTCAACTACTCAACCTATATATTCGTTTCAAACGTGGAAAAAACGCTTTCTATGATTATATATACACTGTACATAACACAGCTATGCTATTGTCATCAATTCTACTGTTTTGAAACAGTGAAACACATTGGATATATTTTACAATAATTATACCAGAATGCAGATATTGCTTATTTTATATTATATCTTATTATACAATTATCAGGTAACATATCTTCTTCAGTTTGTTTCTAGTTATATTCACGACAGTATTTTAAGATTTTTGTGTTTGCAGTGTTTTAAGATTTTCCGAAACGAAACTATTCACTCTTTCATCGATACCCAGAATTAAAGGACTAAAAGAAACAATCATTTTCTTCGGACGCAACCGTCTAGAATTTCGAGAGAGAAATCAAGTATTTACGAGATGTGTTCATTTTTTCACGTTTCGCGCTTTGAGATTACTGTTGTCGTGGTAGACATCTATGCATTTCTTTTAACTAGACCAAAGACAAATCATCAGTTTCATTTTCGTTGTCGTGTCGTGAAGATCCATCGTCTGTAAAAGAATTTTGTATGTGCGCAACATTTCGTTAGAATATTGGATTATTTTAATTTTCTTTTATTAATAGCGGTGTAGTGTATAAGTTACATAGTGTAGTGCATAGTCTAAATAACAGTATTTCTGACAGTACATGTGACTAATAGCAAACGTGATTAGTATAATAACTGAAATAACTAAATGTGAGTTCTAACAAATGCGAAAAACGTGGCATTTTTCTTCAAAAAAAAACGAAGAAGGAGAAGAAACTTAAATCAAATCAAGTGTTTTGTAAAAAATGTTTTTTAGAATCTGCATTTTCAAATACTGATGACCAAGAAGCTGGAACAAGCTTCCAAGGTGTAATATCACCTTCAGTGCCAGTAGAGAGAGGGTGGGACACTGAATCTTCCGCCACTTTACCAATAAAAGCAGCTCCTAAGTGTCATTCGAAGTGCATTTTTGGTTGTAGAAATCTTTCTTTTATTAATAAAAGATTAACGACAGAAATATTGATAAATGATCATATTATAATCCACGAAAGATCAGAATGTTGCAAGAGGCATATCACAAACGACAGTATAGAGCAATCTTCGATACTTGCACTGCAGGACAATTTAAAAAACGAAACAACGTTATCAATAAATTAAATTGTAAATATTATTGATAAGTTACGGAACTTCAACGAAAATAAACCACATGAATGTAATTTTTTTGATAAATTACACAACAGCGAATTAAAAACCTGGACTGGCTTAAAAAAAAGCGAACTACAAAACTTAACTGAATACTTTTTTCAATAGAAGTGAGGGCACTAACTCAATATAAAAGGTGGCAATTTATTTAATGCATTTATATCGTGGTTCGTCTCAAAAAGACATTCCAGCTATGATAAATAAGTCACAACCTACGGTATGTAGAATAATTTCAGAAGTGCCAGATATTATTATGTCAAAGTTTGTTCCTCATTTTATCGAGGAACATAACAAGAGAGAAAATAAAACAAGAGACATCAAATATAGCTCGTCATTTAAACAAAATTCAGGAAAATGAAGATAATATATTTACCATTTGGGACGGAACATGTATAAATTTTAATAAAAGTACGAACTATCGCTTCCAAAGAGTATATATAATCATAGGAAGCGTTTTTTCCACGTTTGAAATGAATATATAGGTTGAGTAGTTGACCGCGCGCCTCAACTTCTACTCACATTTTACTTTGTAACTCAAAAACGAATAATTTCCCCAAGGTATGACAAACACCATTCAAATGTACTATTAATGCAGCGTTTTTGGTTAAAATCAGGCAATACTTTTTTGGGAATTGCAATTTTTCTGAATTTTTTACACCTTGAAAAACACGAAAAACATGAAAAAATTATGTTAGCAATAAATAAATTACATAAACTTATACACCGTTGGAAAGCTTGAATTTTTTATGATTTTTTGATATCAGTGCCGGGTCGATATCTTATTTTTATTAAAAGTTACAACACATAATAGATTTCGCAAAATACGTACTTTGACCCCCGCCCCCCGTAACTGTGAAGTTCTGGGAAAAAGTTTTTGCACGGAATCAATGTTAGACCCAAAGGGCTACAAATATGCAAAGTTTCAGGAAAATTGGTCTTGGGTAATTTTGGCCGATTTTGAATCAACGCCTTTCTATAAGCCACTTGCATATTTTATACATAAACTCCAAATTAACAATTATTTTTCCACGGTTTTTATATTAATAATTACTTAGTGTAACCTCCATTTTATTGAGTAACATTAAAAATTCGGTTTGAGCGTGATGAAATTAACTGTGGAGCTGTCTCTGTTTAAATAGACGCCCACGCTTCATTCAGTCAAGAAACTTTTTTGAAAAAACCACTTCTCCGCGCTCTTTGATGTGTGCACTACTACATTATCATGTTCCTAAATCAAATTGTCGTCTGCAATATTTTCTATAAATGGTATTAAAATCATTTCTAACAAGTCTGTGTATTTTCCCGAATTTATTTTATGGTTATAAAATAATTACAAATAATTATTTAACCATTTGGAACAGTCTTTTTTCAAGAATGTAAATGCTTTATTCCTTACACTTATGACCGCAACTGTGATTTTCATTTGTTTAGAAATTGAAGGATTACGATACAAACGAAAGTACATACTAATTATTTTTAATAGTTAAAGATTGAGATGCAGCATATTAGAAGCTATTTTATTGTTTTGTTAAAATAAAAAACATTGTACTTACTCAATGTAGAGGAACTTTCATGAACAGTTTAACATGGGAAGCATATAATCAGCAGCTGGAGACTCATTTTATGTTAAAACAATCAACAACCAATAATAAAGTGTACGTTTAATATACAAAGATATAGCATCGAAATTCTTGGGTTTTATGATCAAAACATGATCGTTATTACTATCACAAGAATTGTCACCAATTTCAATTATACTAGACCAAAATATGTTAGAGTATCTAGATAGTAGAATGTGTATTTAACATTAAATAAAAATTAACAAACATTTTTTAGGATCCAATACTCAGAATTTCTCACCATTCAATGACTTGCTTGGTAGAGGGAAGCCAGAATTATGTCAATAACAATTTTTGTTGTGAATAAAAGCTGCTAACTTAGTCGTCAAAAATAGCTTGCCATATTTTATGCTTAACATCCAGTTTAGTGATAATGAATGGGTCGTAAATAACAGTCTGAGGGATATTCCCGTTCCACACAATGCAGTGCAAAACTATCATGTCCGGTCATGAAATAGTTTCCAAGTCATAGATAATGCTTCATTATGGTCATCGCACAGAAGAAGTAAGGAGAACGACTGTTTATCAGAAAATACCAGATTTCTCATGTTTCTTGTTTCTCATTTCAAATACAGGACCGAGTGGAATAAAGAAATATAATACAAAGAGCTGCGTTCGTCGCACAATTTTATTGCCGGAGCGAACTCGCCAGTACCTACTCGAGCGTATACAATTATTATAACCATCTTCGGTTGGCTACCGACAATGTACAAACTGTTCGAGCTCTTCTCTCTTTCTCTCTCGCTCTCGTTCTCTCTTTCTCTCTCGCTCTCGTGCTCTCTTTCTCTCTCGCTCTCTACCTCTCGTTCTCTCATTTCTCTCAACACAATAAATAAACGAATTTGCGCGCATGTTACTAATACGTAACCACAATATAAAATCGTCCTGCATTAGTAAATAAATTAAGTAAACGAACGGTATAAAACGGTGGAGAAGTATAATCGGGGCCAGGGTATACTTCGTATCGATATAACAATAATATACTACTGGTTGCGTTTTAGTGTCACCTGCGTGTTTTTGTGTGTTTGTCTCTGTATAGAGTGTGTGTATATGTTCATGTTTGTATGGAACGCGTGTACACGGTGCGAATTTCGAGTTTTGGTGGGAGTGTATACTGATGGGCATTGATCAATTGCTAATTCCTACGTCACATTGCACATACAACTAACGTACAAATATAACGACGTGACGATTTGTACGACACTACTTTCTAGGGTCTCTATACAGCGCGACGCTACTCGCCGTTCAAAGGGAGTTTCTTTGGAGCTGTTTCGTTGAGACCTAGATGCTTTTGGTTCGCGGTTACGAAAAATCGCCAACCGATTGCCATATCCTCGTTGGAGATATTCTTCAATGGTCTCTCTATCTCACATTCTTTCTTGTGTTGTTTCTCAGTATAAAAAAAGTTGCTGTTGCTGCTGATGGGCAGTGAGGCTGATGTACGACAACGGCACACAGGTATCAGCATTGGGCTAGTTACCGTTCGTCCCGTAGATTTTGCCAGCCTTCTTCGCCATGTTGCCCAACATTTCCATAGAATACTTGTGCGCAGACCTTAACGATACTGCCCACTCTTTTAAACTGATTTCATCCTGGAAGAATACGATTCGTGGCCAAACGTGCTAACTAAGTTTATTATTTGAAGAGGAATCGGGGCATTCCAATAAAAAATCCCGAGTTTACTGTACCAATCCGCTAACAAAGGCTAGTCTGCATAGTTGTAATAGACTACATACGGTCAAAAAAGTTCCTTGCTTGCCAAATCTCAAATACTTTGAGACGTAATTGCAAAGGTTTTGGAAATTTTGTCGATGTTGATTCATCTATTCGTTAAAATTAGACAGATTTCAAAAGAATGAAAATGGTTTTTAAATTTATTTGTGAAAGAATACAACTGAATTGAAATCAGACACATATATGAGAATATGTACATATATCAACAGATCTTACGGGCGTATTGAAGTTAATAAAAATTGTAATTAGAAATTGTAATGGTTCATAAATGAATTAGAACAATAAATTTGTGTATTTTAATATGCTCCTCCTGGGTATGAAACAAATTCCTTGATCGTGGGGTTTCGATACTCGTATATTTTCATGTAAAGGAATACAAGAAACATTGTTATTTCTTAGAATGTATTTAATTGTGATTAACAAATGATTGAATGTTCTAACTATTTCAGCTTTAGTGTTGAACTTTGGAGTTTTTACTTTTTAAATCATTATTCCATTGAATCGCATAATCGGAGAATATGACATAGATTATAAAATTCATATTTTCTACACGAGATCAATTTTAACGGTTACGTGAAGGAAAGTAAAGTCTTCATACTGCAGCAGGCACTTTTATTGTCTGAGTATACTATAAATTTTTGTGATTTCTGCCTCTATTAGGGTACGTTTTATTTACACATACGTACTGAACAGGCTAGATTGCAAGGGATTGAACTAAGAAAAATCTCTGAGAAAGTAGGAAAATTAAGAGAATACATTACTTACGGGATTTGTGAGCACTATTTTTACATCTTTTTTGCGGACGATAATACACTGTTCTCCTTTCACGTGCTGAAGATCCGCGCTAACTTCTTCTACCTAAAAATTCAATATTTTCATTGTAATTTAGTATTAAATGATCTACAATATACAGGGTGAGTCGCCGTGAATTAGTGATTATAATGACTTCGTTATATTGAATGCTACACAAAAATTTGTAAGTAAGAATAAATCTTTAATGACTTAATCGATATTCTTTCTAAACCGAAATTTTTTTCCAGAAATATTCTTATCTAATTAAAAATAAGGAAGACGGGTTTTCTTGCTTGGTGATCTATCTGGAATATCAATTATAGCATCAATAAATTATTGTTTCAGTATTGTTTAAAAAGACTAGTAAGTGAGTCACTCGTTTTGGAAGCAATAAAATTGCATGCGTGTTTGAACTACTCAAAATTCGAAGAAATTAATATAAACTTTTAATTAGGTTACCTGATCAAGAAAAACGAGTTCTGGCTTCACCGTGGATTCAGGATATAATTCTAATCGATTGGGATACAATTTCGCATAGCGCGTTTGCCACGCACTGGCGAAAGGACCACCTAACTTTTTGATATAACCTTGCAGAATGCAATCGGAGCCTGTAACAAATAACTATAATTACAATGACATCTCTTTACTCAGCCTATAAAGACATCATTAACCCTTTGCACTCGTTGTGTTTCGTAAATCGTGATATAGCCGACCAGAAGGAAATCATACATTTGAGGATAAAATGAAAAACTGAAATAACATTTTGTTGATATCATCGATTTGTCTGTTCATGACTCGTCGATACTACTGCCTGTAAATAAAAATGCGCACGATCTTGACAAGTTTCCGAAGTCGATTTTCGCTGAAAACGAAACATCAAATGGAAAAATTGTATTCTATTTTATCGACTTATTTTTTCCCATAGAATTGCCCAATCCCAATATACATTGTATGTAGATTCCGGGTCCCAGAGTCAAAATAGCTTCGAGTACAAAGGGTACAAACAGAACAGTACTTCATTTTTACCTTTTTCGTCCGTGTCGAACCTCTGTTTCTGTTTCGACTTCTTTTTACTTTCTATCTGCGGGGGGAAAAAGAAGGAACAAAATGAACGATATGATAATGCTCGAAGCCTCAGCTTTCTTTCTCTAGTAGGACGAAAATAAAGCTTAACGAATCAAGAATCGGTACCTTATCCGTTTCGAGATTGACTGTCTCGAACACAGTCTCCGCAACCTCGGCCTGCCATCTCTCCGAAATAACTAAAGGAAAATCTTTGTAAAGCTCTTGATCCGCTTCCGTTAATTTGATACCCTTCGTATCCTCTTCGTCAAAGGAACCGATATCAAAGGCGTCGGCGGCGTTCACTTCGCCCCGCGGCGGTATAAGTGGCGGTGTGTATTTCTGAAGATAAACTTGTTGCCAGTCGATGCCGGCGAAAAACGGGTGTTCTTTCAACTCGTCCGCTCCACCGCCTCGGCAACCGATCCTCTTGTTCACGTCCCGCTCCAACAAACCTTCCATCAGCGATCGCAGCTCTTTCGAAAATGTCTCTGGTAGCTCAACCTTCTGAAATTATTTTAGTCCGTTAGTGTCGTTAAAACTAACGCAAGCTAAGAGTGAGTCAGTAAGAACTACAATCTTAAATAACCCGGTACGTATTGGTTGTATAAAAAAAATGGTATCAGAAACAAGATGATTGAGTTTTTTTCAAGGTCAACTCAAGGTCATCATCGAACTTTTTTGTTTCTGATGATTTTTTTAATGAAACATTTACCAACGTATTCTTAACCATTTTTCTGATGAAAATGACTCCAAACATAACATAATTACACATAAATACACATTTACATGTACACATGAATTCTTCATTATGCGAATATGTACGTGTTTCACACGTAAACAGTTCGATCGAACGCGATTCATATACAACACGATATATTGTACATACAAATCGGTAAAGATTATATACACTATATCGTGAATTATAGAAGCAAATATACTACGAACTATATTATGTTTGGACTACTTTTAATCAGAAAAATGTCATGAGTGCGTTGGTAAAAGTATGACAATAAGATAATTAAGTCAGACTTAGTATGCAAAAGTGTACGCTATTGTATGCGTATAATAACAAAGGAATACGTAGAACCGTGAGTATCATGAATTACGCACCTTAGTTAATGTCATATGATCTATTTCATGTTTCCCTCTCATTTTATGATGCCTAAATGGACTGTGTCCTTTTAATAATTTGTGCAACATGCATCCAAACGAGAACCAGTCTGCACTGGAATCGTAGGTGACGCCTTTGGAGAGTACCTCTGGTGCCATATACCCGTGCGTGCCACTGAAACAAAAAGATTTATCAGTAAATTTGTTTTGAATCTATTTTCTTATTATCGTGCCATAGATTTAATTAGACGCAATGATGCACTTATTAATCATCTGCAGATGAGGATTTGAGGAATTTGATGGAAGAAGAAGTATGTACTGATATTTTGTTATTTGAGTAATTAAATGAGTAATAAAAAAAAAATCGCTCTAGTTACTAATATACTGAGAATTTTTATTTGATCTTTTATTATAGCTTATAAAATATTATTCTGAGATGCCACTGAAAATTCTCAAATCGTAATTCAAAATAATTTTCACATTGCTAAATTTGTTTGTATATGCCAAGGACTAATTAATATTATCACATACATGCTACACCATATTAAATTAGACGCAAGTAATTAGTGTCGACATTAGTAAATGCCAATAGCTTATTCAAGTATTTATCTTATACATTTATTAGGTTGTTGCATATGAAATATCCGATTTTAGAATGCAAATGTTAGCAGCGTTGATCAAAATCGAGAAATACTATTACAGTCTACAGGTTCGTTACGAAATTTTGACGTCTTACCTTCAATATTCATTTGAATATTCAATTTTATTTTTACATAAAGTTTATTTCAATGTGAATCAATGTGATTGTCGAGTATTCATTTTATATGAGTGGAAAAATAACATATTAACGATAGCATCATGTGATGTTTGCTCAAAATGTATCGCTTAATCAACGCACTATTCGTTGACGCTAAAGAAGACTATAGTATTTCATCGTTAATTGTCGTGAACTTCTCTACAATAATTGTCGGAAAACAATCCCTCCGTCCGCGGGGTATACCCCGTGAAGCTCGAGAGGCCTCGGTCGCCGAGCAGTGTAACATAATACGGGTCGAGTATATATCGGTGAGACCACTACTAATCCAATGACAAAACTTCTTTATTTTTTATTATTTTTTTTATGGAACTTTCACCAACATATTCGTGGCATTTTCTAATGAAAATGATACCAAATAAGATATAATTCCGATGGTATTTACTCGAGTAATGGACGATGGAAGTTTCGGGCGCAAGGAAGGACAGCGCATGGGAAAGAAAGAGACGCGGAGAGTCGCAGTCGGCGTCACAGTTCAAAGGCCCACGTGTCCTCACAATATAATGGCAATAAAATACTTTTTTATTATTACTTATTTTTTTATGAGACTTTCACCTAAATATTTGTGGTATTTTTCTGATTAAAATGATAGTAAATATTATCAGAATTATATGATATTTGGTATCAGTTTCATTAGAAAAATGCCGCGAATATGTTGGTGATAGTCCCATAAAAATATTATGAAAAATAAAGAAGTTTTGTTATTGGATTAGTAGTGGTCTCACACCGATATACTCGACCCGTATTACGTTACATTTTTCGGCGACCGAGGCCTCTCGAGCTTCGGTGTCCGTCCTTCCGCTCGCCAGAGGTTGAAAAATACAGTATTTCACCGGTAATTGTCCCAAGTGTCTCCGACAGAATTGTCCCTGAGATATCCCCACTAGTGCGGGGTGTACCCCCTTGAAGGGCCAAGAAGCTCGAGAGGCCTCGGTCGCAGAGAAATATGACACCACGCGGCTCGGGTATATCGGTGAGACCACGCCAATCCGAATTTCCAACTTCTTTATTATTCATTATTTTTTTATGGGACTTCGATGACCATATTTGTGGCATTTTTCTAATAAAAATCGTACCAAATATGATATAATTCCGATGATATTTACTTGTGTAATCGACGATTAAAGTTTCGGGCGCGAGGAAGGATAGCGTATGGAAAAGAAAGAGACGCGAAGAGTCGCAGTCGGCGGCACAGTTCAAAGGCTCGCGCGTCCTCACAATGTATTACCAAGGAATAACTTTTTTATTATTACTTATTTTTTTATGAGACTTTTTCTAATAGGTTTGTGGCATTGTTCTGATTAAAATGATACCGAACACGATGTAATTCGGACCCGTGGTGGTGATAATCTTGTAATTGAAGAATGTAAACGACCAAAAAAATTCAATTCCTATCGTAATATAATAAAACAACATAACACACATAAGTTTATTTAGGACTTGGTTATGATTGTTTAACGTTACTGTGAAATATTGGACGTTTCATATGCAACAACCTAATAGAATCATTTGATTGTACTTACACACTTCCGTGCGGCTTCTTCTTCGAGAAGTCATAGGCCAATCCCAAGTCCGATATTCTGACATGACCATGCTTGTCTAGGAGAATGTTCGCAGGTTTTAAGTCCCGGTACACGATGTATCTACGGTGCATGTGTTCTAATCCTAATATCACTTCAGCTGCGTAGAACTTCATTTCCCTTTCATTGAACACGCCGTGTTGGCCAATATGATAGTGGAGATCGCCGCCGTTCATCAGGTCCAAAATGAAACACAACTTGTCCGGCGTTTGGAAGGCGTACGTCATGCACACTATAAAGGGACAATCCACCTGAAAGATTAATCGTAATCGTACTGTCATTCAAAACTAATATTAAACTTACGAACGAGAACGTCGCGAGTTCTTTCGAACTGGCTTGAACTCCCCGAAACTCGTATTTATATGTAGGTACTTGAATTGTGTTAATTATTAGAGTGCGAATTATGTGCATGTTCAGGGTGACTTAGTAAGAACTACTATGTAAAATAATGTCAAATAATTTTTAGTGAATTATGTAGCATTTTAAAGGACCCATCAAATAAGTACAATTTGATTTTTTTCGTCACATTTTTTCTGAGATATCACGGTGACCTTGCATGTGTTCAAAGGGTTTTTCAAGGTCTGAAAAAACTCAAGGTCATTTTGATATCAGAAAAAATGGGATTGTACTCATTCGATGCGTCCCTTAAAGTACTATATAATTTATTTTAAAAAAATTTTGATACAACCAATAGACATCGAGTTATTTTAGATAGTAGTTCTTACTGTCTCATACTGTATAATAAAACTGGGTAGATCGAATGAAAAACAGTAAAAACATTTTAAAATCTTAAATATACTGTTGCATTATTACCAGCTTATTACATATATTAAGAAGAAGAAGAAAATGTCTATCTGGCTCCTGCATCTTGAAATTAATGCAAACACTCATTCATTTGATAGCACTTTAAGCCTTTGACATACAAATTAATTGAAATTCGATGAAATTACTTAGATTAGCGTGTATGGTAAAGATTGTAAACAATTGTAAGACACAAATTATAATCAAACAGGTATAATCCTAGGATGACGACAGATACTTATTGTGAATTTGTTGTGAATATGAAACAATATCTTACGTGAACGTAAAAAATGTCATGAGCAACACATGACGTGTCTGAAAGGACTTTGGACCTTTATTAGAGAGTTAATTTAATCATTTCATCTTTTTAAGCAATTGAAAAAATGATTTACGAAATGTTAATAAGGATAAAAAGAAAGTAAATACTTTGTATTATGAAGAGATCGAACTGAGAAAAAAAGTTGTTAAAAGTAATAGCAACTATACGTATAATTGACTAAGCAAATTAAATTTAGTGAGCTAATACAATCTATGTACGTATTTATGGGAAACCCCACCAACATGTTTGAATTCGAGTAATAAAAAAGATTTTATATGTCTTATATGTATGTAGAATGAATAAGTGTCATACACTCTGATTTCGGTCCAGTTGGATATTGTAAACAGAAAACTATCGCAGGAACATCACAAGCTGTTGCTGCGATGTTTTCCAGTTATAGTTGCAATCAGTAATTGTCAGTATTATCAGGAATCGTTGAGTACTGATTGACATTAAACATGCGCAAGTGTTCGTGGGGATTGGAAATATCGTTCTGAGCCAGAAGATTATGTTGCCGTATGTGGTATACCTAATATTAAAATATGACGAATGTACCACAAATTTAAATTAGCACGCGTAGAGTTATAATGGTTTTAGGAAACTGACTATGTATAATAATAATATAGTATTATGTTTTGAAATTCGTACCCTTGCAAAGATACGTTAGATTGTTCTAATTTCAATTATTAATTTAGAAAACAAAAACATTATTGGGAAAGACGTATGATAAAAATAATTTAAATATTCAGAATAACTTAACTATATATAATTTCTGTTTCTGGAAACAAATTATAATGGTGGCAACAAGCCGTTGCAAGTAATGGCAAGTATATATGTTAATTAAGATGCAGCTAGTGTTTATATCATTAATAAATAAAAATGCGATATTATCATGGAAATTATTTATAACTCTGCCTACTATAATACATCTTAAACTACTTATACAAAGTTGAAACCTGTCTCGTCTAGATTACAGTCTACTTAAAAATATTATATTTCTTCTTCAAAATATCTCTGAAGTGTTCGACATTAAGTATTTTATTTTATTTTTTAAGCATATTTGGATTTAGTTGTATTATGCGGTGTGTAGCAGAACACGTAATTAAAATGAAATCCAAAATAAAATGTGCACAACTTTTTTGTTCGAGATCACAGTTTAGAGAAAAATCAATCTTGAAAATTCATCAAGCTTGAGTATGTTACTTGGAAGTAGAGATGGCCAACCATAAACAGGCGAGACAGTTCATCTCAACTCAGATTAACTGCAAAATATTAATTTTATCTTAACGCTAAAGCTACTGTGTACTAAAAGTAACGAGTCGCCTTGCAAAAGTGAGGAGATTGATTTTATTTATACTTTGTACGGCTTTCATCTTAATGTGTGCTTAAATAATGCAATTCGTTCGATTATTACCCAAGGAAGGGTCTTTATAATTTTAATAATTGTAAAATTAAAAAACCTGTCATTTGATCATAGTTTAACGTTAAAAATCTCGAACGGAAAAATTATAATCATTTTATGAACTTATTTTTACATGTACAATCACGTGTTTTGCTGCTCTCGGCATACAATGTTTCTCAAAATTTCAAGACCAGAAGGAGAATACACATATGTATATAAATCAAACCTCCAATTTTCAACTAATAAATTGTCGAAAATGATGCCTTAACTTGAAAAATGGTAAAGAACTTTTCCTATGTGCGTCAGGAATACCTCATCCCTAAAAGTAGATGAATCAAAACAAACAACCATTGTCTATCTTAAGACAGAACGCAGTTCTTCGTGTACGAGTCCAAGCCTATTTTAAAATTTCAGTATTTTTTAGCTCGCATAGACTCAAAGAGAGCTGGGTAAAGTGACAGTGGCAATGAATAAATCTCTACACCTTTCGAACACAAAATAACAAAGAGAAACTAACAATAACAATTTATTAATTAAAAAAAACTGCGGACTTCCTAGAAGAATAAAATATGAATTAAAAATATCAATGGAGTTCAGAAGCTTAGACAAATGCACAAAATATCTTCAAAAAACTGTTAAAAATCATTTTTATACCTTATAAATTGCTGTATTTATCATATTACCAAGCCTATAACATCAAATGATCTTCAAAAAAAACCTCATTTTTAAAAATAAAACGTTCCTCGAATTTCTTGTATTATAAAAAAATTCATCTCAACTGAAAAGGTCGCACTCCCGTGCTCTTTTCTGTTTGTAACGAAACTTCTTTGAATCTCCAATATTTTAAAAATCATCAGCTTTTATAGATTTAGCGTAGGCACTGTATCAAGAGTCAAAAAGTTTCTTTAAACATGACAGATCAGTTTATTAATTTTTAATTACCTGAGTTTTTGAGCAAAACCAATTATACAGTCAAGTAAAGAGTTCGATTGCAATTCTCTATGTTTAAACTTTTAAATGTAATTGAAGTTTAATTTAATAGTGATAATTCAAAATTCCTTTACGACATAAAAGGTTAAAACATATTTACTTTGGTATACGGGAGTCACAAGGCAATCTTGAACAGTCCGTTATATTGGATATTATTTTCTTAGTTCTTATTGGCTGCTCGTTGCTGAGGCTAGGTGTGTCACAAGATGGTGAGGATAGAACGCGATGCTAAAGTATCACCAAAGCGTGACTCTAAGGAGGGATTAATGTAATTAATTCTCCTGAACATGTTTTATTTTTAGTTAAAACTGTACGTAAATTCGATACGAAAACGAAAAATATTTAAATAATCTTGTAAAGGATTATTCTGATCTCGCGCGTGAATCTCGCATCTTTCAAAATGTTTTATGAGCAATCAAAGTATGCGTAGTACACAGAGCTTCCTCTAATCACATAATTGTACTTTTAACAATACTTACAATTTCAAATACTTAATTATAAATTTTTTCATCGGAAAAGAAATAAAAGCATTAGAGTTTAAACATCTCTTAAACTAATGATTTTTCGATATGAGGAGGTTAATAATGTTTCATGGAGAATAATGAACTACATCGATTGGTGTATTAAAAAATACATAGTTCCATTAAAATAATTGAAATTGACCTTCATGTGCCATCTACTCTTCCACATACAAAAAACCAGTATCAGAATTATGTCCCCCTCTCGAAATCATATAATTTTTGTTTGAAGCATTTTCCTGGTTCATGTGATTCACTTCAAATTGGACACCCTGAATAACGATAATATTTTAGTTCAGATGATATGCCCGAATTCTGGGGACACAATAGCTTCGAGTGCAAAGGGTTAATATAATGGAACATTATGAAATGTAGGTTACCCCTGTGCTGACTGCCGACAGCATTATCCTTTCATTGAGAGATAACGTTTCGCCTTGTTTCATTTTTATTCGCTTCTTGTCGAGGCTCTTCATGGCGTACATTTTCCCTGTGTCCGCTTTCCGACAGCCATAAACCTCTCCGAAACCACCTCTGCCAATTATTCGATGCACACTGAAGTCGTTCATCGTCAACTGAAACAGTAATTCGTTCGAACAACTCGTGAATACGACATGCAATCCTTTTTTTCATCGATGAATCTTACACAACAATTCGTTTTACGCCAGTACTTACATATAGTGGATCAAAAAAGTATTTTTGGGAGGCCTCTTGTGTAGCGGCAGTGGAAACAAATGATTTTTAAGAATTTTTTTTAAATAACTTTTCGATATATGGAACTAGGCCTTTCTGGAATGTAAACAGAAGATAGTCTTGAAGTGCAAGTGTTTTTTTAAGTCCAATTCTTCTTGCAATGATAGATCCAATCAGTGATGGGAACTCCGTGGACGCTGGGCGAAAATACTACCACCACTCTCACGTACCGTCTTCCCCTACTTTGCTTCTATCGCGCACGCGCTATACACAAGCGTACCTCTATTCTACACGGACAGAGTAGAGGTACGCTTGTGTGTAGCGCGTGCGCGGTAGAAGCAAAGTAGGAGAAGACGATACGTCAGAGTGGTGGTAGTATTTTCGCCCAGCGCCCACGGAGTTCCCATCAATGGATCCAATAGTTATACTAAAATTCTTTGCCGTTACACGCGAAACCTCCCTTAAATACTACATTATCGATTCTCGAAAAATTCTTTATATTTAAATTGTCATAATTTCGTACAAACAAATAGTCCAACCACAAGTCTGAACTCATTTTAAAGCTTGAAGCCTCTATATTTGCAAAGCAAGGTGTTTATTTTCCTCTAAGACATTTTTACACGATGTAGCAGGTGGGAAACCGAAGACCCATTTTTCCTAAAAAAATGCTGCAAATTCAAATGTCTTAAGAAGCTTTAAAAAAATTTTCACGAAAATGAAACTGCTGTGCATTTGAAGATTGAAGCCTCCTCTTTCAAATAACTTCTTACAAGTTGATATACTATTTTTTTGACTAATACGACTACAAAAAATTGTACACCAATTTTTAGGGTGTTATTGTACAGAGGAAGTTTCAATCTTTAAACCTACGGTGGTTTCAGTCACGAAAAACTTTTTTAAAGTTCTTACAGGCGTTGGAATGTATCGCATTTTCGAGAAAAAACGTGTCTTCAGTTTATCACACTGTACATCATGGTTAAAAATCTTAGAATAAAATGAACGATGGATTACGAAACTAGAGGCTTCTAGTTTTAAAACGAATTCATATTTATTATCGTAGTTATGAGAAAAATATAGTAACATTTTTACAAGTAAAAACATCAAAAAAATGTTTTTCTTAGCAACGAGTTCTCTGTATATTTTTTCTATAGAATTAAAGGATTTTTTTCTTGCAGCTATTCTGAAATAATTTATTTGGAACTTAATGGATAATATTAGGTTATTGCATATAAAATATCCGATTTGTAACAGTAACGTTGAACAGATCGAACTTTTTCCTAAACGAAAGTTATTGGTCAAATTATGGAGTATTGTAATCAACATATTCTGTCAAAGAATTGCAAATTTGTCTTTTGTATTATGATAGAAATTGAATTTTCTGGTCGTTTGTGTTCTTCATTTGCAGGACTGTCACATCTACTTCCGAGTTCTTTTCACCAGCAAGGAATAGCGTGTACATTAACCACCACATTTTGAACAAACATAACATAATACTATCGTCAATATGATATTTTTCCACTCGCTTAGAAGGAATACTCGATAGACTTTATTTAAAAATAGAAGTAAGTATCTAAATAATAGTAAGATCTTAAAGATTAGCTTTGTACCGTAAAATGATATTTATAATAAAGCTGTACACTGTAATAGTATTTCTTGATCAAAACGCTTCATGACATTTGCATTCTAAAATCGGACATATCATATGCAACTACCTAATATACAAAGAATTATATTACAAAATGTAATGTATTTGAATACGTGGTAAACTTTTGTTAAATGGTACAAATATATTGCCAAGTTGAAATGCATACGTATTCTACCTCGATTTCCTCATACAAATATTTTAAAGAAATGTCATGTACAGTGAATCCAAAAAATATTTGAACACTAAATTTCCGTTTTACGAAAAGTCATCTCCAATAATATCGTTAAAAAAATAGTACAACAATAAACCTGGTCTCACGTTAAAGTTTGAGATTTCTACTTTCATAAACTATCATCCATTTTTAACTAAGGCAATTTTGCACGAAGAGATGTTTGTCCTCGATAATGAAGCGTCTCTAAAAACATTCAAAAAATGTTTCCATTTATGAATCAACAATAGATTTGAAGATGAAACCTTTCCTTTACAATGACGTAACAAATTTTCATGTACGATATTTCGGGGCCGTTTTATCAAGCTGCGAATGAAACGTGTAATGCCCCCTTCGCGATAATATAAGATACAGTGTTGGTTAATCTAAACTAGTAAAAATAAAATCGTATATGAATTTTCATGAGGTCGTTGTAAAAGGGGGGCTTCACCTTTCAAATCTGTGATGGGTCGAATTGAAATTTCAATTCATAATATTTTTGAGGAAAAATGGGTCTCCAGTTTTCTACCCGCAACATTATGCGAATATATATCTTACAAGGAGAAGACGCGATCATGGGGTTTCAGATTTTCTCGAAACTTTGCAAATTGGTATATCTCTTTCTCCTTTTTATGAAAATGTAGCATTATAGGCGTCGATACTCAACAACTTTTGAGATACGTTAAGATTGATGAAGTTAGTGTTTCTTTCATATTATGTTCCTTTTCAATAAAATTTTTATATTTTGTTTCCTATAGATATTATGAGTGTATTTTTCATGTGCAAAATTCAATTAATTAAAATAGATAAACTGAACAGAAAAAAAAAAGAAAAAATGGAAAGAAAGGAAAAAGGGATTTGAACACTGGTTTTCCCGGTAATGAATCTAGTTACGTTACCATCACGCCGTTTGGCACTTGACAAAAACTTCAACTAAAACTGTACTTAACGGTTTAACGGGTATAATGAAATTTAAATTGTAAATATCTCAAAAATTATTGAGTATCGACGCCTATAATGCTATATTTTCATTAACAAGAGAACGAAATCTACCAGTATGCAAAGTTTCGACAAAATCTAAGACCCGATGACCGCGTCTTCTCCTTGTTAGAAGAAAATGACCAATGTTCTTCGAAAGAATAAGTTTCAAGCTTTAAAACGAGAGCAAATTGATTGCTGCACTATTTGCTTTTTACAAAGTTACCGCAGTTTAAATATCAGAAACTTTTCCACAATCGGAAATTTCGTGTTCAAATGCTTTCTAGATTCACTGTAGATATTTTATTGATCTTGGAAAGATTTACGAGAATCAATTTGAAATTTCTGAATGAGAAACTATACCTTTTAGTGCATGACTTTGTGTAACTGACATCGAAACGTTTTCAAAACACTACTTACTTGTGTCTTTTACACGAGCCGTTCCCGAGATGTTACGCTGACATGTCATCGGCATACGAATTACACGATGTACACAGCAGGAAGGTTGCTAGGTTGGTCTTTGTATATCTTAGTGACCCTAAAATAGGTAGATTCGTTACTCCTGAAGTAATTAACGACTCTAAACTTTAGGCCAGTTGAAATTTAAATTTTCAGTCATTTCGTTTAATGAGATCAACCGACCTCGAAAAGAGTTCATAGTAACATCTCGGGATTGGCCCACGTCACAGAGGTTTAACGACCACCATTTTGTATTTGACGTAAAGAAAATCAAATTGATTGGATATATGTAGTTATTTAAAATTGTAGCATACGGCATATTATTTAGGCAATTTATCATGTTTCTGTTATAATATTTCTTTACCATGTTTTAAAAGAGGCTGCGTTGTATTTAAATAACTGTTGTCGCTGAAAAGATTGTTACGGCTGATAGCAAATGTGTTAATAAACACTACCATATTACAAAGAACTTAAAATATTTCATAAATCAACTAATATCTGCACCATTATTGTAGTTGCAGAAAAATTTATACCACTCAGTGTCCCGCTTTAGATCAAACAATTTTTGTAATAACATGTGTTTAGTATCTTCAATACATTCTGAGAGGTGATTATGAGAGGTATTCAGGGGCATCTTATATATACTTTTCTTTATAAATTTTATAAGTTTCATTGAAAGTGAATAAAACCCTCTGAAACGTTTTCGAAACTAGAAAGTTTATTTCTTGAAGGATATCGAATGAGCTAGTTTCTATCGTAGACAATTTTGAAAATGTCAGCGAGAGTGTTCGAGATACAAGAATAGATGACATTGGCCAAATGCAGTGTCCTTCAGCGTCATCGAATCCCGATGATGACTTGCAGATGTTGAAGTTGCAACAAGTAACGAGCATTTGACCCAACGATACTTTTCTTCGGCAGATTTTGCCAGGGAAGAACAATGATCGTGTAAGAGTGGAGAACGACATAAGGAGGATCGATACCTTGAAAACACACTTCGTAAGCGACTCGAGTTGGAGAATTCGATCGGATAAAACGTTGACTTATTCGAACGTTTTTTGCAGTTGTGTAACAGTGCAGTTTTATTTACAAAAACATTGTTAAATTCTCCAGTCGTGTTAACTTAACCCTCGAACTACCACAAGAGTTCATCGTGCCGGACCCACTTTAGTAATAAAGTTTATGTAAGAGTGAAATATGGAACGTGATTTGATTTTAAAAGTTCAATGCTATGTGAAAAATGTATAAAGTGAATTAATAATATGGTTTTAATAAAAATGTTGTAAGGCGGATAAATTAGTTTGAATGTTGTGGTTGTTGGAGAGTTAAGAAGTGTACAAGGTGTATCAAGATTATGTGTCACGACTACCATAGCGAGATTCTATACTTCTGGATCGTGGAGATCTGTTAAAAAATGAGCCGCAAAATTGTCGACCTTTTTTTCCAAGGTCTAATTGTATTTATCGCATCGTATAGTACTCGCCACGAGGAACAAAAGTTTCAAGGGGACAATAGAAAACTTCTCGAGAGTTTCGTAAACTATTTTATTTCATAAGTCTACAGGGTATTCCAGTAATGGGTATCACCGTATAGGAGTTGATTCCATGAGAAAACAAGTCGGAACTACGTAATCAGTTTGAATTGTTTATTTGAAGCTGTTTTCGAGAAAATCTACTTAAAAACTCCGCTCACTTCGGGTGCCTAACGTTTGTAAGAAGCAGTGTCGCCAGATCGCTGAAATCGAGGGGAATACAATTTACCACCTCTCTGATGACCAGAGTAATATGTAACAAGTTGCGCGGCACGTCACGTGATCAGTCTACGGTCTTAGTGGGGGACGTTGGAGTCTGCGCAGGAGTGGAATGGGATAGTGGAAGGGGAAAAGAAGGAAAGGAAAATCAACCCAGTTTTGGGTTGATCTGGCGACAGTGAACTGGTAGGCCATAAACAGACGTACGTCGAATTTTCAAACACTAATTCCACGAAAACGAGGCATCAAATGAAACAAATTTATTTTATATTTTCGACTTATTCTCTCATGTCGAATCATCCCCTCCACGTGTATAACATCTTGGGACACCCTGTAGACATATGGAGTAAAATAGTTTACGAAAGTTTAAAGTATTATACGATGCAATAAAAAATTTTGACCTTAAAAAAAGGATCAAGAACAATTTTGCGGCCCATTTTTTTAACAGATCTCTACCGATCCAGATGTATACCATCCCACTATAGTAGTCGTGACATATGATTTTATACACCCTGTACGTTGACGTTGTCAGATAAACGAAATTTCATTCGAGATTAGTAACATGCTCTGTGTTCTCATCGGAAACGATTTGAGAGGAAAACTACAGCAATGTCTCGATATATGTGCACGTTATTTGTAATAAGTTTTCTGTAGGGCTTTATAAAAATATAATTTATTAGATCAGAGTTACGTGTTGTTCGGTTTACAGTCTGCGAGGTACCAACACATGTTCTTTGTTATAACATGCCTTGGATGCCTTGGCAACAACCATAAAACACAATATATTACAGTTCAACCTCTTTATGGCTGTTGCCAAGGTATCCAAGGCATGTTATAACAAAGAACATACACGTTTTATAAAGCCCTACAGCAATCAGTAATAAGTTTATCCTCACTATGGTGAGGTGTACCTCTTGAAGGACTCAAGAGTTCGATCGTCGAGAAATGTAATATAATACTGGATTACATACAGTGGCTCGTGAAAGTATTCGAAGGCCCTTTAAATCAGAATTTGTTTAAAATTGCAACACTCAATTTTAAATCTTCTTTCGCAATTAGAAGCATGATTTACTAAATGACGTGCTAAAAAGATTTTGAGAAAATTGCAATAGGTAGGCATTACATAAAAAAATAACAATGGCACTTTTTCAAACTTTTTTATTCCAACCCGTAATGAAAATTTAAAATATGCATCTCGTAGACCTATGTTAGTAGTACACATGCTGAAAATTTCATCGAAATCGATTAATGTATACACGAGCTACGAGCGGTTCAAACTAGGGGTTGAAACGGTTCTGAAAATAACTGTTTGAAACAGTTATATATCGGTTGTGACTGAAACAGTTATGAAGAACCGAAATGATGTTGTAACTGTTATGAGAATATTCAGAACCTAAAAATAACAGTTATAGAACCGTTATAATATCGGTTCTCAAGAACCGTAACCGTAACCGATATAAGCGAGAACCGATATTCTCATAACAGTTATAACATTTTTTCGGTTCTCGTAACTGTTTCAAGAACCGGAATCGATATCATAACTGTTTTCAACCCCTGGTTCAAACTGATCAAAATCGCAGTTTTTCGGCATGTGCATAACTAACATAGATCTATAAAACGCATATTTTAAATTTTCATTGCGAACTGAAATAAAAAAGGTTTAAAAAGTGCCATTCTTATTTTATCATGCAATTCCTACCAATTGTCATTTTTCAAAATTTGTTTTGCATTCCACTTGGTAAATCAATGCTTGTAGTTGCTGAAGCAAAAGTCAAATTATTTGTTCCAATTTTAAAAAAGTTATTCCAATTTAAAGTGCGTTCGAATACTTTCATGAGTCACCGTACATACAGCGTGTCTCACGAAATCTGCCCACTTAAATATCTTGGTTATTTCAAACAGTACGAGAAAATGTTACGTTCAGAAGTTGTAGACTTTATGAAACTACATTATATGATATAAATGGTATTCTTGCAAGTGGAAGCGTAGAGGAGATCGCGCGGTCATCTTTGTTTTTTGAAATGGAATGTTCAACTTTTTATGCTCGTTTTCGTTAGATTGGCGTATTCTGAGTATAAAAGTACTAAGCTGCATTCGTGCTTAAAACTTACCATTGCTGAGATATTTGACTTTTGTCATTTTGTTACTTTTGTTATGGCACGTATTCGAGAATATGCTCACTACGTCAAATGTAAACAAACAGCGAACAGTAAATGTCATGAAATAGAATGAAGAAAGTCAGGTATCTCAGGAACGGTAAGTTTTACGACAATTGCTCCTTAATATGTACAGGGTGTGTAAAAATTATATGTCACGACTACGATAGCAGGTTTCTATACCTCTGGATCGGTGGAGATCTGTTAAAAAAATGATCCGCAAATTTGTCCTTGACCCTTTTTTTCAAGGTCAAACTTTTTTGTATTGGATCGTATAGTACTCGTCGCAAGAAACAAAAGTTTCAACGACATCATGGGTCTCAAGTCAACCATTCTCTTAAAAAACGGCTTTCAAGTTTAGTAAACAATTCTATTCCACATGTCCACAGATTAGAGTTTGAAAATTCGTCAAGTTCGTGTTCCTAGCGTTTGTAAGAAGTAGATCAGGTAGGTCATGAACAGACGCGTCAGACGATTCATATTCAATATCAAGCACAATCGCCGAATTTTCAAACTCGAATTTCTCGAAAACGAGGCGTTAATCGAAAAAAAAAATTGTTATATACTTTTAAACTTATTTTCTCATATAGAATTACCCCCTCCATATTTATACCATCTTGGGACACCCTGCAGACACATGGAATAAAATAGTTTATGAACATTTAAAGTCGTTTTTCAAGAGATTGGTTGACTTGAGACCCATGGTGTCTTTGAGACTTTTGTTCCTTGCGACGAGTACTATACGCTGCAGTGTAAACAAATGTTGAACTTGAAAAAAGGGTGTAAGACAAATTTGCGGCTCATTTTTTTAACAGCCCTCCACCGATCCAGAGGTATAGAGGCCGCTATGGTAGTCGTGACGTATAATTTTTATACACCCTGTACTTTTATACTCAGAATAAGCCAATCTATCCAAATCGAACATAACAAATTGGACGTTCGTTTTAAGAAAACAAAGGTGACCGCTGTATCTCCTCTACGCCCCCACTTATAAGAATACCGTTTATGCCATATTATAGTAATTTCGTAAACCTTACAATTTATGCAAATAACATTTTTTGTCGTGTTTGGTGCCATTTCGATCAATAAAATTTCACAGACATGTTGGTTAAGGCTTCATAAAACAATAACTAAAAACGGAAGAGTTTTGTCATTGGATTAGTATTGTCTCATCGAGTCGTATATTTTATTTACTCGTTGTTCCGTATGTTTGATGCACTGTGCAGCCATCTGGTATTGTATATACTACAATTAACCATTTTTTAAATGTTGATATATTAAAATGATTCTTTTCCAAAGAAATTCGAGTTATAAATTTCATTGTCCACTACTTGTAATTGACATTGTCCATGACCTAACACAGTATACTGCGCATAATTAATTAGTCCTTGTAGCCAAAAGTATGATACTATTAGTTAAGCAAACTCTGCAACAATGTCTCTAAATTATTTCATTTTAGTGCGAGTTTAACTGCTATCAATTTTGCTGAAATTAAGTAAATATTATCGACTATTGAGGATAGTTTTCAAAAGATTGTGTAAAATGTTCCGAACATAAGGCAATTTGTAAAAAAATGCTTGAGTTAGCGATACTTGCTTTTAGAACAGTCGCACAACAATTTATGTGCAAATTTTAGAAAAACAAATTATTATGCATATTATCTTTTGCTCGATTGGTCACTGTTCGCGCTTAAATGTTTGTAACTTACAGGTACTGATATTGACAGACAGCTTTGAATTGTCAATAATTTGAACACAAATCTCTTCTTTGCAATTTCGTCACACTTAATGTGAAATTTACAATTTTCCACAGCTTGTAAATTTTTTATTCTTTTCATGTTTTACGTTGTAAAAACTAACTTTTACTATTTTCTCCACAATTCTGACCAATTGAAATTGTTTTCGAAATTTCTTTTTCACTTCGTCTTATAAATTGATTTTTCTAACTTAAAAGAATCCAAAAGTTGGTAGTTCCACTTGTAATGTATATGCAACATTGTTAAACGGTCCTAACAAAAAGTTTCTGGCCACTTCTATTTTTCCATCTGTACAAGCCCTCTGAATATTTAAATATGTCGTGCCGAGTTTTTAGAATAGCATAACGCCCGGGTAATGGGATTACAGCGCCGAGGGGTGAACAAATTAAAATTGAAATTCAAAGCTTTAAGAATTTCTTTATACATAGTATTTATTGGGAAATTTACAATCACAATTATTTCTAAGAAACAAAATTATAACACAATAAGTTTATAAGACAGTATGATCCGCGTTATTAAGGGACGAAAACAAGCGCACAGTTTCTAATATTTTACGAATGTTTCGAACCAGTACTCTTCATAAAAAAATGGAATTCGCAAAGTAAGACTTGTACAATAGAACCTCGATTATCTGAACTCAACATGGAAATACTTGTGTTCGCATAATAGAACAGTTACACAGATCCAGTCCTAGTTTCAATTTTTATTCATTGATGCAATAAATAATATTGCACTATCGAGCTGTTGTCATAGATTATATCATTTTTAAAGACCGTTAAAGTGATGACTAGATTTTGAATGGTAAGCATTATGACTAGACCGCGGATTTCATGCATTCGTGGCAACAAGGAGTAGATCAGATGTAAAACAATAAAATCATTTCAAGAATTTAGAAAAATTGGTAAGTTACTCGAATTATTGAGGAAAGAAACAAAGGTGTATTTAACTCCTGTACCTTGCAATTAATGCAGATATTTTTTATTTTGCATAAAAGCACACTGTATAATACTGAGCTGGTGAAATATAAAACAACTGGAAGATTATACAAATTGAATAATGCCTGTATGTTTTACTTTCAACTCGTTAAAATGATTAAAAATACAAATAAATTTGTACGTGGCTCTTGTTTCGTACAATTGTTGTTGACACTCTTTATTTTGCATAAAGATCCACAGCCAAATAATGAAATTTAATTTTTCTACTAATTAGACATAAAATACAAAAATTGCAGTTTTTCACGATTCTCGACTTATAAGTGAAATTTTTCCCACTTTTTATCGTTTATAACTCATAAACCAATTAACCAATATTGACGAAATTTTTAGCATGTATATAATTTATTTGAGTCAATAAAACACATTTTTTAAATATTCAATACAGGCCCTGTTAAAAAAGCTGTGAAAATAAATTTTTACTATTTTTTTTACTCATTTAATAAATTAATCCGTCTAATTTCTCAAAAACACGAGAGTCATTTGGTCTAATTTTAAGAAAGTTATGCTGTTTCAAATAGTGTTGATACACTTTTGGTCTTCACTGTATGCGGGAAGTAAAATTAGGTAGTCATGATTAGACGCGTCACACGATTCCTATCTAATAGCACGTGTATTCGTTGCATTTTCAAACTCGATTTACCCATTAACGATGCATCAAATGAAAAAAATGTTATTTTTTTCCGAATTATTTTTACAACCCAGACCTGAGATGTTGATGCGACCTTAAATAAACCAACATTAAAAAAAATACAGTCTCAACCCCTGTACGCTTGTACCACCCGTCCGGCCACACCCTGTAGGAGAAGGGTTTTAGGATAATAGAGACTTCAGATATCAGAAGTTCGGATAACCGAGGTGCTACTGTACAAAACAGTGAAATAAAGATATCAAGTAATTTTCACATGATAATTCGAACGGATCGTCAAGTCCTTTTCTTTTCTTCTGCTTCAATTCTTCCTCTCGCTAACTTTTGTGATAGTTTTGCGATTCCTTGGCAGTCGTTGCTTTATACTGGCAGGAATGCGGTGACGTAGCTAGAAGAAATATTGGCTAAAGCGGTCACATCAGTGTCGCCAGACAGGAGAAATTGAGGAGAATACAGTTACCCTTTCTCCGCCATTTCCAGGTTACGTGACTGGCCTGTAATGAGAGTGTGAGGATGCTCGCCGTCGGAAAATGGGGAAATAGCGTCGTAGAAGGGGAAGGGTAAAGTAAGAGACAAGTCTAAGGGTAAAAACTAGAGATCGTGGTTTTGAACGTGTATTAAAAACACGCGTGTATACATATGTGTATTGAGTTATCCGTATATTAATGCATCCTCATTTTAATTCGTATAATTTTTAGAACAATGATATTAATTTATGTATAGATACTATGGTTTCATAAATTTCGAGGTTGTTGGTACAACAATAAATGTAAACATTCCTAGTGAAAATAGTACACGTGTATTTAAATATATGTGAAATAGTACACGTGTACCCATTAAAATGACACGTACTAAAGTACGTATACGTGAAACACACTTGTACACGTGTATTTAAATACACGTAAAATAAGGATCTCTAGTAAACACATGCCGGTAAAACAAATGAGTGCATATAGATGTTCACGCACATGCCGAAGGATACCTGACTGCGATACATCGCGATCAACGTGAAACATCTGACGTGAAAACAAAGTAGTTTGTTTTCACATCGCGATCGGCAGAGAGTTTCGATGTGTTCTGGCTCGTGATTAGTCTAATCAAGGTCACTGGTTGGCGTTCTCCGCTTATACCGTTTCTGCTCAGTATGCACACAGGTGTTCCTCCCACACAATTGTGCATATTGGATTAGGATATGCTGATAGATTTGGGTTTTAATGTTCCTGCTTTATGCGATAAACTACAATCCATTATATATTATTAAATGTTTCAATTGTTGTTCACATGTAGGAAAAGAATTTCTCTCCACCATGCTTCAGTTGTGGAAAAAGATGATGGTATTCATCCAGCTGTTGCCTCATTTGATTAACTGGGTGTGCACTATGCTGTCGATTAGACAAGCTGGAAAGAAGCCACCATTTCCCGTTTGCTGAGATGAAATCATCGCCAGTATCACTATCACTCAAAGAAAACATGTCGTTCTTCTCTCAATGATCACACACGACTAAGCAATAGTCAGCAGAGCAACAAACTGCTATTAAACCAGTATGTATGATCTTCCATCTATCTAGAACCCGTGTGCATCAACATCGAGGTATGGAAATAAAAACCGCGATCGCGTGGTATCTTCGGCATGTTTTTACCCTTTATCTGGCGATACTGGGTCACATAGAGTATGCAGCGTGTGATGTCAAAGCCAAAACATTGGGACTGCGGTAGCGTCTGAGGTGGGGATAGGCGGACCTAACGATAGGATCCTCTTGCCCTTGTACCGTTCTGGAGTTCTTCTTCTCATCTCTTTACGGTATGTATTAGTAGGAACTGAAAATAAGTCCCTTGGAAGTAGTGCGGGAAAAGCACGTCCCGAGTCAAACGTATTTTCGGCTTTAGCGAAATATTGACTAAGCTGTCACACATACTACGTAGCGTGTGCCGTCAAAAGCTAAACATTGGGTGCCGAGCGAGAGGCTTTCCTTGTCCCTGTGCCGTCTCAAGAGACTTCATTTCAGCTCCCAATAATACTTGTGTCTACCATAATGAAATTCAGACAACACAGCCTAGCCATTGCCGTTGACCTCTGCAACAAATGCGGAAAAACAAAACTACAGGAACACGTAATATTCCTGAAACATAAGACGATTAATATGAAGCCTACAATAATGATAAAAGTTCGTTCAAGCAGGGGCGCATCATGCTATTCATAAGTCCTACCTACTAGAGTAATGATACTTTTTCAAATTTTCAGATACGTTCCCTTGAAGACAAAGGAAAAATGGTTTTCCATTTTTATTGTCACAATTGTAATATTAAAATATGAAAGAACGTTCTTATAATAAGCCGCACAAAAGAAATCAATCTCATTCGAAAAATATAGTTTCTTATAAACAAGTTTGAAACTACTAAAATCATGATTTAAGTTTCTTTTGCGTGTATACCATTTTGGATTTTATTATGATTTGAATTCCCAACTTTGATGACAGAAAATGATCGATTTCGCCAGAAAATTATACATACCAAATATTTCGAAAATTCTAGGTATGATGCCGAATGTGACTATTGCATAAAGCGACCCTACTTTCCACAAGCTATTGTCCATACAAGTTGTTAATACATACCTTGCTACAGAGGAAAGTAGTCACGATGTTTCCTTAAAGCACTGTCGTCGTGATACACATTTTCCAGTTTCATAAAATAATAGTACCTCTCGATTTTTAAGTAACTGAGTTTACATTTTCTGACTTCTTTAACATACAGAGTGGTATAATAACTTTGACCATTTTGAATATTTCCGTTATTTATAATAATATGAAAAGACAAGATACAATACAAAATTTGCATGGTATAGAGGCGAAAATATTGTGGGCAAACATTTTTTGGGTAAATGTTACGTTAAGGGGAGTCACCTCAGATGACCTTGACCTTGACATATGTTGTCAAGGATCACATTTTGAACAACTTTTCTCTATACATCTACCCGGCGTTCGGGCTTAGTTTCCAAGATAATTGCAAAGGACTTTTGTTAAATTTCGGTTGCAAGTACACTTTATTCTCGTAGAAACTGTCAAAAGGAGATATAATCCAAGTTGGTTTGTGGTTAGGTTGGTGGCGGGGGATAACCCAGACCTAACACCATTTTGAGGTTGTTCAATTTCAGAGAATGTCTTCGATAACATATGTCGAATCCAAAATCACATTCATGTAGATACTGGCAAATTACAATAAGGTAGCATCGGCATATTTTTGTTCATAACTTTTTAATAAAATACGAGCGACGACTAAAACCTCTTGGAGGTTATTTAGAAAGGTGACCTTGATAACATATGTCAATATAGTATATCGTTTTAGCCTTCATTACTTAAAATAACTGCTATATTTTGAAAACTTTTTTTGTTTATAACTTTTTAATAAACAACGAGCGCCGGCCAAATCTTCTTGAGATTTGCTCAAGCAACATATGTCAAGGTCATCAGAGGTGACTCCCCTTAACGTAACATTTACCATATTTTGTATGGGTGAAGGAGTTTCGGACATTTTAAGGTCACCTTGATTTCTTTAAACGGAATGATCTACCTTTTGTATCGTGAGTCGATAGAGTATCAAATTCTGTGTAAAAATATATTGATCTTCATGTGTCCCAAACCTAACAGCTAACGAGTTATAATCGAAATAATGTTCAATAAGTAAATATAGTCACACAGTGGTCCCAAATCGCCAATACGTTGGCCAAAACCACGAAAATTAATTTTCAGGTCAGGACGTTTTCATATCTGGGTTAGGTACTGTTACAATATCTCTACTGTGGGGCATCACAGCAGTCTCGCATTTCTATACCTAGGTAATTGCCGCATTCTGAAATTTGCTTTCGTCAGAAAGCAGCATTTATCGTACACGTAAACAGAAGTGCGAATTTTAAAGTGTGAAAGTGCAAACGTTTGATGGTGGGTAACAATTTCTTCTCTCTCACAATGGACGTTGTTTGTGGAAGTAAGTACAATGTTCTATAATAGTAAATTAGTTAATGTTAGCTGATATGTATTTATGCAACATATAACTAAAATTTGTATACGGAGATTACAAACGTGTAGAGTAAATTTTATGAATCTTGCAATATCACATCAAATTTTCTTTATGGAATTTATAATCCATACTATTATCTCGCGAAATTTACAAGAATTAGCTGCTACTAACTGCTACTTTACTGTACCACTGATTTGTATGGGTCATTCCATGTGATGGCGATCACATGTTTGGGACGATGTCTCGGATATTGCTGACATTGAATTATGTTGTAGTCCAAGTGAAAGTAGGGGGAGAGTACGATTTCCGTGGCCCCTCGTTTTAAGGTTATATTTGTGTTCTTGGGGTTATTTCAAGAAAAAAATCTATATATAACATGGTGTCAAAGTGGCCTGGTTTAGCCGGTAAAGTAGATTTTCTGTTTTCTATAAATTTGCAAATATCTCGGTAACTATGCAAAATATGGCAAAATATCAAGAGACCTTTTTTGTAGAAAATGAAATTTTATTCGCATAATCTTTGCATTGTAGCTGTCATCCAGAATTTGAACTAGTAATGGAAAAATCATGTGAATAGAATCAGTTGTGGTTAGGTCGTGGAGGGGGCGGATCAAAACAAGGGGCCACGGAAATCGTACTCGTGCCGAAAGTAGGGAGAGTTCAAGCCATCATTTTGTTATCTTCGAAATTGTTTAAAAGGTACAAACCTTTAATGATTACTATTTTCGCCAATTTGTACGAAAACTACGTTCACAAAACAATATATGTTGAAATCTTCACAACGTATATCCTTTCTTCATGTTATTACAAATAACGGAAATATTCAATGTGACAAATTTTATCCTCTACCTGGTACAATATTACTTCATTATTTCAAGTCTGAGAGAATATAATTCGAAGAAAAATTCTTCGTTCTCGTAATGTTAGTTCCTGTGAGCCGAATATATTTTATTTGCAAATTTGATTATGCAATTAAAGTGGGATTTATTTTAATTCCACATTTTACTCATTTTATTAAATATGAGTTCTGTGAACGAGTATTTAGGTGTTTGCTGATTATTCAATAGATAATAAACAACGAGGCCTGTGTACATTATTTTATAGTAAATACTTTATCGTTAAGAGGTACTCGTAACGATGACCAAGTCAAACCTAGATCATCATTTTTAATAATAATTATAGCAATCACTCTTTTCTCAGAGAATAAGTAATTGTCAACGTTGAAGGGTTGCATATTTGGACATTCGTTTAAAAAATTCATTTGTTTAAAACGTATATAGAACATTTATAGAAAACAATAAGTAAATAACAAAATGTACAGAAAAGGATGCAAGTAAACAAAACGACGACATCGGCGTGTTGATAAGACTATATTAATCGAGTGACAAAACTTTTTTGTTTTTAATCATTTGTTTATGAAACTTTCACCAACATATTCGTGACATTTTTCTGATTCAAATGACACCAAAAAACGACACGATTTGAATCACATTTACTTATTCAAGTCCCGATTGAATAAAACCTCTATTGTCCGTACTAATCAGCGGAATATAAGTGTTACGTACAGAGAATTATCTCTGCTTTATTTCAACCAGAGTTTTCTAACCGCTTCCCTGAGAACGGAAAACGCCCTATTTCACCCTTTGCTTATAGAAACGATGACTATGCTCCAGCTGGATGCAGCCGGCACAAATCATGATTCAGTACAGGGACAGTTGCACAAGATTCCCTAATATGGAAATCTTGAGAGCATCCCCACTTAGATTTTACAGTATGTAAACCCTCGAATTTTAACCCTCGGGGGCAGTGCTTAAAGTACAAACGGGCTATACACGTCGTTACGCTGAATCTCGTTTTGGAGTTGGTTGTATTTAGTGAGATCGGGCCTAGTCACCCTTTCGAATCAAGTAACCTTATAGATTCCGCGAGTAAGGTATTAATCTATCTTGGCATAACTATTCAACCTCTCTGTGTTCCCCGCATCGCCAGTGCGTCATCCAACAGGCAGTAGTACTTAGGTAACTACACAACATTTTCTTACACACTCAATTCTTATCGCGACACTAACAATTGTAATAGAGCCAGTTTCCTGTAATATACAATTTAGTTCAAGGTAATTTTGAGTAATAATTGATTTTAACCCACCATTCAGATCCAGTAATTCTTAGTTGACCGCTCCCACATGATACAATCTTACCGCTCGGGTTGTATCAATTAGTTTATAATATTAAAGTTACGAGGCCGTTACTAACATATCCTAGGAGCTACCTGATCTTGTATCAGGAACCCAAACTGTTATCCAACCTATGCGGCTCCCTGATTTCGCATCAGGTTCGTCCGTATCCTAGCAGCTCCCCGATTTCGCATCGGGTTCGTCTGCGCGTGTACCTCCTAGTGGCCCACCGATTTCGCATCGGGTTCGTCCACGAAGTCTCTCAAACATCCTAGCGGCTCCCTGATTTCACATCGGGTTCATCCGTGCACCTTACTAACAATTAAAACCATATTCCTCTTTAAACCATAAATCGCTCGCCGGCCACGCGCGCTACCGCTCGGCCCAGGCTCGTAACATAAGTGTTCAAATGTAGAATAATTACCTAGCTATAGTGTTAGACTACATGTTTACTAACTTGTACAATGAATCGTGATGGATCGCTATAAATTGAACAGTTTCAATTCGTATATTAATGAAGAATTTCGATGTCATCAGTTCGGATAATCGAGGTGCTGCTGAATCGAAAATTTTCAACAAGTAAACATACTCCAAATTGTATCGTATTTGGTCTCATTTTCACAAAGAAACGGCCACGTATATGTTGGTAAAAGTTACATAAAGAAATAATTAAATGGATCAGTTTTGTCGTTGGATTAGTATTGTCTCGTCGATATAATCTAATTACGTATCATGATCCGTATGATATCAAATATCCTGCACATCTCTTTCACATACAGGGTGAGTCAGTAAGAACTAGTGTCTAAGATAACTCGGTATCCATTGGTTGAATCAAGAAACATTCTACTGAATTATGTAGCATTTAAAGGATCATATCGAGTGAGTACAGTGTAATTTTTTACACCTCATTTTTTTATGACATCACGGTGACCTTGAGTTTTTTCAAGGTCAACTCAAGGTCATCATATTATAAGTCGTTGCATTAGTCCTTCCATCGGCAACAGCATGGTACGTATTAAAAAGAAGGTGCATTGACTTTGAAAAAACTGAAGGTCACCTCGACCTCTTCCAAGGAGAAGACGCGGTCATCGGGTCTTAGATTTTGTCGAAACTTTGCATACGGGTAGATTTCGTTCTCCTGTTTATGAAAATATAGCATTATTGGCGTCGATACTCAATAATTTTTCAGGTATTTACAATTTAAATTTCATTATACCCGTTAAGCCGTTAAGTACAGTTTTGCTTGAAGTTTTTGTCAAGTGCCAAACGGCGTGATGGTAACGTAACTAGATTCATTACCGGGAAGACCAGTGTTCAAATCCTTTTTTCCTTTCTTTCCATTTTTTCTTTTTTTTCTGTTCAGTTTATCTATTTTAATTTATTGTATTTTCCACATGAAAAATACACTCATAATATCTATGGGAAACAAAATAAAAAAATTTTATTGAAAAGGAACATAATATGAAAGAAAGACTAACTTCATCAATCTTAACGTATCTCAAAAGTTGTTGAGTATCGATGCCTATAATGCTACATTTTTATAAACAGGAGAACGAAATCTACCAATGTACAAAGTTTCGAGAAATTCTGAGATCCCATGACATCGTCTTCTCCTTGTTAGAACAAATGAGATAAAAAAAACTTGTACTCATTCGATGTGCCCCTTAAAATGTTACATAATTCATTAAAAAGTTTTGTGATACAGCCAATGAATACCAAGTTGTTTTAGAGAGTACATAGTTCTTACTGACTTACCCTGTATATCGAGGCATTTCTGTACTAATTACTGCAATTTAAATACGACAAATTGAAATTTTGAGAAACTAACAAATTAAGACAAGGTTTTACGTTTCAATGCAGACACTCGCGAATGCAGGGTCGTAAAATTTAAAATGTTACTTTTCCTTCATTTCCGTAGGCTTACCTGAACACATTGTTACATCAAATAATTACGTGAAAGTACATAGAGTGTCGAGAAAGTTTTTGCAAAACGTAAATAAACAGACGGTAAATCGAATTAACCGCTTTACCATTATTTTTCGTAAGTATCGTGCTGCATTGTTGCGAATACCTGATAAAACAAGTCTCAACGAGTTCACACTTGCATCATTTCATTATAAATACAGCGTTCTGTTTACGAATGAAAAACCACATTCCGGAGAATTTTTTAAACGCCCCATACAAGTAGATCCATTTGAAATTAGCAGAAAAAAGTGGTGGAACAAGTTTAATAACTTTCGTATTAGAAAAAAACGCATTTAAACTTCCACATTTATCTTATTTATAAACAAAACAGTTTAAATATATGCCGCATATACGGACTGTAGTACTAGTCAAGATTGATCAAATGGAATAATTGCATATTGCGAATCTAATTTTCATTCCCAGGCCATGTCCGATGTTTAAATAATGCATGAGCTGTGTTACCATAGTAATTGCACGATTCGTTAATCACTTTATCCGTTAATTTTGCTCTACTACCGAGCTCTTAATTCTACCTTTTCGCTGACACATTTTTTTTTACATTTTTGACATGATATATGTACTCGTTTTTAACGGAAGCCTTCATGCAGTTTTCAAACTGTTATTAGATTTGTGAATGTTACTGTCGCAGTTTTCAATATGTAATACAGTGGATAAGAACACTATAATTTCTGAAGAAATATTAATATATTTCATGAAATTTGACAAGTTGTAAGATGCACTTCTGTATGTTTATTATAGAGCAGTTTGTATAGTCTGACTTTGTATCTTCACTTTGTAAACATAGAATGAAACATTCCGAGTCAAATTCAATGCAAAATTTCTATAATATCTAGTCACGTTTATTTAGTTCTATCTTAGCAGTCATTGGAGACACATTTCAGAAAATTACATTTGCGTATTATAGAATTGTATTGATTAAATATACACAGCAATAGTTTAGATATTTTATCTTTAACGAAAATGCCACGCGGAAAGGTATTAATAACGGAAGAACAAGCTAAGATCAAAGCTTAACGCGATTCAGGATTGTCTATCGATGAAATCGCTTTAACAATTAATAAATCAACTACATTTGTACATAATTATTTAAAACTAGGCGAAAATTATGACAAAAATCGGTACACAGGTGGCAATACAAAATTAACAAGACGCGATCGTTCGAGAATATTTAAAGAAATCGTGACTGGAAATAAAACTGCCAGTGAAGTGACACAAATTTTGGATTTGCCAGTAACCAGACGACATGTCCAACAAATTTTAAGAACAAATAATCGGTTAAAGTGGACAAAAAAAGCGAAGAAACCACCTCGTATACAGGAACATAAACGTGCACGATTGGAATTTGCACAAAACTATATGACCTGGCGTGAGGAGTGGAAAAATGTAATATTATCCGATGAAATAAAATTTAATTTGGATGGACCAGATGCATTTAAATATTACTGGCATGATTTACGCAATGAAAAGTCTGTTGCAATGAGCCGAAATTTCGGCGGTGGAATTTTGATGGTTTTTGCCACGTTCAGCTACGTTTCCAAAACATCAATTTGCAAAATTTCGACAAGAATGAACTCTGAAAAATATATAGACATGTTAGAAGATGTGCTGATTATGTTTCTTGAAGAAAATCATGAGGAAACTGTTATCTACCAAAAAGACAATGCAGCAATACACATGTCTAAGACGACACGGGAGTGGTTTCGACAACAAAATTTGCAACTTATGAAGAGGCTAGCTCGTTCTCCCGACATCAATCCAATAGAAAAATAGGGAATTTTATCGCGAACCATTTATAAAAACGGAAAGTAATACAACATAAAAGAACTGGAATAGGCGATTAGACACGAGTGGAGTAAAATATGTAAAACAAAATTACAAAAATTATTTACTAGTATGGAAAATAGAATATTTGAAGTAATTAAACGTAATGGTGGAATTACATCATATTAAAACTATAATTTTTATGTTTTTTATAATTATTTAACATAGTGTTCTTATAGAAATTTCGTTCCTTTACTGTACGTTAAATTATTAATTATAGTATATAGTAATACCATAATGATTGTGTTAGTTCTGAGAGCATATTTCTTTTTCTGCATACTTTTACTATGATTTCTTGACCACCCATTACATGAATTAACATCTTACGTAACATTTTTTATTAAAACTACTAGTGTTCTTATAGAAATTTCGCCCACTGTACTACGAAAGTTATACATGGTGTCAAGAAAATAGTAGGACATTAAATGGACACTAATTTTCCAATTATCGAGAAATTATTTATATGTATATAAGCAATGGCCATTTCGCTAAAAAATATAGTGCAATATTAAATATGGACACATTTTAAAACTCGAAGCCTCCACTTTTACAGACCATCATTCATTTTTTCTGGGATACTGTCACACGATGTAGAAAGTGAAAAATAGAGGACACATTTTTGGTTGAAAATGCTACAAATTGAATCGTCTGTAAAATTTAAAAAAATTGTGCTCTAGATGAATCTATTACAGATTTGAAGATTGAATCATCCCCTTTATAACAACTGCTTGAAACCTGATTTACGATTTTTTTGGCCGCTTTATAGAACAAAAATGCGGATCAGGTATGATTGTGTAAGTCCTTCACGGTGTACCTTATGTTATTGTAATGACGGCTGTATACTGTATACTCTATAGTATACAGCCATCTTTGCAATAATATAAGGTACACCGTGAAAGCCTTACACCAGGGATGAGCACGGTAGGGGCCCCTCAAACGCCTGCTTCTCCCACCAAACTCTCTTTCATGCGCGAGCCTGCGCACTGTTCGCAACGAGCGAAGCACTTCCTTCCTCTGTGGTAACGGCGGATGTTGGTGGGGGACAGTGGGCGCTATGGTGGGGACGGTTTTGTCTCAATTGAGACAAAAATGCCCATCCCTGGTTTACACGATCATATCTGAAGCGGCCAAAAAATCGTAAATCAGGATTCAAGCAGTTGTTATAAAGGGGATTATTTAATCTTCAAATCTGTAATAGATTCGTCTAGAACACAACTTTTTTTAAATTTTATTCACGATTCAATTTACAGCATTTTCAACCAAAAACGTGTCCTTTATTTTTATATAGCGTATATCATTCAAAGCTCAGTAAATTCACTAGAAAACATCGTAGATCAAGTTTTAAGTATTCGTTGTAAAAGGAAACCTTCGTTCTTATTAGCTTTGGTAGTTTTAGTTACGAGAAAAATTTATCAATGTTTTCACATACGTTGGAAATTATAACATTTTGGAGCAAAAAAGGTCTTCAGTTTCCCAGTCGCTATATCATGCAAAAATATCCTACATAAAAATAAACGATTGATGGCAAAAGTAGATGCTTCAAGTTTTAAACTGAGTCCACGTATATTGCTGTACTATTTTTTTTAACGAAGTTATCCCAGCAGAAAGACCAACAATTTCTCGAGAATGTAAAATATAGAGTTCAAATATTTTTTGGATCCACTGTACATTTTCAAGAGATTATGGGAGGTCTTTCCAAAAAATCATTGTGTTATGGACTAATGCGTAGAATGAAAATTCATAATTTTTTAATAAATCAAATAGTGTGGTTAAATAAACGAAACATTAAGAGCTAATAGGACATTAAAGAAAAATAACCAAGCTGTTTGTATGTGCACGTAATGTTGAAGAACATTAAGTGCCCTAGTTACCAAAAGAACTTTTGGGACAACCTCCCATTATTTCATCAAGGACTCGGTCAGTTTTGTAAAACCGACTTCACAGTGTGGTGTTGTCAGGGAAGTTTCAAATCTTTCTGGGTTTTTTAACCGCAATGACGACATTGACCACAAGATAGCAGAAAATTATCCACAAAAAATCACAGTATTTACCTATGCTCAATTTAGCTATTTCATTATACAGATTTCAAACAGTACTCTCGATTTTTTATACAAACAGAGATATAAAACCTTGTCGACAACCCAATGCATACAGTTGAGTAACAATAAAAATCATTCGGCTGCATGCTCCGTTATTATTTATACTAAATCATTACCTTCTGCGTTTTAATTTACTCGGACAGTGTACGAAATACCTTTTTCATTGTTACTAAATCGTATTAGCGTCGGCGCGTTTGTTTAAAATAAGAAGCAGCAGAGGCATTCAGGTTGATTAAACATGCAATTTCATGTGGCGTTCGAGCCCATTATAGTGGAGGCAAATTGAAGTGTCTGAAAACAATGGTTGTTCAGTTTTCAGGTTAATTAAGTTTCCCTTGGACTACTTTGCAGCTCATCTTTTTATCTTTTTTCTCAGAATTTTCAGGTTTATGCACATTGCCTTATAATTACATGGCCGTGCTATGGAAGAAGAGATTTCACATAGCATTTATAATGTGTAAACTGTGAACCTTATGTATTTAGAAGAAAAATGACTAGATCAAATTTAAAACTATACAATCGTCAGAGAAATGAAAGACCACTGTCCTATTACTTTTTATGTATCATGACTAGACGGCGAATTGTTATACTAAATAAAAATGTTCTATCTCAATTACAACAACTAGAAATGAAGTAAAAAGCTATTTTCTGTAATAATTTTCTTAATAATTTGAATAAGTTGCAGATAACACAAAAGTATCTTTCGAATCTTTTAATGTTTTAACTGTTTTAGATTTGACCGATTCGTTTTTGTTATAAATGCTTCAAATCCTCGGTCTAATCGTGACTGCTTAAAGTGGAAATGAATTTCTACTTATTCTCTGCGTCTCCCAATCGATGCAGAAAATGTTTTTGTTGCGTATAGGCCCACAGTCCAATGAATTTGCCTCCACCATAGTGCGAAAAAATGGACGTATTACAATAGAAAACAGTTTAAGTTTACCTGCATATTTAATTCTAAATTCTTCCATTGACAAAAACGGGTGTACTTTTCACTGAAAGCATACAACAACATGTCTTAGGAATTATTTCGGACGCGAGAATACATGTTGGCATGTTTTGTTTTTGTTCATGTAGCAACGTACCTCTCCAAAAACTTCTTGAATGGCTCCCCCCTTAAGTGATTAAAAATTTCTTCGATATACGGCTGCAAAGGTAATCGATGCGATTTAATTGGATCGACGCAGATTGACCAAGTTGTTAACGTTATTACAATTAAGCGATATCAGATCGTGAAGGACCAACCTCAAATAAATTAACGGGAACTTCGTTTTTTATGAGGTATTCCCGAACGGTGGACACCGCTTCCATGGAGTATTCCTGGAAAAAAATTAAAATATGCAATCTAGTACAATTCAATTGCCTACGTATAAACAATTAAATATTCTATTCACATTTTCAAAGAAACTTTGAACTCGCGTACGATCCTCAGAAATATTTACATACAACAGCTTATATTATGTTTCACATATAACGTTACATTTTAAGAAAATTCATCTTACAACACAAACAGAATACAATAAAAAAAAACAATAAAATTCCCATCCCGTGAATCCAAGAAGTATTTGAACACTAAATTTCCGATTGTCAAGAAATTGCTGATATTTAACCCTTGGGCAGTAAGCCGTTCTTATCGCTATATAACTGATAATGTTAATGACTATTTACTGCTTTATTTACCAATTGTTAACATTTTCGAAGGTATTTCTTGTAGACACGTCAGTCTTCCTTTTTTTTCTAATGTAACAGGTGGCCATTTAATTTAATCGCCAGAAAATGAGTAATTAAATGTCGATTATGATATTCTGAGTCAAATAAACCCAGGTTCTGCTGTCAGAGGGTAAACTGTGATAATTTTGTTAAAAAAAATAGTGCAATAAGAAGCCGCTACTTTTTCCATCCATAGCTCATTTTGTCTAAAATATTTATGCATGATTCAACGACTGGAGAACTAAAGACGCTTTTCTGGTCCAAAGTGTTGCACATTGAAAAGTCTGTAAAAACATTGAAAATATTATTTCGTGGCTGAAACCACCGTAAATTTCAGTATTGAAGCTTCCCCTTTATAACGAATGCTTAAAACTTGCTCTACGATTTTTTTATAATCAATTTATTAAGCTTTGAATGAAAGGTGTACTGCCGTCTTGACAATAATATAAGGTACACCCTGAAGTTCTACCCGACCAAACCTCCTCAGTTTTGTTCTATAAAACTGTCGAAAAAAATCTTAGATTAAGTTTTAAGCAGTTGTTATAAAGACTCAATCTTCAAACCTGTGATGGATTCATCCATACAACATTTTTTTTAGACTTTTACAGACGATTCAATTTGTAGCATTTCCGACCAAAACGTGTCCTCAGTTTTCCATCTTTTGTATTATGTACAAATAATAGCTTCCAAACTTTAAAATGAGTCCAAATTTATTATTGCACTATTTCTTCGTTAATTAGTGTTAAAATACGTTTTGGATCCACTGTATGAGGTTTAATGAAATGTGCAATAGCGATTTTTACTGATTAGTAGTCAGTGTCTTTAACGATATGTAGTGATACTGATGGAGACTCGCGTAGCAAATTTGTTATTTATAAGTTGGCATCACGTGCAGTGTGGGACTTTTTACTATTCATAGGTTAGAGAAGGCATGGGCGACGGTGGCTTAAAAAACACGTGTTGCTACTTCTCCTCTTCGCCTGCTCGGCAAAGCAATCCCCACTACGTCCACTCCGACTCTCCCTTCAACACGGGCCCCACGCCAGAAATGTCAGCTTTTCGCGCATGCGTATTCGCTCGTGGCATCAATGCTGTACTAATTTCAAATTTTTGAGAGTTCTTTAAGGCCCTGTTTTAAAAATAATGTTTATCATTCAACATTCACATACTTTCTTTATCTAAAAAGGTTCGGATTATACAGGATAATAACATAATATAAAATTTTATTTTATTTGGCAGAATCTATAAAGAATACCAACATTTGTTGCAAGTCAAAGGAAAACTGCCAAAAACCTTTCTAGTATCCAAAATAACAAAAATATATTTTATAATTATATAAATAAACAAATAAATAAAAAATGACGTCCGTTATCTTCAAGTTCGTCTATGGCAGTGCTAGGTCCCGGCACGCCACCTAGATGTTTCTCATTTTTGGCGCGTATACGTTACTGGATTCCGCGCGCTCTGCAGTACGCATGCGCGAAAAACTGACATTTCTGGCATCACGAGCACCACGATGCTGCATCTACCACCCGATGCAGCATCGTGGGGCTCGTGCTGAAGGGGGAGTCAGAGTGGACGTGGTGGGGACTGCCTCACCGAGTAGGCGAAGAGGAGAAGCAGCAACATGTGTTTTTTGAACCAGCGTCCCCATGCCTGGGTTAGAGTAAAGAATGCGGGATTTTCAATTGTTCGCCCGAAGCTCCTCGATTTTAACTTCTATTACCGATTGCAATTTTTACTCAAAGTTGTTTAGAAGTGTTTTTATGATTCAAACCTTTCAATTTGTGGCTGAACGAATTATTGTACACGCAGTATGGGAAACAGCATTGATAAACGTACTGACCAAAGAGAACATTATTTACAAAATTTTTTAAATACTTTTACTTTGAAAGAAATACTCATGGCCCTTTTTTATATTGCGAATGCGCAGTTTTTATTAAGTTCCATATAAAAATCTGCATTTCATAAAATTTTTAGCGATCTTCGTAAAATATCATCAATCCGGCGACAGTATTTATAACTGGACAGTATGAATTTGATACATATTGACACGAAAACACATGGATGCACAAAATCATGAGTAGTCCGCAGATTTTCTGCATTTATGACAAAAATATATAGATGCGATTTAAAAATATTAGATAAGAATTTTAAAATATCAATGTATTAAATTCAATAAAGTAAGAAAGAGATCTCTAATTGCCTCTTGTTTCTCATAATTGATGCAGAAAATTCTTATTTTGCATAAAGATCTACAGTCTAATCATTGCTGATGGATAGGCAAAGAAATATATTAGGCACAATACAGTATCTCATCGATAATCGTCGCCACCATGGGTCCGGTCGGCGACAATTAATGTTCAGATAATACTATTCCTTGACTTGTGCCGAACGTAGAAAAAGACACCGAAGCTCGAATGTCCTTCGCCGCCGAGAAGTGTAACATAATACGGGTCGAGTATGTCGGTGTGAAAACAACAATTAACCCAGTGACAAAACTTGTTTATTATTTCTTAATGGAACTTTCACCAACATATCCGTGGCATTTTTCTAATGAAAATGATACCAAATAAGATATAATTTCGATGCTATGTACTTGAGTAATGGACGACGAATGTTTCGGAAAATCATTGTAAATATGATCCGAATTATATTGTGTTTGGTATTATTTTAATCAGAAAAATGCCACAAATATATTGGAGAAAGTATCATAAAAAAATAAGTAATAATAAAAAAGTTTTTTTTTTATTGGCATTACACTGTGAGGACACGTGGGCCTTTGAACTGTGCCGCCGACTGCGACTCTCCGCGTTTCTTTCTTTCCCATGCACTGTCCTTCCTTGCGCCCGAAACTTTCATCGTCCATTACTCGAGTAAATACCATCGGAATTATATCTCATTTGGCATCATTTTCATTAGAAAAATGCCACGAATATGCTGATAAAAGTTCCATCAAATAGTAATAAAAAATAAAGAAGTTTTGTCATTGGATTAGTCGCGGTGTCACCAATATACTCGACCCGTATTATGTTACACTTCTCGGCGACCAAGGCCTCTCGAGCTTCACGGAGGAGGGATTGTTTTGCGACGAATATTGTTCAGAATTTCACGACAATTAACGATGAAATACTGTATTTCGTCCAATATAAAAGTGGCATGAGTGGAAGATACGTCTAATGACGACTACATTAAAGATTTAATACAAAATTAAAGGGGAACTTACATATTATTTTTCCTTATTACTAACAAGAATAATAATTTAATTGTCATTCATAATCAAATGTACGATTATTTTGCTTATGTAAGTTAATTAAAACCGAGCGGTGGATAACGCGATATGTTTAATTGAAATAAATGTGGGCGTAATACCAAGAGTCTTTATTCAAAGCAACTGTACAAGACGACAGTCAGAACAAGAATGTCCTGCTGTCCCAAAAATCCTGAGCCGTGAGAACGCCTTCGACAGTATGCCTCTTTGTTTATGACACCCCCAACCTAAAGGACTTTCCCTTAGGGGGGGACAACGCACTGACAAGAGCCACATGGCCTGCCTGGACCATTTGCTTATTTTCGACTTTTCTAACACTTAACCACGTCAATTTCTTAAATTGTTGAGTACAGCGTCTCAGAAGTCTATCCTAGTGAAATCGGTCCATTTCTATTCAAGAAGGAAATATTGTTGCATTTACGAAGATGTTTATACGAATACTGTAACTATCGCATTTCCTATATTATAAATACATCGTTCATTAATAGTATTCTGTATACACATAAATGAAGTTTTAGTAATAGTATTTATTTATGTAACGATTTTCTAACGAGAGAATCTTACAATTTTTACATGAATGACGCAATTCCAGAGGAACACTATACATGCATAAACGAGGCAACCAGGAGAAAGGCGCTATCTATCTTCTTGAGAGAAGCAAATATTACATTTCTGGCTCGGTCAAAGCAAGTGTAACGTAGCAAAAAGCAAAGGAAAACCTCAGATTTAAAATTTTAGTACCAATTCTAAAACATGGAAAGGACTCTGTCGTTCTATGTATCTGGATGCACTTTAAGTATCAATGTCTATGAAAAGTATACGTATGTATATAGCGGGCTGAGAATCATAGTGTTGTAAGTCACATACACCCGCGTCCATAAGTATGCGGACACCGTCTAAAAACAAATAGCTTCTTCAAAATTGGTCCAAACAATTTGCGTTTTTTCCGAGAAGTTAGAAGTATCAATTAACGATTTAATGTATAACAAAATGATTTAAAAATTACTATTGGTCGAAATTTCAAAGAAAAAAGTAAAGGTCACAATTTTTAATGATTTTATCTGTGCTTGCAATGAAAATTTAAAATATGCCTTTCGTAGATCTAAGTAAATGATATACATAGACAAAGTTTCAACGATTACGGTTGCTACGTAACCCTAGATGATTGAAAAAGCCAAAAATTGTGAGAAAATGCGATCCCAGCCTGAAATTCAAAGATTTTTTACATCTTTCAATGCCTAAGGCCTTTTTTATGCGTCACTCGATTTCAATAAAAATTTGTACATGCATATTTAGATTAGATTTAGAAAAGACATCTTTTAAATTTTCGTTATCGGTGCAGATAAAAAAGTTAAAAATCGTGACCTTTACTTTTTTCTTCGCAGTTTCAACCAATAGTGATTTTTAAGTCATTTTTGTTGTACATTACATCGCAAACGAGTCCTTCTAGCATCTCGAAAAAACTAAAATTGTTTCTATAGGTTCAGAAAACAATAAAAAAATGTCTGCATGTGGAAATTAAAGCTGAATTTTATATAATTTACAACCGAATTATGTAGTTAAAATTGACTTGTACCGATATACAGTGACTCCCATAAATATTCAGGCACTTATAAAAAGACGATAACTTTTTTAAAATTGGACCATACGACTTGGATTTTTTTAAAAAGTTAGAACACTTTGTTTATTCACTACATGACGTGAAAGAAGAAATTCTGAAGAAATTGAAATTAGTTCGATTTGCAGAGAAAACACTACAAGTTTAATTTCACAACTTTTTATGTGAACCTGCATTGAAAATTGAAAAAAATACGTTTTGTAGATCTGTGTTGTAAATCCTCGGTTGAAAACAAAAAAGCGTAAGATGGACTTACGGAAAAGCTGCTATTTTTCAGTAGAGAACGAAGTCCTACATCAATTAACGTTGCCCTAAAATACTACTTCATTTTTTAATTTCAGATCAATAGCCCTCTTTGAGGAACTATGGTTTCAATTTTAAGTATTTTGATTTCAAAAAATGATATTGTCTAGTTTAAATAATAAAAAATGTAATATTCAAAACCTCAATGCAAAACACTCCTCTGATTTCTTGACAAAAATTTCGGAACAAGGCCTACAAAATGATGCTTTAGATCAGAAGACCTCCTTAATTGTACAAATTAAGAACAAATAGTGACATAGAAAATCTGTTTTTGCAGATCTATTCCTTATAAAAAAATACGCAATTTTTCCATTTGTTCTATCTTTTTAGCTGTAATAGTTTCCGAGATATTCGACTAAATATGGTACCGACCCCTAAACTTTGAGGGCCGAATTCACCCCTTTAACTTTGACAATTGCCGATAAAAAAATATGTGCCAAATACTTTTCTAAGAACTACCATTTCCCAAAGTTTCGTCAAAATTGGTAATCTACATTTCGGTAAGTTCCCTTGTAAGATCGACCATCCCACAAACTTCTGCTAATAAAGAGGACTGCCTAATGTGACAGGGAGGAAAATCGTAGGCAGGGAGCGATTGAATGCGAGGCTAACATTAGGGGTGTGTCGAGCCGGGAAAAACTCGTGTGAAAAATAAACCACGGAAATAGTTCCTCCTCTGAGTGCATCGTGGGCTAGAGATTAGAAGCCACAGCGCGCCACGAAAAGACCTATTCCAGACCTTGTTCAAGCATTCATGAAGATTGCAAAGGCGAGAAAGGGTTCGAGGCTTTTATACGGTTTTTCATGGTTCAAAAGCGATTTTTGGCACTTTTTCACGTGCAGGATGATAAAAAGATGAAGGCTTCCTCAAGGCTTCTCTTTCTTCCGTCGAATGGGAGCTCACAGATATGTGTTTCGGTAAATATGTCCCTGGACATAGTGATCTCTCTCGATTTCGCGATGTTTAAACTTCGGCCTTCCTTCTACCGCAAGGAAACGATCGCTGTTGATTAAGGCGATTTTACATTTCTTCACTTTCTACACACAGTGGCCCACAAAAGTGTTCGTACGCCCTTTAAATCAGAATAACTTTCTTAAAATTAGACCAAACCACTTGACTTTTTTTAAGCAATTAGAAGCATTAATTTACTTTTAAAATGTGCAAAAAAGATTTTGAAGAAATTGCAATTAGTAAGAATTACATCAAAAAATAAAAATGGCACTTTTTAAAACTTTATTATTTCAGCCCGTAATGAAAGTTCAAAACATGTGGTTTGTAGATCTATGTTATTTACACGTATGCTGAAAATTTCATCGAAATCAGTTAACAAACACATGAGCTACAAGCGGTTGAAAGTGGTGATAATCGCAGTTTTTCTCGACTTTTGGTCAGTTTCTCTTAAAATCCATAGTTTCTTACATCTTTCGATGTGTGTCGTTTTTTTTTTGTGTCAACCGATTTCGATGAAATTTTCAGCATATGTATAACTAACATATCTACGGAAAGCATATTTTGAATTTTCATTATGGACTAAAATAAAGAAGTTTTAAATAGTGTCATTTTTATTTCTTCATGTCATTTCTACTAATTACAAATTTTTCAAAATCTTTTTTGCACATAATTTACTAAATCAATGCTTCAAATTGCTCAAAAAAAGTCAAGTGGTTTGGTCAAATTTTAAGAAAGTTATTCTGATTTAAAGGGCGTACGAACAATTTTTTGGGCCACTGTATGTACAATGACTCACATAAATATTCGGACACTCTTAAAAATACGATAACTTTTTAAATATTAGACACATCGACTTGGATTGTTTTGACAACTTAAAGCAATTAATTTTCACCGTATGACATGAACAAAAATTGAAAAAGTTGCAAAGGAAATAGTAAAAGTTGTATTTAACACCTTTTTTATAAGGGCATATAGTGAACATTTTAAAAATACGTTTTCCAGATCTGTGACAATCGTATGTATCCTGAAAATTTCATCAGAACGTTTCATCAACATTGCAATGAGTTACAAACGTTTGAAGATAGTAAAAATTGCAGTATTTCACGATTTTCGACCCCTAACTGTAATAAATCTAAGGATTCTTAGATCTTCCAAAGCTTCCAAAGATTTTAATGAAATTTTCAGAATACAGTATTTGATCGTTAAATGTCGTCAAATTCTAAAAAAGAATCGTCTCAAAACAATCCCTCCTTCCGCGGGGTATATCCCGTGAGGGGCCGCGAAGCTCGAGAGGCCTCGGTCGCCGAAAAGTGTAACATAGTACGGGTCGAGTATATGGGTGAGACCACTACTAATCCAATGACAAAACTTCTTTTTTTTTATTATTTTTTTATGGATCTTTCACCAACATATTCGTGGCATTTTTTTAATGAAAATGATACCAAATAAGATATAAGTGCGATTATATTTACTTGTGTAATGGACGATGAAAGTTTAAGGCGCAAGTATGGATAGTGTATTGGAAAGAAAGAGACGCGGAGAGTCGCGGTCGCCGGCTTAGACTCACGTGACTTCACAGTGTAATGCCGATAAAAAACCTTTTTTATTATGAGACTTTCTCCAATATATTTGTGGCATTTTTCTGATTAAAATAATACCAAACACGATATAATTCGGATCATATATACAATAATTTTCCGAAACTTTCATCGTCCATTAGTCAAGTAAATACCATCGGAATTATATCTTATTTGGTATCATTTTCATTAGAAAAATGCCACGGATATGTTGGTGAAAGTTCCATTAAGAAATAATAAACAAGTTTTGTCACTGGGTTAATTGTTGTTTTCACACCGACATACTCAACCTGTATTATGTTACACTTCTCGGCGACCGAGGCCTCTCGAGCTTCGCTGTCCTTTTCTACGTTCGTCACAAGTCAAAGAATAGTATTATCTGAACGTTAATTGTCGCCGGCCGGACCCGTGGTGGTGACGATTATCGTTGAAATACTGTATGTATAATTGACATAGATCTAACAATGTAATTTTTTAATTTTTAATGTAAGTCCATTATAAACAGTTGTGAAATAAAACTTCTAGTATTTTCTCTGCAATTGTTTCAAAATTATTTTCACGTCATCTAGTAAACTAATTTGAAGAGTGTCCCAATATTTATGTGATTTACTGTAGATGACGGATAAGTCATCCGATATCAAAGATGGAAACTGGAGCATTTACAGTTAATCCAAGAAGTATTTAAATACTGCATTTTCGATTCTCGAAAAATTGTCGACATTTAAATTGCAATAATTTCGTACAAACAAATAGTACAACAACAAGTCTGAACTCATTTTAAAGCTTGACGCTTCTACATTCGCAAAGTAATATCGAAGGATTTTACGTTTATCTTATGCAAGCCACGCTAAAATAATATTACAGTTATTTGATTTAACGACGATTAAACCCTTGAGATTTGCTGTTAAACCAAACAGATAAATGTCGACTTACGGCACTTTTGCATTGAACGGCTCATGTTTAGAGGATGTTGCAAGTTTGAAAAAATAATCGATCAGCTGCGGTGCGAAAGTTACTCACATGCGTGTGCGATAGCAGCTCCTTCATGATGTAATTGTCAAAGATTTCTTTGGCGAGCTTTTTCCTCTCTTCGGGGCATTCGAGCTTCTCGTACGCCTTGATCTACAATGCATAAATGAGAAATTCCTTATGGGGTTGGACGGCGACGCGTGTCACCACGCTAGCGAAACTTAACTATAGTGTGTGTGCGGGCTAACACGAACCTCTTCGTAAAACTTAAGTTGCGGGACTGGCTCCTCCGACACGTTTTCGCAGAAATCCTTAAATAAAAGGTAACCTGAAAATACAAAACGAGAGAACAGAATAATGGGTGTATCCAGACGCATACTTTCTGTGGTACCTGTCTTAGGCCCTACAGTATTCTCTCCATAAGAGTCATAGCTTCGGGTCTGCCACACGACATTCATAGAATAGGGTCTACATTCTTTATAGTGTGCCGAATCTAGAAAAAGATAGCAATTGCAAAAGAAAGAGGGACTGAGGTTCGGGCGTTTGGCATACATCAAAGGACTCATGCCTGCTGAGCCTTTTAAATTAAAAAGTCAACATTCCTTATTTGTGGTTTTTCGTCAATGAAACTTCTACCATTGTATTCGTCTCTTTTCTAATTAAAGAGACACCAAACATGGTATATTTATGATCACTATTACTTGTATAACAAGCGATTAAAGTTTCGGACATGACATTTGCAGAATTCGTGTCGGCTCGACTGCGTTTTAGAGAACTCCGTGTTCTTAACTTTTTTGAACTTTTTTTCATGTGATCCTGTAGATATCGATGAAGACATTCCGAAAATGTGTGTACGGTTGTTAGAAATTCACTGGTTTATGAGTTATACGCGTGTAAAGATGAGCAGTTTTAAGCGTTTTTGACAGGTTAGAGCGTCGCCATATTGGATATTCGTTGAGTGGTAGAGGTAGGTAGATCTGTTCGGCGCATGCGCTGGATAGATCGTGAGTTCAAGTGTTTTTCACAAATTAATTATTAATAAGTTCATTGTTGATTTTGAAATGGCTAGTTCAAGTATTAGAAATTTTAACTTTAGAGACATGCCAAGTAGTAAAGAAGAAGCAATTGCTTGGCCTCAGGATTGTGGATTGTTGCGGAAACTTAAAAAACGCCGTACTCATCGGTGCGAAATGAAAATTTATAACAATAATCATGGAAACGGTCGTTTTCGGTGTCCAGTAATTAAAATATACAACCACATACGGAATTTCAAAAAGAAGGTACAGTCCAAGATGGTTTGGGGTTAGGTCGTCGTGGGAGCGGAGAAGGCCGGCCCGACCATGGTATAATGTTTCGCATTTTGATTTAGTAAATGTGTTATTATGTATTACGTACGTGTTTGTGCTGCCATCTAACGGATTTGTTCGGGAGTATTTAGCCTATTTTGTGTGTATTACCTAGCAAATATATCAATATGGCGGCGCTGTAACTTGTCAAAAAGCTTAAAAGTGTTCAACTTTATATGCGTATAACTTTTTAATTAATGAATTCCGCGCATTAAGATTTTCATTTTCGGCGTTTTTTCGTCGAAATCGTATAAAAAAAACTTTCGAAATTGTATAAAAAAAACTTGAAAAAGAAGAATTCTCCAAAACGCAGTTAAACCTTCGTGTCTACCATAAATGTGAAGTCCGAAACTTCAATCATTTCACAAGTAATTATGATCGTAACTATTTCGTGTTTGAGGTCATTTTAATTAGAAAAAAGAGACGAATACGATGGTAAAAGTTTCATAACAAAAGTGAAAATTAGAAAAGTTGCAGTCTTTTGCTTTGCTTCCATTAGTGTAAGTATCACAGATACTCGACCCCTCGCTGGCACGGTCGTTCAACGTGTTTACCGTTTGACTGGTTCCAAGACCCCCCAGCAGTGGGGATAAAACTTCGATATTCATGGCATAGACCTTTGCGACACTCGCTGAGAGAACACTGTGTATACTTATAGATCCGGCATAGATATGCATAGGACGCTGTCAAGCCATGATAACGGAGAAACGAACCCACAACTGACGTCTCAAGATTATTCGAAATGGTGGATAGTGTACGAGACGAAACATGTGTTATGCATTGTATTCGACATGTGTATATTGATCTTACTATTCTTTTTAAAAATAAAGTAAGTTATGAGGAAATAAATACAGATTTCACATTGTCAATATCTGCATTCAAATTTAATACTTTCCAAATTATTGTATAATTGACAAAATGAGTTAGCACTATTTAAAATAATAAGATTAAAATAAAAATGAACAAATAATGAAATATATATTACAGTCTATTACCTCGCACGTTTTTGCTTTACGGTACAGCGACTTCTCAACAGACTATAGAAATTTGCCCACAATTGTCGTCTCGTATATGTTTTAATCTTACCTTTAAGGCAATTATCTGAAACCGGGTCTACAAGTATACATACCTCCGGTTCCTGTCTACGACGCCATTCTTTTGGTCAAAGTATAGCACCAGCCATAAGTATACGCGGTTGTATGAGATTTTTCAGTTTACATATCTATTTTGTACTTCTTTAGGCTTCGGTGTAGATTGTTGTCCTTTATGGTACAGGGTGTATAAAAATTATATGTCGCGACTACCATAGCGAGATTCTATACTTCTGGATCGGTTGAGATCTGTTAAAAAGATTGAGCTGCAAAATTGTCTGACCTTTTGTATCAAGGTCAAATTTTTTTATTGCATCGTATAGTACTCATTGCCAGGAACAAAACTCTCGAATGAACCATGGGTGTCACATCAACCGTTCTCTTAAAAAACGTCCTTAAAGTTTCGTAAACTGTATTATTTCATAGATCTGCGCGCGCGTGTGTGCGCGTGTGTGTGATTCTGCACGAGAAAATAAAACGCCACGATGCAACAAAAGAAAAATTTGACCTTGAAAAACTGGGCCAAGGATAATTTTTCGGCCCATTTTCTTAACAGATTTCCACCGATCAGGGGATACAGAATCCCGCTATGTGGTGCTCGTGACAGCATTTTTATACACCCTGCACAATCAATTAATAACAGTTTGAAAATTTACAAAACCATAGATTAGAGTAAATTTTAAAGTTTGTATAATGAAATTTCGTAAGCGGAACAGGTTAATCATTACATTCTGTAAGAATATTACTTTATGTTACAGTCATCGGTATACTTACGGTGGGCACAATGTGTACAAAAAAATGGCGTATTAAACAAATTAGCATTATGAGACGAAGTCACTGTGTCTCGACTTCTGAATGCATATTTTGTTCATAACACTAACAAGTGATATTAAATGTATCACGAATAAATCTAATATCTTAATATAATATCGTGCGTATTAAGATTTAAGATGTGTAAGGCAATGAAGAAATTTTTGAAAATATTTTTCAAGGAGGAAAGTAAATCAGGTCTAAATTATTCCGGCTTGTAGACTCGAGGAATCCTCTTTAAGGTTTGTAAGGTTAATAAGAACGATTTAAATGCATAATCAAGTGAATGAACAATCCCCTATGTTTATGCAGCACTTTCTGTAGTTGCTGTTTTTGTTTAATATCTCGTACTTAATTTGCATCAACGGATATATGTGTACAGGGTGTGCCTTCCGATTTGGGTAAGTTAAATATCTATTTTAAGCGACAATTTTTTCTGAAGTCACATGTTGTGGAATTTCAAAGTCGTCAAAATGTTTTAATTAAATTGGTCTGTACATATCTATTATCGTCACATGATAACTAATTAAGATGGATTCAACGTGCTATGATGGCACGATCCTCCTGTGATCTTGAGTAGTACTGGAGTAACCAATAAGCAAAGTAAGCACGGGCTTAGGACATCAGAAGAAAGCGGGCACCATAGAAATTTTCTGAATTTATATCTGGTAATTATATAGAAAAGGTCTGTGTACTCCGATTTTGATGAAATTTTAATATATTATAGATATCGACATTTTGAACAACTTTTACCTTTTCCAATATAGGGGTGTCGCTTTTAGCTTTCGAGATATTTGCAAAAAACTATCGGTAATGTTAATTTCATAAGGGAAACCTTCTTTTTAGAAACACTGGGTGGGTGTGTGTGGTATTGTCGCTTCTCATCTCCACAACGTTTTTACAAACAAAAAATAAACAGATGCAGCCCGAAAATCCAGGAAATGTCTTTGAAAATTGAAAGCTCAGCCTATCTATGTATGATCAGAGTTATCTACAGGAATTAATTCTGCTTGTTTCTTCTGTTATTCTATTTCCTGGATTTTCGGGCCGCATCTGTTTATTTTTTGTTTGTAAACACGTTGTGGAGATGAGAAGCGACAATACCACACACACACCCACCCAGTGTTTCTAAAAAGAAGGTTTCTGTTATGAAATTAACATTACCGATAGTTTTTTGCAAATATCTCGAAAACTAAAAGCGACCCCCCTATATTGGAAAAGGAAAAAGTTGTTTAGAATGTGTTGCTCCATAACATATTAAAATTTCATCAAAATCGGAGTACGCAGACCTTTTCTATATAATTACCTTATATCTTTCTATTTTGCATACAAATCCATAGTCTAATTATTACTATGTAAAAGATATAAATTCAAAAAGTTTTTATGTTGCCCCCCTTCTCCTGATGTCCTAAGCCCGTGCTTACATGGTTATTGGTTACACCAGCAGTACTCAAGACCACAGTTACTCCAACGATCTGGAGCAAAATAGAAATTGAGTTCCTTTCTTAATAGTTTCAATAGGATGAAAATAGCGTAACAGCAGTTCTAAATTCTTTTAATGTTTTCATTATTTCGTGTTCCTCCTATTTATTTTTTAAATAGATGCATAAAATCCGCAGTCGAGTAATAATATTGCTAAAATCTTATGTGCATGTGTACGAGTGGAAAGAACGGAAGAATAGTGGAAAGATAAGAATCGGTAGCAAGCGAGCAAAGCTTTTCGTTGAATACACTTCTTAGTCGAATCATTGAAAATGCCTAAGAAATCATACAGGTCCATCCTACATTGCGCTGCTGAAGAAAAATTTTGATTTAAAAAATTTTAAGGGGATTAATTAATTTAAAATGAATTTGTTACCTATACATATAAGGCGGCCTCAAAATCTTTCAAGTGATTAGGGCCTCTAAAGGTCTTAATCCGGCACTGATCTTGAGTATCAGACATGTACAAGATATCCCACGCAACTGGAACAGGTTGTACCTCCCTAACGGTCGAAAATAAAAGAAACTGCTACAGATCAATGGTAAATAGTATCGGGCGGCGCATAATATGCAAATAACTGTATGCACTTCCGTGGATCGGTGGGTGCATCAGAAAAATGCAATGGCTCCTTGTTTTAAAATAGTAACCATGTTTGGACTACACCGTTTGATGCAGTTTTACTGCTCTACATAAAAGTATTAACACACTTATGCCCTGAACATAATATGCAAACAACTTTATGTACTTCCGTGGATCGGTGGGTGCATCAGAAAAATGCAATAGCTCCTTGTTTTAAAATGGTAGCCATGTTTGGACTACACCGTTTGATGCAATTTTTACTGCTCTACATAAAAGTATTAACACACTTATAGCCTGAACTTATTCGTTAGAAAATTATCGTAGCTAAAGGTTACAAACATTGTAATGGAGCATCACGTATGGGTACTCCAGAACAGTTGCCGACAGACGGAAATAATTCACAAATCTACAACAATCTTAGCTACAATAACTTCCTAACGAATAAGTTTAGGGAATAAGTGTACCAATACTTTTGTGTAGAACATAGAAAACTGCAACAATCGGTGCAGACAAAAACATAGGTTTCCATTTAGAAAAGAGGTCTGCTGAATTTTACTGATGTCCGACCATTTAACGTTGATCTATAACAGTTTCTGTTATATTTAGGTTTAGTGTTAGGGACTTTTTTTTTTACTTTGAAGATATAATATAAGCTCCACACTTTAACAGGCAGTGTACTTCATAACATTTTAACGAACACCTGTAGATAGCTAGATATTGGTTGTCCGGTAATTAATTTAGTAAGTAATTTCGTTTCTCCAAGGAAAAATGAAAAATGATTTTTCACTGATTATTTATTTATTCGGCGATGTAGTGAATTGGAGATCCCTATAAAAGAATGAATTATATTACTTTTGACGTCTTCATTTAAAATTATATCTACACCGCTTAAAAAGTGTCGAAGAGAACGAAGTACAGTATTTCATCGGTAATTGGCCCAAATGTCTCCGACATAATTGTCCCTTAAAGCGTTTTATTTGTAACTACTATATTAATGAAATCTTTGATACGCTAAACCATTAACTAAGGATACTAAAATATTCATTATTGATGTGCAGTCTAATTAATATTTCCATCAGAACGAGTTTAATTGTCCCAATTCCATCGAGGAAAGAAACACAAGTAGACGAATGTGTAAGCTGATTCAACAATAAAGCTTCTGGTTGTCTACTATGTGCTGAGATACATTCACTTATCTTTTGATTGAGAATGAAACGAGCTTTATTTTCTCTAATTAACAATAGACGAGCGTAACAGAATTTTAAGTGTCATTACCACTACCGAAAGACACTTTAGAAACAACAAACAATGCGTAATTATAGTAACCGTAGTCGTTAGAAGTGAATACTGTTTCCATTGTTTTAATATGTACATTGTATATGCTCCAAAATTAACCCCAGAAAGTTATTCTCTAATTTCAAACCCGTTTTTTAAAAATGTATGTGATGTATAGAGTGTGGATTTGTTACGCATTTATGGCCAGAACGACTTGACGTAATTTAAAACAGTAAAGAAGTTAAAAGAATCTAGTGATATCATGTATTCTTTTCAATTTATTGAAATCGTTAAAGAAAGAAAGACAAAAATTTTTATTTTCCATAAAGATCCGTAGTTTAGTGATGTATCTGCGAATAAACATTTGCAAAATTCAGTATTTTTCAATATTTAAAATTTTTACGACAAAGAGAAAATATGTTGCTCGCTAATTTCTATCCATCGGATAATGAATAGAAAGATGAAAAAAAATTTTATTTGATACGATTAAGGCAGTCATAAAACTAATGTCTATAAAAAGTATACTTATAAAAAGATGTTCGATAGTGCGAGAAGCAACAAAGGTGAATAGTGCCGGAAATAATTAAGATGAATAGCGCCGGAAATTATGGAGGTGATTTACGATATGTTCGCCGTTTTTGCTCACGTTCTATTCTAGGAAGAAAAAAGAGGCAGATTGCTGAGTAAAATAGTTGCGCAACTAAAATAAAAAAAACTTGCTATATTGAAATCCGATAAACATTATATTTAAACGAATTATATATTAAGCAGAATCCGATCAATAGAGACACTTCGTTTTAGAGCGAAAGTTGTCGCACGTGTTTTTCAAGCGCATGAAAAAACAATTTTAAACAGAATAAACTATTTTACGTAGTGTATACACATGTTTTCATTTTATTTCAGCTAGTTTTCGACAATATTGTGATTATATGGCGGATCTTCTTTATGCATTTATGGCAAATTCAACTAAATAAACTCTAGAAAAGTAAAAATTGGAATATTTTATATTTTCCTTTAACTTAGACAAACATTTATGAAACTGGTGAGTTTCTAAATCAGTCTAGGTACTAAAAAATTATTTTAGTACAACATTTTATGCAGTTGTTGTTCAAATAGTTATTTAGAACAAGTAAAAGATAATTTTCAAATTTTTGTGTAGTCTTTTTCGTAAATAACATACGTATTATTGTTCGATGAATTGGCGCTATCAAAATCGACTGTGACACGTGCTAGTTATATGCACCTATTTTTTGGGGTGGTATTTTTACGTCTGTTGCGAATATTTTTAATACTGCAAATTCCATTTTCAAAAGTTTATCTTATGCAAATCGCCATCATTTTCATCAGTAACCTTTCAATGAATTCAATGAATTCCTCCTAAATTACAGTTAAATTCATATCTTTTTACTAAATCTTAAAAACTTAAATCTTCAATGTAAATGACACTTCGCAACAATTATGCTTTTCAGAAAAAAAATTTCGAGTATATCACAAATTTATCGCTTTTAATTGTATGTAACACCTTAATAAATAAGTTAAATAAAGGATAAGAAGTCCATCAGTATCGACAAAGTCGTAAATTTCATCATCGAAACACAATATTCAATACTTCTCTGCGTACGATATATATTTTAAAAAATGGGAAACAACTAAAGAAACAGCAGTCGTATTAAAAAAGACGAAAAGATTTCCCTGTTGATTGATAGATCTATTACATAACAGAATAATAATGTGCATAAATAAACACCCAACAGATCAATCATTCTACTTCAAATACCATCACCCAATGCGGATTCTACGACCCAACAACCACACTGCGGATTCTACGCATTTAGAACAAAAGTGATTATACGAAACACAAAACAATAAAAGTATCAGAAGGATATAAGGATAAACTCACCACATTTCTAAATACTTAAAGTTATTAACAGGAGAAATGAATTTTCGTCTAACTCTCATATCTTGCAACTGATGAAGACAATTTTTATTTTACATAAAGATCTGCAACCTACCAATAACTAGATTGCGGAGCTTTATACAAAATAAACATTCTCTGCATCAATTGCAAGATGCAACAGTCATTTAAAAGTTTACCTTTTCTATAATAATCCTAACATGTTAAAGATAGTGAATCAACATTTTTAAATTATTCTAATGTTTCTATTGCTTCAAATTCTGCAAACTCATTTTTACTACTAATAATAATTGGTATGACAACAGGGTACCAATTCAAGACAGCCCTTTCACTTGTGGACATCATTTACCATTCCAAAAAGTATTTGAACGCTAAATTTCCAATTCTCGAGAAACTGTCGACATTTAAACTGTGATAATTTTGTTAAAAAAAGATAGTACAACAATATACTTGGACTCATTTCCATGATTGAAGCCTCTGCTTTTTCCATCCATTGTTCATTGTGTCTAAGATATTTTTGCAGGATACGAGAGACTGGGAAACTGAAGACACTTTTTTGGGCCAAAATGTTACAATTTCAGACGTATGTAGAAACACTGATTTAAGGAATGAAGCTTCCCATTTACAACGAATGCTTAAAATTTGATCTATGATATTGTCTAGTCGATTTATTGAGCTTTGAATGAAAGGTGTACAGCCATCTTTGCAATAATATAAGGCTTACACCGCGAAGGCCTTAAAAACCAGGGAATTCCAACGTATTCCCCTCCGAGAACTGCAAGGTCCCCACCATCGATTCTCTTCCCACTGCTACGACGGCCGTAGAGTTAGTGAGTGCTGCGCGCACTGCGTGGCTCTCGTGGTGGGGGACTTCCCACTACTATGCATTATAATGATGAAGTCTAGGAGTGGGGGAAGATCCTAAGTGGGGAAGGGGCCTCAAATAGCTCCGGAGCTACTGGTTGACTTAAACCTGAGGTCGGCAGGAAGTGCTCTTTTCGTGCCGTTTTTGAGGGCTACGTCTGCTATTCCCCGCCACGCGTCTGCATTTTTGGCTCTATAAAACAGCCAAAAAAACGTAGATTACGTTTCAAACAGTCGTAAAAGGGAAGATTCAATCGTCAAATCAGCAATACATTAGTTCGGAAAAAATATTTTGGATGCTTTTACAGATGGTTCAATTGGTAGATTATTAATAAAAAATGTGTCCTTAGTTTTTCACCTGCTAGGTATATCATGCACAAACATCCTAGAAAAAATGAATGGTAGTCTGCGGAACTAGAGGCTCCGAGCTATAAATGAGTCGAAATTTATTATTGTACTATTATTTTTAACGAAACTATCATAGTTCAAGTATTCACAATTTATCGAAACTCGGAAATATAGTGTCCCAATACGTTTTTGGATCCACTGTACGTACTAATGCACAATTGGTTCACGGAATATTAACTAATATAGCAGTAAAATGTAAAATATAAATAATCATAAAGCATAAACGACAGCGCACTACGCAACTTATTCTACGTACGCTGTGCTTGACAATTTTATTACAGGCCATTATCTTGCGTGTGCTTGGCAATTTTATTACTGGCCGAGTACTTTATGTCCACCTAATAAAGGTCTTTAATGTCTTGCAAAAACTTTGTTTAGAATATATTCGGAAATAGAGAGTTTACAATAGATAATAAATTCGATGCGGTCTGCTGCAAATAAACAGCCTCTCGGATAAAGTTTCTGGGAATACAGAACGTTTCCTACTTTAGAAATTTTACATACTTCGCGATTAATATAAAAAGAACTCGAACTTCAATTTTTACGCACTGGAGACCTCACGTTTACTCGAACTGTAACACTGTCCAACAAATTTCAACTTTTTTTATGTTTCACAATTACTGTTGGGCGGTTCTTATAGAGTTTTTTGCGCTGATTTCGAATCTGTCTCTAAGTTTTTTCTCCTAGACGCACAGTTTTTAAGAAGCATGACTATGAAAAAAAAAACATATTTTTCAACTTTAAATAAATATTGCGATATTATTACAAAAGATATTGAATTGTTCTTTGCAGCAAAAGATTCTGTAGACTTTACTGAATAGCATGATATCCATTATTAATACATTATGAATGCTTAAACGATCATTATAGACAGTGAGACACTACTTCTGCACCAATTTTTGAGATTTTTTAATTTATCTAAAAAAATAAGATAAATAGAGAAGAGTTTTATCTTGAGAAACACACTTTTGATGTTTGCAAAATCGACGTTTTTATCAGGGCTTCGGAGTCGGAGTCGGAGTCGGAGTCGGAGTTTGGGAGTAATTGCTGATCACTTGAGTCGGAGCCGGAGTAAGAAAAAGCTGTATATCGACTCCTGGAGTCGGAGTCAGAGTCGGAAAATAATATGTCGACTCCGACTCCAACTCCGGCTCTTTTGTTTATAAATCATTAAAAGCAACAAGTGTCTCTATGAAATATTAGAGATTCTATTAATTCTAGGAAATGGAAACTTTATCGTTAGTATTGATACGTATTTTCTAACTATTTCCTGAAAGTGAGAAAGTAACAGTCGTGTTGTGTTGTATAAAAGTTATCTGTTCCATATTCTTCGTCTTAATACAACATTGCAACTATTTATTCAGTTCTATTGCGACTTTTAATTATTTTGACTACACATTTCTTGAATTTTGAGAGTCCGAGTCGGAATCGGAGTCGGATTCGGATTCGGATTCGAAGTCGGAGGTAAAAGAAAGAGGAGTTGGAGTCGGAGTTTTGAATTTTGTCTACCGACTCCGCAGCTTTGGTTTTTGTCGAACCAGAAAGCAAAATATCTCCGCCCGGCATGAGTTGCCGCCAGTGGTGCTCTTCCACTAGCGCGGTCGTTCGTCGGAATACGGAAGTGGAAGGGCACCACTGGCGGCAACTCATATCGGGCGAAGATATTTTTGCTTTCTGGTTCGGTAAAAACGTCGATGTTGCAAACTTCAAAGGTGGATTTCTCGAGATAAAAGACTGCTCTATTTATCTTATTTTTTTTAGACAAATTAAAAAATCTCCTCAAAAATTGGTGCAAAAGTAGCGCCTCTCTGTCTATAATGATCGTTTAAACATTCATAATGTATTAATATTGGATATCACTGTATTCGGGAAAGTCTACAGAATCTTTTGCTGCAAAGAACAATTCAATATCTTTTATAATAACATCGCAATATTTATTTAAAGTTGAAAAATATGTTTTTTTTTTCAAAGTCATGTTTCTCAAAAACTGTGCCTTTAGGAGAAAAATTAAGAGCAAATTCGGAATTAGCGTAAAAAAATTTACAAAAATCACCCACCAGTAATTAGGAAACAAATTTGGTGTTGAACAGTGTAATTAATAGACGTCGCACAGTGTTCTCGCATTTACTCGAGAACGTGGACGAAATTATGCAGGAACATTTCTGGTTCGAGTTAATTACATTTCTCAAGAACTTTAATAAGCACAGTATAATCTTGATTATCCGAACTTTCGATATCTGAAGTTTCTATTATCCGGACGTGCTGCACATGTAAATAGCTCAATTTAAGATGTTTCGTATGCAACCCTATTTATTGTGCAAATCAATCAGGATTGCAACTAGTACTGTAAGTGAGTAACTGTTGTACGATTCGAACACTCATGTTATACTAATTTGTATAAATAACCGAGGTTCTACTGTAGATATTAGTATGGCAGTGTTTGTAAATTCTTGGGTTGTTTTTACTGATTCCTGTTCAACCTACTCATTCATAAAATCCGCAATGTACTAATTAATATTGTTAGTATATGAGTTGTTTCTGTAGAATTTCTTGCTAGTTTGAATATTTCAGTGGCAAGTCTTTTAAAATTGATCATCAGAATTGAAAAATCTATTTTGAAATGTATTTAAATTATAATCTAGTATTGTATGAGCTTACACAAACTCAAATTGTTTTGACGAAGCTTTCAAAATAATAGTTGTTATTAATAGATTTCAGATCCTAAATATTATTCTACAGCAAAATATAGAAAATGATAGATGCTATAACTGCATAAAATTGAAAACTGAATTTAATGTTTAAGAAATATAAAATAAAAGTGTGGTAATATTGAAAAATTCTGTTTGTAAAATAGTTTGAAAATTTAAAACGGAAACAAAAGTTTTAATCTGATGTTCCAATTTCCCCTGCTTCATTACTAAAATATAGCAAGTTAAAGTCTTCATCTCCGGGCATATTTAATGTTGAGAAGTTCAAAAGCCTCTTTTTTAATTTTTGTTTATGAATTTCCAGTTTCATACTTGAAGTTACGGGGTCCACGCTAATCAGGAGGTTATTCATAAGTCGTAATTTTTAATATTTTGCGACCGTCTCCCTTCAAGGATCCAAAAGTTGTTCAATGGGAGCACGCGCATATTTTATTGTCTCTGCACCAATTGTAACTATGGAAACGTTATACACTGTTAATTATTGTAGAGCTTCTTTTATATATAGTGTATTTTTCTAACATTATTGTTAAGTTGGAATTTAGCACCGTTAAAATGATCGAAAACCTTCTTAAAATATCTAATCCAATCATTTAGCTGATGTTTTCCAATTTTTTAAAAATCGCTGCGAATATTCCCATCATTCTCTGTTTTATAGTTTCAACTAAAAGACCCGTTTCTTTCTAAAATCGATTTCAAATAAGAGATATTCGTAACAATTCTGCGTATGGCATTAAGAAGATCATATACATTATGAACAGACTGCGGATTTTATGTATTTGTAATGAAAATGGCTAGCTAAAATGCTAAACTATAAAAACTTTAAAAGAATTTAAGAAAATCGTCATATTCTTTTGAATTTATTACAATATTATTTCATTTTTGTTTTGTATAAAGTCTCGCAGTCTAGTTGTGAACATTCTACGAACAACAGTTAAGAGCCATGTTTACAATGATTCACATGGGTTAGCAAATTACCTATTAAATTACGAAACGCAGCTTTATTTAATGAGAAGGGTGACATTTGAAAAGCGGTTAATTAAAGTTGGTCATGAAGAGCAGGTTGATATTTTCTCATCAATTACGAAAATAAATACTGTCCCATCTACCCACATGTTTTGAAGTCGAACGAGATATTTTATGAAACAGTACTCCAAAGCACCCACAATAACATAAACAAAACCTCTGAACGAATATATTTAAACATTTTAAAAAATTCACTACAAACTAGGTACGATAAATTCGGCAACTCGAAAATTTAAAAAAAAATCGATCTCTAAATGTAAACGTACAAAATGTTATGGAGATTATTTTTGACAGTAGGATATATTTTAGTAATTTGTAAAAAATTCACGAAAAAAGGGATACGGATTACTTTGCATAATCTTATACATCGATACTCGTAAATTCGTTTAATTTCTGCTCTCTTTCAAATAGCACCTACCCACTTTTGATTACTTATCAGTTTAATTTTACTTGCACGAAAAATTTGGGAACTATTGATTTATCACTACGTTCTCTAAAAAAGAAGTAACATTCAGTCCACAATATTTACCATATTTCGAATAAGATGCGTATATTGCGGATTTTATGCATTTATAACAAACTCTGAGTAGGTGAAACACGAAACATTAAAAAGAATAGAAGCATTTGTGAATACATTCGTATCATCTTTGCGGTCCAAGATGTGTTAATTGTTACGTAGAACAGCTGAGAAATACCACACAAAAATACTTGTTGTTACACACCATGTAATTGTGGTATTATTAATGAATGTAAAATAAATCAGTAAAATAAGTGACTGGTGAAAAAATTAACTCTTACAAAGCTGATGATTTTACGCCAGTCGTGGCTAGAATTCAAATTCTCGTGTATCAGTATTTTTTATATATTTTTGAATCTATTTCTATGAGAGTAGCGTTAATCTTTGTACTTAATTTTTATAATATAAACAGCTAATGATTCGAAATAGCTAGTAGAAACTTAGAATTTAGATAGAACAAAACGTTTTTAACCTTTACTGTGCACTCGGGGTGTACCACACCCCGACGTAAGTTTAGGTAAAACAAATGGTATCTCGCGTCCTCTTTACGTACTCTATTTTTTTACTACGTGTTCGTTATAATTTTAAGAAGAACGCTGTTGCCCAGATATTTCAGATAGTCTAAAGAAAATTCAGTAATTTTTGGGACCCAAAATAATAAATAGTGTAAACGTGACAGACGGTTGAAGTTATTGGGGTGTGTAACACACGATGTGTACCGTATGCAAGTCGTCTCTGGTTAGATATAGAACCGGAAAGAGTTAATATTGACTTATTAATATTCTTGTGAAAAGTAATTTCTATGGGCTTTCTATTGAACTCTTAGCATCGTGCCGATGATGCACAAAAATTTAGATTCGCATGAAGATTTGAAGTTTGGACATGGCACCCATTTCTTACCACGGGCGTGAGCGCGGATTGCTCCGTAAGGCACTAGCGTGGCTCCGTTGAAATCGAGAGCAACGAGAGCCTACTAAGGACATACTACACCAGAAAGAGCAAAACAAACAGGCTTTTATCGCTCGTCTTCTATCTCTTTGACGTCATTTGCCCGAAGCGTTGCCCCCATGGGTAATCCAGAACGCTCCCAGGGCAAAGAGCGTTCGTTGCCCAGGCCTACCTTGCTATTATTTCCCCTAAACGATCCGCTAATAGACGTAAATCCACCGTTTCATTATCGCAAATTAATTTCACGAACTTTTTTTCAGATAGCGTCTGATCATTTCGAGATATTCGGAGTACTTGAATAAGTTTCTGTCGGTTACTGCTATATGTCGGAACTGATAGTATTTGTATGTTTTTTAAAATGGTGTGGCCTGTACGTGATTCTACTATAAACAAACTTTGAGACTTGCAAGGGGAAGACGCGGTCATGGGGTCTCAGATTTACTCGAAACTTTGCATATTGGTAGATTTCGTTCTTCTGTTTATGAAAATGTAACATTACAGGCGTCGCTATTCTACAACCTTTGAGATACGTTAAGATTGATGGAGTTTTCTTTCCTATAGATATTATGAGTGTATTTTTTATGTGCAAAATACAATTAATTAAAATAGATAAACTAAACAGAAAAAAAATGAAAAAAAAAGGAAAAAGGGATTTGAACACTGGCCTTCCTGGTAATGAATTTAGTACGTTACCATCACGCCGTTTGGCACTTGACAAAAGCTTCAACCAATACTGTACTTAACGGCATAACGGGTATCATGAAATTTAAATTGTAAATATCTCAAAAATTATTGAGTACCGACGCCTATAATGCTATATTTTCATGAACAGGAGAACGAAATCTACCAGTATGCAAAGTTTCGACAAAATCTAAGACCCGATGACCGCGTCTTCTCCTTGTTAGTATGACATCTGACAAGGAGACTGCAAACCTTCAGGACACCGATTTTGTTGAAACTTTGTACACTTATTGGGATCTGACATGGGGGCGTGGACAATATATATAGCTATCCAATATGGCGACGAAGTGCTTTTTTCTATCTTTTTATTTGTCTTTACTTAGAATGTTTGTAAGTATGGGTGAAACTTGTAAGTGGGCAGGTACAAATCTTAGACACTCCCGAGCTTCACCGTAAATTAAAACCATTTGAATTTTCTCCTGTTCTGAATGACGCATTATGGATCGCTTGTCGATACACTGAGAAATCTAGCAGTGAGCAAACTCTTAAATACATATCTCTCTCACTCTCCATGTACACAGAGGAATGACACAATGTGTTTATTTACAAGTTCAAGTTCATGGTCGAATTTCTGTTACCGTTGAAATCTGGAATGTCGCTGAAAGTAAGTTCTGCATTAGTTAGCAAATTTTAGAGTTCACGGTCATTTCAAGGTTGTGCTATTAAACATGGATGAATTCACAATAATGTTTGCTATAACATACAACAACAAAAAATGTGTGTGTATATATATATAAAAAACACGAGTGACCTTGAAAAAACGATTACAAAATTACAATTTATAAAAAACGATTCTTCCATCTGATTCGTCTTTTGAAACCATTTAGATTACGTTAGCAACATTTTTTGTATTTTCAGAGGTAGAGGAGATATTTAGGTATCCTGTTTTAAACGAAACACCCTGTATATATAATCTGTAATCAGTATTAGTGTTGTTTTTCGACCCACTGATCGTGCCGACAAAACAGAATTTGTGCGAGGTACTGCGGCATTATCCGAGAGAAGCCGTAGAGATTGGTTTTAGCGATTTAAAAATCATTATTTCGATGTTAAAGACAAAGATCGCTGTGGTGCACCAAAGAAGTTTCAAGACGAAGAATTGGAAGCAATACTCGATGATGATCCATCTCAGACACTTAAAAAGGATTGCCAGAAGCTATCACTGCTTGTTATTGAAAAGAATTAGCCAATTGAAGTCAAGCATTGAAAGAAAAACGTCCGGAATATGCAAAACGACATGACAAAGTTATTTTTCAGCATGACAATGCTAGACCACACATCGCACAACCAATCAAGGTAACGTCGGAACTGCTTGGATGGGATGTGCTACCACACCCGCCATATTCATCAGATATTGTCCCATCAGATTACCATCTATTCTAATCAATGTAACATTGCCTTTCCCAGCAGTAGTTCAGTTCTTATGAAGATATAAAAAAACAGCTTGATGATTGGACTACTTCACACGAACCGAATTTCCTCTATCGCGGAATCCACTTATTACGCGAACGGTGGGAAAATGTGATAGCCAACGATAGAAAATATTTGAAATAAAATATTTTCCATTTTTCAATCCAAACAAGGGACTATTATATAGCAAAAGAACGGCAGAAACTTATTCAAGTATCAAATAATTCATCCATCTATTACAGGACTGGTCAACCCAAATGGTCTCACGGGCCACTTTGATGGCGCGTAACGTTACAGCGGGCCGCATTTTAGGTAAACATGCTTTTAAAAAATGAATAAAACTTTATTGCTATACTATGACTGAATATAATTAACTGTCGAGTCTTAATTAATGAGACATTTGTTTATCCTTTCTTTCACTTAGTTTTTGTAAATCTGTATTTATTTTCGACATTGCACATCTTAGCTGGTTTTCTAAATTGGCATCAGTTAATGAAGCACGTGATGAACTCTTTGTAAATTTTAACTTCGAAAAAAGTGTTTCACAAACATACAGTGGCGTGCAAAAGTATCCGGACACCCTTTAAAAACGAATAACTTTTTCAAAATTAGTTCAAACGGCTTGAGTATTTTTGAGATGCCCGAAGGATTAGTTTACTAGGTAACGTGTAAATAATTATTTATAAAAATTGCTAATGGTAGAAATTGTGAATAAAAAAGTAAAGGTCACGACTTTTAACTTTTTTATCTGTGCCTGTAATGAAAATTTAAAAGTTTCATCGAAGTCGGTTAATGTTGCTATGAGTAGATGAGCTACGAACATTTGCAAGATGAGAGCTTTAGAGTGAAAGTCGCAGATTTTCTGCATTTTCAGGGAATTTCGCCCTTATGTGATCAGCTTTAAATGTTTGTAGCTTATAACAACGTTAACCAAGTTCGATGAAACTTTGTACATATGCATAACGTACCTAGACCGAAAAAGGTGTGTTTTAAATTTCATTACAGGTACAGATAAAAAAATTAAAAATTGTGATCTTTACTTTCTTCGCCGCAATTCCGACCAATGGCAACTTTTGGAAAAAAATTATTTACATGCTATCTAGTAAACTAATCCTTCTAACATCTCAAAAAAACTCAAGCCGTTTGAACTAATATTGGAAAAGTTATTCGTGTTTAAAGGGTGTCCGGATACTTTTGCACGACACTGTATGTGGATCCAAAAGCATTTACAACTCGTTCCTTACAAACAATGTTACTCGCTTTCAGTAGCATTTGGCGTTCGCGGATATCAAATATAGAACTGAAGTTCGTAGTCGCACTTGCGCATTATAACAATGACACATGCAAATTTTCATTTATTTAATATTTTTCGTATACATAAAACGAGAAACAAAAGTTTCAAAAGAAATATAAAATCGCCCGGCGGGCCGCACAATTTAACGTGGCGGACCGCGTGTTGGCCAGGCCTGCTCTATTACTTTATTCATTATCAAATTAATCATTTGTCTCGGTTACCCAGGTAAACACCTACTTTCTATTCGTCTTTATAACTTTTCATATGCATTTGTTGACAATTGATAAAATTGTTATAGATTTCTACTTTCGTCGATAATTATAAATCAATCTACATTTGAAGGAAAAAATGTGCCTTGCAACTATGAAGTCTGACTACTGCAATGTTATTGAACGTTGCAAAACATTTTAGGTGTTGACATAAGGTTGCGTTTGATAATGAAGCCTCTTCTGCAGCGTCATCTCAATCGATATGCAATTCATTTTTGCTTAGAAAATCATTAGAATAGATATTTTATTTAGCTAAAGACCGGCAGAAACTTATTCAAGTACCTAATCATTCTCATGAACTTCTCTCTTATTTTCAAATTATTACACTCGATTTTCACAGCCGAGTGTGAAACGAGTCGAACAAAATTTAATATTGCTTCTACGCTTTCTTGTTAGTTCATAAAAAGAGAATCGATACAGATTTTGAATGATTTGAACGGGACGTTCCCTTAACGATTAACGTCTACGACTTAAGTATATTTAAAATTTTCTCACCAAACATTTGATTGAATATTTTATCGAAGGTTACTTCCTTCTTCTTTTCCAGATACTTATGCATTACGCTTCTGACACTGTAACAGAAAGAAGAACGCGAATGTAACCATTAGATTCTAGATGTTAACTCGTAGAAAGATATTAAATTTTTAATACAATCTTACTTAACACGCAACGGTTATACAATAAAGGAAATGCAGCATATTTGGATCATCGAGGTGTTTAACGAACTACTAACGTTGTCTAAGCAACACTGCAAATAATAGGAGCGAATAACCGGTTAACTAATAACGTTTATGGGAGAATAATAATTTTTACATTATCGACTTGATCTGATGAGTAAAAGTACGTCAATTTGTGAAAAGCTAGCAAGGGTTCACTCGTTAATATATGTCAAAACATTATAATTGACTGACTTTTCAATCTTTTCATTCACGAATGAGACGTAATGTAAGATTAATATAATGAATATAATAAAAATAGTGCCACAATCAACGTAAATACGTTATACAGTCAGTGTAAAAAGTATTCATACACCCTTTAAAAACGAATACCTTTTTTAAAATTGCACTAAGCAGCTTGAAATTTTAGGATTAATCTATACTAGGCAATGCGTTAACAGTTTTATTAAAAAATTGCTATTGGTCGCAATTGCGAAGAAGAAAGTGAAGATTATGATATTTAAGTTTTTTATGTGTCCGTAATGAAAATGTAAAAGGTGCTTTTTGTAGATCTAAGTAAGTTATATGCATGCACAAAGTTTCATCGAAATCGTTCAAGAATGCTGTGAAATATACAGGGTGGCCCACATAACTCTGAACAGCTCAATATCTCGAAAACTATGCCATCGATTTCAAAGTTCTTAGTCTTAAATTGCATGGAACTGAAGGGCCTTTCTGACTACATAAACGTGAAGTGGCCTCCCTTCCCCTTTAACGGGGGAGGGGAGGTACCTTTGTAATTTTAAATGGAACTCCCTATAAAATGTTACATATTTAGATTCTACCGGAAAAAACAAGTCAATTTTGTCTGAAACCTTTTTTTTGTCAGATACTTCCATGATGAGATATAACAGTTTGAAGTTTCGAGTTGTGGGTACTTGAAGCGCTCGGAAATAGCGTTATGGAATTATACGCGCTTGAGTCCATTGCTTATTCATGAAGAAACACAAAAAATAATATTTACAATTCTTGAGTTTGACTCACTTATCTATGAAAACGTTTTCAGTTTAGAGCTGTTATTCAAGCAGTAACATTGTGATTATGGATACTTTTGACACAGAAGTGAATATGTTATTAACGTTAGGCGAATGCCAAAAAAATTATCGGCGTGCAGCAGTGATGTTTTTTGAACGTTATGGGATCAAAAAATGTCATGCAACATTTCATAATTTAGAAAAGCGGCTTCGCGAGCACGGTGAATTGTGTAAAAAACTCGCAATAAACCTAAAGCTGTCACTAATGAAAATAATAGTGCCAGTTTTCTTGCTGCAATTACATTAAATCCTCATATTAGTCAACGTACGCTTGCACAAACATCACATATTAGTCGTTCATCGATTCAACGAATTTTGAAACGGCAAAAGTATCATCCATATCACATGGTTTTATCACAAGAGCTTTCGATAGCAGATTACGATCACCGCGTAAGATTTTGTGAGTGGCTGCAGGGTGTTGTGGAAAATGACTTTTTGTGCAAAATACTTTTTTCCGATGAGGCCACTTTTATGAATTCAGGGAATGTAAATAGACATAATCTGCATTATTGGGCCGTGGAAAACCTAAATTGGATGCGATGTGTTCCCTTTCAACATCGATGGTCTTTAAATGTTTGGTGTGGCCTAATAGGAGATTTTGTGATTGGACCTTATTTTTTTCAAGAAACTGTAACATCTGCAAGTTATTGTGATTTATTAAAAAATCATTTGCCTGCGCTTTTGGAAGATGTGCCACTGCACGTTAGAAGAGAAATGTGGTTCCAACAAGACGGCGCTCCTCCACATTTTGCAATCATCACCAGGCAATTTTTGAACGAAAAATTTGGGAACAAATGGATAGGTCGTGGGGGACCTCGTCAATGGCCTCCTCGATCCCCCGATCTAACACCATTAGATTTTTTCTTATGGGGATATGTAAAGGACAAAATTATGTTTGAACCACCGACGACAAAAGAGGATATGAAACAAAGAATACGTGACGCTTGCGCTTCAGTGACTCCCGAAATGTTAAAAAATGTTAGAACAACTTGGATGTTTCGAGTAAATAAATGTTTACAAGCCCGTGGTGGACATTTTGAACATTTAATTTAAAGTACATTTTATTTCTTCACGAATAAGCAAAGGACTCAAGCGCGTATAATTCCATAACGCTATTTCCGAGCGCTTCAAGTACCTACAACTCGAAACTTCAAACTGTTATATCTCATCATGGAAGTATCTGACAAAAAAATGTTTCAGACAAAATTGACTTGTTTTTTCCGGTAGAATCTAAATATGTAACATTTTATAGGGGGTTCCATTTAAAATTACAAAGGTACCTCCCCTCCCCCGTTAAAGGGGAAGGGAGGCCACTTCACGTTTATGTAGTCAAAAAGGCCCTTCAGTTCCATGCAATTTAAGACTAAGTACTTTAAAATCGATGGCATAGTTTTCGAGATATTGAGCTGTTCAAAAGTCAGAGAATTTTATCCCTGGCCCATAATTGTTCCTGGCCAGACCCATGGTTTGCACATTTATCGATAAAATACTATACATGTATATAACTTACTCAAATTCGCAAAAAGCATGTTTTAAATGTTCATTATAGGCACATGTAAAAAAGACTTAAGAATCGTGATGTTTACTTTTTCTCTTCGCAATTGCGATTAATATCAATTTTTTAAATTTAAGCCGTTTGGTCTACATTTAAATATACTTTTTTGAAAGGTGTGCGAATACCTTTTACACCGATTATAGTTTATGCTAATTACAATATTGTGGCACGATAAAGTGAAAGAATTTTTTTTTTAATTAATGAAAAAAGTGAAAAATCGCTGACAGGTGATAGCGAACACAAACGACCAGTTAAATCGACAGCCCCAGTTAAAATGTTAAAATCAATAATTTCGTCTACTCTTTCGCATATTGATTTTATAGTTTTATGTGTCGATTTTGAGATTAAATCGAGAATGCAAAATGTAGCGTGCAATTTTGCGCTTTGACTGAGAAATTTGCTGTGCGTCACTTTTGCAATATGATTTACAACGAAAAGAAAAAAGGAGCGGTGAAATTTGTCATGTGTGAAACGTGGGTGCACTATGATTTTGTTAGTAATGACTACGAAAATTATACCAGCAACTGCTGTAAGTAAATTTTAAGACGGAAGATAATATCATTAATTAGTTGTCGCAATTTTTAAAGTAAAGGTAAATTATGTAATTTTTCAGTTACACCAAAGTTTCAAATATTTTATGTTTTTCGTTATTACTGTGAGTTTGAGGTACAGTATTTATCTCGATTATGCGATATATGAAGTCTCTGTTATACCAACAAGCTTCATATCATTAACATTAATAGCTCCATTTACGGCGATCCATAAGTTACACTGTTTATTATACAGATACATTTGAAGCTAGCAAGTTAATTAAGTTACTGTTCTATTATTCGAACTCTCTGGTGTCCTTGTTCAATTCGGATAATCGAAGTTCTACTGCATATTGAAATGTATTAGCTTTCTTATGATATTACGCACTTTTATTTGTCCCATCTCTTGTCGTACGTCCTTATTCATCATAAACAAACTGGTACACAGGTATCGCGATGAAAGCAACGACCTCGGGTCCGAAATATTGCATTCATCGCGTACAGACATGATGTCTCGAGATTCCTTTACCTTTCGCCGCCAACGTCGAGCCGAGCGACCAAAACAATCGGCACCAGCGTGTTGGGTCAGGTATATCAGTGAGCCAATACTAATGCAACGACAAAACCTTTTTTTAAATTATTTTTTCATGAAACTTGTACCAACACACACGTGACATTTTTATGCTTAAAATGACACCGAACACGTTATAATTTGCATCATATTTACTTGTTTAATTGATGATAATAAATACAAATGTACATAGGCAAATAGGCACCAAATTGTGTCATATTTGGTCTCATTTGAATAAGAAAAAGGTCATAAATATGTCGGTGAAAGTTTCATAAGGAAAGTATGAAAAATAAAAAGGGTTTTACTCTTTCTTGTTTATTCGCTGTCTTCGTTGCATCAGAAGTATCATCTAAATTATTCCGTGTTTGGTATCATTTTAATCAGAAAAATGTCGCGAATGTGTTGGTAAAGGTTTCATGAGATAATAATAAAAAACAAAAAAGTTTGGTCATTACCTTGACCCGGATCACGTTACTTTTCTCGGCCCATTCGAGCAGCCGAGCTTTTTGGCTTTTCGAGAGGTATACCCCACAGTAGAGGGGATAATTTTATTGCACTTGTCGCGTACAGGCTTGTAGCTTTTATCGCGACAGTACTGTATTCCAAGTATGCTGCACTTCCTGTAACTTTTAACATCACGCATTTGTGAATAACAGTGGTATGATGACAAAAGACATACGTTTGGGTCAATATTACCTTTAGGGGAAGCAGTTCGGATGACTTTGATATCACCCTTCTGAGTAAAAAAGGTCATCCGAGTTGCCTCCCCTAGACGTAACATTTACCAAAGTTTGAGACCGCAAATTTTAGTGAGCATCGATATTAATAATAAAAGACATTGTGCTACGGATTAATAGAGCAACAACGTATTTCGATTTTGTATTAATTCTTATCTGAAATCTGATGTTACGTTTGAGTATACCTAATATGTCTATTATAATATGTCTACGATTCTGTAGTTTTTGGACACTAATTTGTTCAGTGATATAATAATTAATAAGTTTAAAGTGTGAACAAAACAAAAGTTGAAAAATATACACCGCGTTTATATTTTACACGCTGTTCCACAGTACTAATCGACTGTTTTGCATAAGCGAGTTGCAGATACATTTCATTTAGCTCAAACTGGGCAGAAAATTATTCGCGTTAAACGATGCAAAGTAATAGACGTTAATAAGTCGAGAAGAATACCACAGTATTGTTCCAATTTTTTTTAAAGGTTTCACTATTCCACAATGACACCGGCTGTTTTAAAATTATAAGATCACGAAAATAGTTCGAATTACATTTATTAGAAACTTTTACATACGTGAACAAAAATAATACAAGTATCGGGACATACATAACATCATTTCGATTCTTCGTAATTCTTTATAATACTATGAGTTATAATTAGACTGCGCAGTTGAAGCACTTATGGCAAAAATATGTACGTGTAATTTCAAACAATAAAAAAATTACAAGAATTCGAGAGTATTAATAAATATCTTGCAACTTAGTAAAATCACTAAAGAGAAAAATAAATTCCTATTTTGTTCCTGTATCTTGCAATTAATGCAGACGATTTTTATTTTGCATAAAGATCCGCAGTTTAATTATAATTATCAAGACTCATCAAATCTCCATTTGGAAAGAAATTTTGACAAACACGAGGAAAAGAATTAACATATTGTAAACTGCTTCGTTGAAAATAAAACAATGAATAAAACAATGTGGCAAAATGTTGATGTTGGCCACGAGTAATAAAACAATACGCAGAACGTACTGATTTTCAAGAAACGGGAAGGTGTCTCGAATTGACCCGACAGAAGGTTGAGGAATAACGTTTATACGTTACAAAATTTTCTCGCAATTTGATAAGTGCGTTTGTGAGTCACTCTGCATGTATGTAGAGCACGATACCGAAACATAATCCTGCTAGAGAATGTATACTGTGTGAGGCTTGACCACTGTATGAAGAGGAACACCTCTGGTACTTCTTTTGTTAATAATTGTTTGGGCTGTATAGTCACCGAAATGCTTGATAAAAACCTCTTTGTATGTTGAATGAAAGTGATGGACAAAGAATGAAAATATTCATACGCAATTTGTGGATTGCTTTCTACAGAATGCACCACGTAACGTCACTCAATTATTTTCTTTATTAGTGAGCCGATTATAATTGTTTTTGTTATAAATGATATGATTTCGAAAACCCTTTAAGATGATCACTAGATCTTTTGAATGTTATGCATTACAACTAGACCACGGATTTCGCGTATTTAGTATTTATGATAGAAATGAGTAGAATCTCCATTTCAAGAATTTCGAAATTCTGTTGGTTTATTGGTAATTTACTAGAATTATTAAGAAAAGAAACAAAGGTGTATGTAGCTCCTGCATCTTGCAAGACAGACCATTTTTATTTTGCATAATAGCCCGTTGTCAAATTACGACAGTACTGAGCTGGTGAAATATAAAACAACTGGAAGATGATAAGAATTTAATAATATCCATGTATTACTTTCAACTCGTTAAAATGATTGAAAATACAAATAAATGTGTACGTGGTTCTTGTTTCTTGCTAGTCGTCTTCACAATCTTTATTTTGCATAAAAATCTACAATCTAATGAGAACGTTCGATTTTCTCTATTAATTATATAGTAATATTTAATGCCACATAAAACACATATATGTATGTATACAGTCTTTTTTAACATTTCTTGATCGCGTTATGTGGGGATTTATTGTAATTTGCACATTCGATATGATTAAGGATGCACTTCTAAAATTGTCAGTGTATAACGCTCAATAGATTTCTCGATTTAGGTAATGCACCAGGGAACGATGACAGAAGAATGATAGATTGTGTATCATTACTAGTCTTTCTCTTCCAAGAAGAAGATCCTATAATCGACCACACATTGACAGGAACTTAAGTGGAGCTTCTCGTACAACAATAACGAAAACAGCTGATTTTTAAGAATTTTTTTCAGACTAACTATTAGGCATATGGGGGCTAGACCTTTCGAGATATTAACCCTTTGCACTCGGAACTATTTCAACTAAAAAATCAAACATTTCTTCTAGCCTAGAATATTTCCATCGTAAGAAACTGATATAGTACCTCATACAATACTTAAATGTTTAGTAATTTATTACATATAAACAAATTTAATCATGTAAACAATATTTTGAATAATGGTGTAACAATTTGTAGCGGCGCCTCAGAGTCGCCATTCGAGTGCTAAGGGTTAACAGATAGTCTTGAAGTACAAGTGCTATTTTTTAGTTCAATACTTCTGATTATGTATCGTATACTATTTTTAAACTGGCGTGCATGATAACTAAATAAGTAGTAAAACAAACAACTTAAAAAAAAACTGATTAATTTCTTTACATATTTCTTTAGGGATTGGACTTAAAATTTATATTTGATTTCTTATTTATAATATTTTTTTTATCGGCTGAAAAAAGTAAATTTTTCTTTCGAACCCTAATTTTAAGAAAATTTCTCACCGATTGTGTTTTGATCACTGCGATAGACTACATTGCACGCCAACAATGCCTACAATACCGAAGCCGTCAAGTCCTCGTACAGTAACTTAGTGTTAAAGTACAAGTCTTTTTATTAGTTCAATTCGTCTTATTATTTATTGTATAATATACAAGACTTTTTAGCAGCTTTGCTAGTGTTGGCAATGTAGCGTCTATCACAATGATCGAAACACAAGAACTGAGAAATTCTCTTCAATTTAGATGCTTTGTGTTGGGATTAAGAAAAGTTAACTTTCTTCGGCCAATTAGTTAAATTTCAATTGTTCATAAACACATTGTTGCGACTTTTATCAGTTCGCGTCGTACGCCGCGCCATCACGAGATATTTATTTACAAACTTTATTTATAATACAACTCTTATAACTTTATATAAATATATCGGTTTCAGAATGTCTTTTCTGCTCGGCTGTCGATTCTGTCTCTCTCTTCTGTTCAACAATCAACAGTTCGTTGTCAACCCCTATCTTCTATTATTCCCTTAGGGGTTGTTCATCAAGGCATTACGGCGACTTCTCAATATTTACGCCGCCGTAACAATATTATGAATAAAAAGTCAAACATAAATTTTAGTTGGAATCCCCAACGAAATATGTAAAGAAATGAATGAGTTACGTCCGAAGTTGATTGCCTGATTGGTTTTTTAGTTATCTTGCACGCCAGTTTAAAAAACATAGATTCAAGAAATATATATATATATATATATATATATATATATATATACAATAAATAATAAGACGAATTGAACTGAACAGCCTAGTCCCAGATATCCAGTAGTTATTCTAAAAAAAAATCTTAAAAATCGCTTGTTTTCACTGCCGTTACACAAGGAGTGCCGCTGATTTGTAGAACATTGAAAAATTGATTGAACGAATTCACGGGCAATCGTAGAAATCGTGGTAACGCTTGGATAATTGTTGAGAATGAAAGTGGTGTGAACAGTCAAAGAAACCAGTAAAAATACGAACCAGAGATAGAAAAGACAAAATTCGCAGTTTCAGATCAATATTACCTTATACGAATTTGAAAGTTCATTTTTAGTCAATAGGAGTTTCAATAAAAACATAAACCAGAGACGGAAAAGACAACATCTGCAGTTTTAAATCGATTCTTTATGCATACTTACAAGTTTGAGTTTAAATATAAACCAGAGACAGAAGAGAAACCTACCATTGGAGTTTCATTTGGATATGTATACATATACAGGGTGTCCCACATAAATGGGAACACCTAAATATCTGTCGTATTTACAGTCCTATCAGAAAACTTCAGAGGACAATGTGACACTATTGCAGGGGGCAAATATAATGGTAAAGAAAAAATTTTTTATGTCGTGTTTTTTAATGAAATTTCAAGATCACTGATGTTTTTTTAAATGGAATAGTATATTTCTTTTACGATAGCATGATAGACAATAAAAAATTAAATTTAGCGGATACCACCTTTTTGACCTTGAAATGACCTTGAGCAAGAATAATCATGTTGGAGCGGATAAAATGTGAAAGTTTAAAACTTACATGTTTCAGCAAAGATTACGCGTTGTTTACGGCGGGTTGACCTGTACATATCATAATAAATGTTCGAAATGTTGACCATCCTCATTTATGCAATATTGCAATCTTCCATTAAATGATCTGTAGGCATTGTCGATTTCCTGAGACGTAATTGAAGCACATGCTGCAGTAATCCTTTGCCGCATATCCTCTGGCCTTTCACGTTTCAAATTCGAATCATGCAGACGGAACAACGTACTTATTCTAACCGATTAACCTCCTGTTAACGATCTCAATGATACATACTCTAACATAAACATACGCTGTTTACTATAAAAAATATTTCAAACATTTATTGTGGTTTGTAAAGGCCAACTCGACGTAAACAACGCGTAATCTTTGCTGAAACACGTAAATTTTAAACTTCCACATTTTATCCGCTCCAACATGATTATTCTTGCTCAAGGTCATTTCGAGGTCAAAAAAGTGGTATCCACTAAATTCAGTTTTTTATTGTCCATCATGCTATCGTAATAAAAATATACTGTTCCATTTTTCAAAAAAACCGGTGACCTTGAAATTTCATTAAAAAACACGACATAACATTTTTGTTTCATTACCATCATATTTGCCCCCTGCAATAGTGTCACTTTGTCCTTTGAAGTTTTCTGATAGGACTGTAAATACGACAGATATTTAGGCGTTCCCATTTATGTGGGACACCCTGTATTTCCTTATAGAAACTTAAAAGTTAATTTTTACAGTACCACATTGAGTGACAATTTTGAAAACGTCTGAGTAGTTCAAGGTAGTTGAAAAAATAGGCAATCTTAGAATTAGAATTATTTTTGTCAAAACATTAGGAAAATGTAAAATTCCCTAGAATATGACATGATCAATTTTATATTACTATACTTAATCTACAAAAATTATTAACGTAAACAAATTTTCATTTCATCTCAAATATTCTTTCATTAAAAAGACATTGATGAATGTAACGATATTGTAATATTATTTAGGTACTTTTTGTGCTGTTGTAGAAAAAAACCACATTTTCATCTAACTTCGGTTTCTCACAATTAATTAAGACAATTTTGGTAATTATCACGTTTAGGGGAGGCAGCTCCGATGACCTTCACCTTGACATATGTTGTCAAGGACAACATTCTGAACAACTTTTGTCATTACATCTACCCGGTGCACGGTCTTAGTTTTCGAGATATTTGCAAAAATCTTTACTCAAATTTAGATTACGAATACACTTTATTTGGCAATTATTAGCCCTCTCCGACCCCTCCCACGACCTAACCACGACTCACTCTATTCGTAAAATCTTTGCATTGTAGCTGTCATCCAGAATTTGAAGTAGTAACATCTACAAAAGACTAGATGACACCTACAATGCAAAGATTATGCGAATAGTGTGAGTTGTGGTTAGTTCGTAGGAGGGGGCGGAGAGGGCCGGCCGTATGGCCCGGCCGGCCCGACCACGCATACGAAAATCCAGGAGTAGTCTCTCAAAATTGAAAGCTCATCTCATATATGTATGTATGACCAGAGTGAAACCCTGATTTCTTTCTGATCTCCACAACGTGTTTACAAAAACAGTAAACAAACGGCGCGCCGCGCCGGAGCAGGCATACGTTGCCACGGAGCGTGCACGAATAGGGAAAATTCAATTTAGTACTACCAATTGTTTTTTGCAATTATCTCGGAAACTAAGTCCGAGCACTGGGTAGATGTAATGACAAAAGTTGTTTAGAATGTTGTCCTTGACAACATATGTCAAGGTGAAGGTCATCGGAGCTGCCTCCCCTAAACGTAATAATTGCCACAACTTTTATTTTGCATTTTGCCACGCAACCGCGTGGCAGTTGATTGGAATTAACGTCCATCATTTGGACAATTAATATTTTGCATTTAACTCCGCATTTCTATTCATTATAAAAATTACTTTGACTTTCGAGGGATTATTGCAGGTGCTGGATTAGCAGTCGATTTGTTATTAAGTGCCCAGGGAACAATTAAACGATCGAGTAGCAGTTGATTGCAATTAACGTCCATCATTTGGAAAATTTTTATTTCGTATAAACCTCTGCATGTCTATTCATTATAAAAATTACTTTGACTTTCGAGGGATTATTGCGGGTGCTGGATTAGCAGTCGATGCGTTAATAAGTTCCCGGGAATAATTAAACGCCCGAGAGGCAGTTGATTGGAATTAACGTCCATCATTTAGACAATTAATATTTTGCATTTAGCTCCGCATGTCTATTCATTATAAAAATTACTTTGACTTTCGAGGGATTATTGCAGGTACTGGATTAGCAGTCGATTTGTTATTAAGTTCCCAGGGAACAATTAAACCATCGTGTGGCAGTTGATTGGAATTGACGTTCATCATTGTATAGTGACACTAGAGGCCAGTATCTGCGATTCAATCACTCAATAGGTTCGACAACAGAACCACAGCTTCCTCCTTTTGATTTTAGTGCGCTATTATACAGGATGAGTCGATTGATTGAAATACGAGAACACTTGACTGGGTATTCTCGTTTGGGAGCTGGAAAAGGAGGTCTTTCGCGAATTTTCTTCTCCGTGGAAAACGTATAAACGCCAACAAATTGGTCGTTCGAAAACGTGAAAAAGGATCAATCCAAAATAAAAAAGTTCAAAATTCCCGCGAATGGTATTGAATTAACGATGGGCTATGGAACAGTATTCTACGAAAAATATTTTATTTTCAGTTCTCTACCATCGCCCATAGTAACAAGTAAAATCCGAAATATCCGTTTTTGGCCTATTTTGTCCCCTCAATCGCACAAAAAATTTCTTATATTGTGCTTAGTCGAGCAAATGTTACAAAATTTTGACCGATTCTTTTATTGTATTGAAAACTCTTGCTTCAAAGATTAAAGGTGCGAAATATACGAAACAATAAAGTATTACGACAATGACTTTTTTTACGAGTGACGCAGATAAATATTCGGACACTCTTAAAAAGACGATAACTTTTCTAACATTGAACCTTACGACTCGAATTTTTTTGAGAAGTATAAACAATTAGTTCACCTCGTAAAAAAAATTTTTGAAACACGAAAAATGTATTTTACTTTTTTATGTGGACCTGCATTGAAAATTTAAAAAATAAGTTTTGTAGATCTGTATCAATTATACATATTTGAAAAAAGTGACGGACATTGAAAGATGTAAGAATCTTTAGATTTATTACAGTTAGAGGTCGGAAATCGCGAAAAGTTGCAATTTTTGCCATCTTTAAACGTTTGTAGCTCATTGCAACATTGACCGATTTCAATGAAATTTTCAATATAAGTCCACACAAAAAAAGTTTTAAAATACATATTTCAGTATTTTCTTTGCAATTCTGGCCAATTGCAATTTTTTTCACGTCATGTAGTAAACTAATTATTCTAACTACTCAAAATAATCCAATTCGTAGGGTCCAATATAAAAAAAGTTATCGTCTTTTTAACACTAAACCTACCGTGTCTTAAAAGTAAGTGGCGCATATTGCTTTGTAAACATTACAAGATTGAATTTATTTAGATTTTCTGCGGTTCTTATTGTCATATGCGATCTACTAAAGATATTTTTTCAATCATTTCTTATAAAAGTACTTTTATAATATCAGTCATTGTAAAATAAAAATTCTGGTACCGGTCATTTTGACCGGTGGTGGTAGGTTTAGTGTTAAGAATTTCCGAATATTTATGTGAATCACTGTACGTGCAGTATTCCTACATTACGGATTTTATGCACTTGCGACAAAAATTGTACTTATAATTTGAAACAGGAGAAAAATTAAGAATCGAGACGACTATATTAAAAAATGTTACTTTTGATCTACTAAAATTATTAAAGAAAGAATGAAATTTCTAAGTGGCTCCTGTTTCTTGCAACAGCCGCGGAAACTATGTTGCATGAAGACCCGCAGTCTAATTAATTACCGTAACGAAAGAAGTACGTTTTCCTTTGTGATAGTACAATAGGTATGCAACGTTAGTTTACGTTATACATTCCTTGGTCACTGTTATGGCCACAAACGGGGTCCAAATGTCGTAAATAACATCAGGCAACGACTATGACGTGGCGTGCCAGCAATAGTGCACATACAAAATAAGAAACATCAGAAACGGAAAAGTTAATCGCGAAAATTGATCCAAGAAACGAATGATCCTATCCCAGGGTCTACGATTTATTCTTCCTTTCCATTTTCCACCCACCTCCTCCCACTAGGTACCAACAAAGCTTTAAGGGACAACGAACCGACGGCGGTGATATTAAGCCACCCTGATTTATGGTGTTCCCTCACGAAGTCTATCTCGCAACAACAGCGTTGAACTACTTTCAGGCTGGGGTAAACAAAGTATAACACATCTAATCTCTACCTTTCGAACAGTTTTCTTAGCGTGATGGTATACTTCCCAATATGGGAGTGTCCGATTAGATACTATGCTCGCATCGAACTAGCTTATTACTACCTGTAGCGAGTCGTCCGTTTGTGATCTCTTTATAAAACTTTCTTCTTAAATATTCTTCTGGAACATCAAACTGCACTAGCAATGCCATGCAGTGTTCGAATGTATAATCATGTGGTATCAGTACCCCCCAGACCAAATATTGTATGGAGATTATTAGGAAAAGTCGGAGGGTTCCGTGGGTATGTGTAGGAGCTGATCAGCTACAACCGCGAGGGTCCCGGGCTTCGATTCCCGGCACGGAATTCCTCATTTTTCCGAAGATCCTACAATCATCAACTTATGCAATCACATTAACCCCGCGATCTAAGTCCTTTTTCGGTTCTCTGCCGGAACTTAGATCGTGAAGGGGCACTACTCTTTTGTGACCGCGTCGACCGAGCCGAACGTAGAAAAGAACATCATGCAAACACGGACCGCGCGGCCGAAGGCGCAACAAAAAATAGCGTATCGGTGAGACAATACTAGTGCAATAATAAAACTTCTTTATTTTTTACTTATTTTTAATGACATTTTACCAATATATTCGTGACATTTTTCTAATGAAAATGGTACCAAATTGGATATAATTCCGATGATATTTACTTGTGTAATAAACGATGAAAATTTTGGACGTAAAGAAGGACAGCGTATGGAAAAGAAAGAGACGCGGAGAGTAGCAGTCGCCGGCACAGTTCAAAGGCCCGCGTGTCCGTACAATGTAATGCCAATAAAAAACTTCCATCGTTCATTACACAAGTAAATATCATCGGAATTATATCACATTTGGTATCATTTTCATTAGAAAAATGCCACGAATATGTTGGTGAAAGTTCCATGAAAAAATAATAAAAAATAAAGAAGTTTTGTAATTGGATTAGTAGTGATTCACACCGATAAAGCCGACTCAGGACCAGATTACACGGCATGTTTACACTGCTCGGCGACCGAGGTAGCTCGAGCTGCACGGCCCTTCCGGGGATATATACCCCGCAGTGGACGGAGTAGGCAAGGGACATAGATCGCAATGTTCCGTTGGACTTAGATCGCGGGATTACTGTAATTCTAATATTTCGATAACTAGTCTGCAGATCTTTATGAAAAATAGAAATTTTCTGCATCAATTATAAGGTACCGGAATGAAATGAAAATTTCTCATTGTCTTTAATAATTCTAATTAGTTAATGATAATATACTGATACTCTTAAATCACTTTTATCCTTCTACTATTCCATGTTTCACCTACACATTTTTGTCATAAATAAATAAAATCCGCAGTCTGTTGATAACCCACCGTATCTACTTAATTAGATATTCCTACTATCTCCTCACATTATGCTCCACATTTTCTGTATTATATTATTTATTGATGGATATGGATTGAATCGGATATGTAAATAGAAAGTCCTATCGCCAATTTCTATTTACATATCCGGCTTAACTTTCAACACATTGATCGCCTACTCAACAATTAGAAAGATTACACATTTTTGATATTAATTACTGTTTCAAACTCTTCCATTTCGCAGATCGTAAGCAAATTTTTCGTACTCAATCTACCGACGTAAAAATTAATTTTTAATTCTGTATAAATAATTCCGTCATCCAGATATGGGTGACATGTCGATCATAGTGTTAAATAATGTTTATTTCAATATCAGTCGACGTGGGCGTCGTATATTTTCTTCATATACGTGAGAAAATTAACATATTGACGACAGCATTATGTGATGTTTAGTCAAACTGTGGTAGTAAATGTGTTGTGCTGTTAGTCAATGACATAAAAAGATTCAAATCAAGATGATAATCTAATAAATGAGGAAGGTGAACGACGAAAAAATTGAACTTCTACTGTAGTATAATAAAAAAACTCGTCATTTTTTAATCAATAAGATTTATTTAGAGAAAAGTTATACTTACGTTTAAAGTTACTATTATGAATCGGACATTTCATATGCGAAAACCTAATATTTTCTTGCAATAAAATGAATCGCACAAATCAGAGGACAGCATTACTTGTGGAACAATTTGTTCTTAATAATTGGAACCGTAATATCGGTAGACATTGTGTGGCACTTTCACTGGGACGCATAAACGTGACCGTCCACGCACGGCCAACAATCAAAATAATTTTCTCGATGCATGCAAACGTTGCCAAAACGAAAACCAGTATCGGTTTGACTGCTGGAAACGCTTCTGACGTTTCCTAAATATTTAAATTTCCCACCGCAAATAGTGCGATTTCGTAAGCGCATTGGTCCGAGCACGCTTGAAATAAAAAAAGAAAATCCGTATATTTCGATCGAAATTTTACTTGGAAACATTCGCGCATTTAATCTCCATACTGTACCTTAGCAATGAAAGAAGGCGATGTTTGTAAATCCATATGCGAGTATTTATCACTTATTACAGTGTACAAGAAAGAGTATAAAAATGCTACCAAAAACATTTTTGGAGTGGTACTTTTTGTGAAGCAAAATATTATAAACCTTAAACCTAAATATAAAGCTTATAATAAAGTAAAAAATATGAATAATATAACTTGTATATAATAACTTGTATATAATACTAGCGTATTTGATTCAGAGGAACTTAAAAATTATTTTGAATATCTTGTAATCAATAATGATTCTAGTATTAAAGATAAAGTGGGTAATTTTACATTGTCAGAGGAACGCCTTAAAGTGTTTACTGGATTAACTTGGGAAAATCTAAAAGAACTTCGAGAAATGATGACCTCCATGCGAAATACGCAGCAACGTGGCGTTATTCAAGCTCTTGTGGTTTCTTTATTCAAATTGCAAACTGGTAATTTTAATAGTTTAATATATTAAAGAGATTAAAAATTGATGAAATAGTTTAATAGATTAAGAGATTAAAAATTGATGGAATAACGATTGCTCCAAAATTATTTTTTGACGTATTTTACCTTAAAATATTTTCTAAATATTTAAATGTTGGTTCTAAAAGAATTCTACAAAAATATCATTGATTATTACGTAGTTAAAAAAAGAAAAAAAAAGGAATTGATTAAATAAAAAAAAAGTAGACTTATGCTGGGCGCGAACCTAATATAAGCATGTTCAAAGTCGAGCGCCTAACGCGCTGACCCAATCGGGCTGTTGGAAACATGGTTAATATTTTCAGATGTTATGCGCTGACGTAATAGAATACTAATTAAGTTAATTTCATTTTTTAATTATTTCTGTGAAATGTTCAAGGTTTATCAGTATCCAATAGGCTCACAGAATGAATAAAGTGTTACAATTTGAAGGTTAGCTTCGTTTTTCACGGAAAAAATGGCGAAAAAATCGGTTTTTATTTTTTTTAACAACGGCGCAAGAAACCGAAAAATGTGAAAAAATTCATATATGATACTTATAATAATATATCGGTACTGTAAAAATATAAAGTTAGTCACTCTAGAACTTCCATGTGAAATCTGCATTTTTTCCATTCTTTTGAGGTTTTTGATGTTTTACAAGCAGGATTTTCAATTTAAAAACCTAAAACGAATTGCAGAATATGTATTCGGGCGTTTGACATGTCTCAGGTTTTTTCAGAATTTCTAAACTCCGTTAACTAGGGAAAATAGGCCAAAAACTGATTTTTCAATTTTACCACATAACTACCCCCCCCCCCCCCGATCAAGATATAGGGTTGAAATTTTACACAGTATGGTTTTTTTTGATGCCCTATCGAATGACCCATCCACGATATCATTCAGCTCAAGGGCAGTTTTGACCATCTTATCCGGCTATACCCTTTTCCTTTTATAACGGCAACAGAAACAGCAATTCAAAAATTCGCTGCAAAAATATTGTAAGTGAAATGTTGCATTTACGTAACGTTGCGTCCCAATAGATTAATGTTGCACATCTGTAATAATCTATGCAAAAGGATTGACAATTTCTAATTTTCAGGGATCTTATATACGCGTTGGTTTTAAGGTTTTAATACATTTCAGTAATACGTAGGTAATAATTATATCCACAGAGTTACGCATTTGATAAAAGAAAGAATTAGATACGATTAAAATGTGAGTTCAACCTGCAGCACTTCCTGTGCAATGCAGAAGTCAAGTGCTTCAGCAATTAATCTATTCCTGTCAGACATATAATATTATCATAACTTGGCGGAAACGGTTTGGCAAAGAAAAACATACATTCATGTTCTATGCACGTATCGTTGCTAGAGTGCCACGAAGGTAGTGAAAAAGCGAAGCTTACGAGAAACTGTACAATTAAAAGATAATTATATACGTTAAGTACAAATTAAAAAGAGGAATCTTTAGAATCATTAGGAATCAAAGAAACTATAAGGTTTAGCAGCCTTAAATAATGAAATTAAAAAAATTTTAATTGTGCACTGAAATTAAAATATTGATCGAATATACGATATTATTTTAAACAAATTTACGTAACGTGGTTCTACGCTAATAAATACTTTCTATCGAACAAAATAATTGTAACACCAAGCCTACCGAGCATTAAAATTGACTAGTTTGTATTGTTTTATAAAAATAATAAGATTTGATTTATTTAAATTTTGTGCGATCTTTACTACAATATGTGATTGAATAAAGAAATCTATTGAGTCAACTCCCATAAAGGCATCTTTATAACTTCAATAATTGTAGAATAAAGTATCTGAAACCGGTCATTTGACCGACTGTGTGTAGGTTTAGTATTAACTAGAAATCAAAATTAAGGATACCTTCACTTTTTAATGGTGCTATACAATTGTTTCTTTACGGCTTTGTAAACACCGAGAGGATAATACACTCATATATGAAGAATATACAAGGAATCGTACACGATATAAGTGACATTTCCGTCCCGCAAGTTGTCACATGCATATATCGAGACATTGCTGTACTGGGTGTATCAACAATAAGTGTAAAGCCGGTCGTTGCATTATTGTACACCTCTGCGTGTGGAGGTACTATTGTCAATGCGTTTCTTTTTGTCAGTGGTATCCCTTGTAGGCTTATTCCACTATGTCGCATGATAACTTCGGAAAATAAATAAAAAAACACATTTGAAAAATAATTCTTAATTTCATCGCCAACATTTTATTTAGATGTGGAAAAACTTCTTCATGGACGTTTAGACATGTTTGGTAAATCAGAAATATCGAATGAAAGATTGGACGTCGCTGCTCGCATCTCAGACGATAGAGAACAATCGTTCAACTGGGTGCGCTTTCTGTTTTAATAAAAATGATAATTTTCCGAAATTATCATGCGGCATAGTTGAATAGGCCTACAGGGGATACCACTGACAGAAAAAACGCATTAACAATAGTACCTCCGCGGTAATGCGGAAACCTATTGATACAGGTGTCGCCCTAATGCGCCACGCGCAGTTCATACGGTACGAGTCTGAGGTGGCTCGAGAACTTGGACCGCCACGGGGAGCGAGACGCGTGGCCGGGAAAAGGAGGCGTGGCCCTCAAAAACGGCCCGAAAAGAGCACTTCTTGTCGACCTCTGGTCTACAGGGTGTCCCAGTATTGGATACAATCGTAGAAGGGATGATTCCACATGAGAAAATAATCGACTTTGAAAATACGTCAAGTTCGTGTGTCTAGTGTTTGTAAGAAGTAGAAGTGGTAGACCAGGAACAGACGCGGAAGACGATTACTATTCAATTGGACGCGTGTTCATTGAATTTTCCAACTCTATTTTCTCGAAAACGAGGCATCAGATGAGACAAATTTATTCTATATTTTCGTTTATACCATCCTGGGACACACTGTTGATACATGGAATAAAATAATTTACGAAAGTTTCGAGTCGTTTTTCAAGGGGACGGTTCATTTGCGTTCTATAGTTAATGTGAAACTTTTGTTCCTTGTTAATACATAGTACTATACGATGCAATGAAAAAATCTTTTGAACTTGAAAATAAAGGTGGAAACTTTTGCACGGACTACTTTTTACAAATCTCCAATGATCCAGAGGTGTTGAATAATCACACTACGACCGGCTTTACATACACTTATGTTTTATATACTCTGTACATATCGATTCGCGAAGTTGACTGAATAGAATTTGAGAGAACAACAAATTCTCCGTACTGGTTCCATCTGCGTGTTGGTTTATTAAGAATATGTCGCAGTCTGACTTTTCCACTTTTCGAGTTTCCATGGAGGAAACTTGGCTGGATCTCCAAGTTTTCTAGTTCAATTCCAAAGGTAAAGTTCACATTTTCACTTTGCTTATTTCCAATGGTGATTGGTCAATAGGATGCACCGAGTTTCAGACGCAGGATATTTGATGGCGGTGGGACCCAAGAGTTCTGGAAGAATTATCATTTATGGGACGAATGTCTGTCAACTATCGATCGACCTTGCATTCTGTTTCCGAGGATATCAAAATTTAACACTAACCGTACCACAAATGACAAATGATTCAAGCGTATATTGTGATAAAAATTGCGAGAAACCTAAATAAATTCAGTCTTGTAATTTTTATTTAAAAAACGTGTACCAGTCACAGTCTGTGCTCGGTACGGTTAGTGTTAACAAACCACACTGACCAACCTGAATTTCGTCACTAAGAACATTTGTATCAATTCTATTATGTTTTCTGAAGCTGCATACGAAACTGCAAACCTTTTTCTTCGTTATCCGCAGTTTTCGAGAAATTTAATGTTAAAAGAACAATCAAATTATCAACTTCAAGAGTTTTTATTGCTTCAGCATTAAAAGCAATACGATTGATTCTGTAGACTCGAAAATATAACGATGTAGTCTTTTGTAACATTATAAATATTGAAACATTTTGAAACGACGCTTAACGAGAGCGAGACACTTTTAACGCACCAATTGATTCGGACAGTGTTCAATTTGTTTTGAAAATGAAGGGTCCGAGTCAAAATCTAGTTATACCACACAATAAAAATTAGAACACAGATTTCATTTTCGATTAACAAAATAGAATATTTACGATCTAACAATAAGTAACAGCAAAGCTGTAAATTCTTATTATAAAATATAATTGCTAGTAATTAGATTGTTGACGTGATGTGATCGCTAATAACCTAGATGATGTGCGACCATTATAAATAAATGCTATAAAATAAATTTGTTTTTAATTAACGCTTATATCAATACCCAATATTTTCTAGAACGTACTATAACATTTTAATCGTTAGACTACATAGCTTTATTGCATACTTTTATATCTCAAACAAATCAATTCATAATTAGGCTGAACTGCGTTTTGAGAACTCCGTGTTCTTAACATTTTTGAACTTTTTTTTATGTGATCCTGTAGATATCCAAGAATGTAGAAATCTATCTAAATTTCGCCATTTGCAACAGAAACATACAAGTTTTAAAGACAAAGTGGAAATATTAGTATAGTACTCAGGCATTGACGTACGTGTTAAGATACACTACTAACGTGATATTTGACAAATGCAGCTGCTAAAAATACTGCATAGATGAAAATTATAATTTCAGAAATATACAAAATATATACAGAATCTTGTCAAAAATGTTGACGAAGATGTTCATAATGAAATGAATGAGGTATTAATAATTAAAACTATATAAAATGTTAATTATCTCAGAAAATACTTTTCGAGGAGTTACGTATTTTTTTCGCATAAACTGTGGAACTATAATACTGTACGATTTAACGGCTTGCCCGCGTTAATGTACTCTCACTCTACGGTAAATTAAAAACGCCTTGTCATCATTTCTGGGACGGTAAAAGCATCACCATTATAACAACATTTATATTTGAATTTTTTGTTTCTATAATGGAACGATCACGTCAAAAACTGCTATTTCAAGAGAAGCAAATTACACTGTCCAACAAATTTCAACTTTTTTTATGTTTCTTAATAATTGTTGGGTGATTCTTATAGAGCTTCTTGCTTTGATTCCGAATCTGCCCTTACTTTTTCGCCTACACGCAGAGTTTTTGAGAAACATGACTTTGAAAAAAAACCTATTTCTCAACTTTAAACAAATATTGTGATGTTATTATAAAAGATATTGAATTGTTCTTCGCAGCGAAAGATTCTGTAGACTTTCCTGGATACAGTGGTATCCAATATTAATACATTATGAATGTTTAAACATGTTTAAACAATCATTAAAGACGGAGGGACACCATTTTTGCACAAATTTTTGAGGACATTTTTGAATTTATCTCAAAAAATAAGGGTCCAGCGTAAAATCGAACTATGTCACGCGATAGAGCAGACTCTTATCTTGAGAAATCCTCAATACTTATTCAAACCGGCACATTAATCATGAGAATATTTACATTTTTATAACATTTTTAAGGTCTAGATAATCAACTGCTATCTTTAGTTTAGATACCTGAAAAGATGAACGATGAATGGCAAAAGTAGAGGCTCCAAGCTTTAAAATGAGTCCAAAAATACATTGTTGTACTATTTTTTTTAACGAAATTATCACAGTTTAAATATCGACAATGTCTCGAGAATAGGAAAAGTTTTCAAATACTTTTTGGATCCACAGTGACATTGTTAGTGAATATATCATAGATCGTTAAAATATCTAATCGTTTTAGTAAAATGAAAACAAAGGTTTGCGGGACCTTCAGGACATAAAGGGTTAATAGGGATTAAAACCCTATAGCGTTCTATATATAGTACATTGAAACGGGTCGTTGCTGAAAACGATTGGGGTGTGTAAACGTCCGAAAGGGGATTAATCTGCACAAACCAGAATGAAGGATTGTGGTCTGTACTATTTAGCGCATTTGTCATGCAATATCTTTACCATTCATCAGAAATGGGCTAGTAGAATCTCCAATTTATTCTACAGGGTGGTGCGGGACGGATAGTACACCCCTGACAAAAGGTATTCGATTAAACAATACAAAATATTGTCATTATAACTGTAATATTTTCATAAACTGAAATACTTTCCCGAAGGTTGTACTCTAGTGTGATACGTGTTTGCTTCAGGCCTTTATGCAATTTTATAAAAATTCAGTAGAAGTCTTGTGTATTTACTTGACTTTGACGGCACTTTGAATACAAAACATTGATTTTTCAATTTTTCTGTGCTTCGAAGAGGTTGTAAAAAGTAGAGAAAAAAAATATATCTCACAAAGGTTGAGGTACGAATGATAGAGCCACATGAGCTGAAGACATACGCAAAATTTAAGTTCGATTGCTAGTAGTTTTTGCATCATGTTGAACGAGCTATAATTTCGTTGCTTTCGCGAATGTGATTATAAAATTCTGGAAGATTATTTTAAAAATTCTGTATTTTCAATATATGGAAAAATTGTGAAAATTTGGCACTAAGGAAATTTGATTTATTTAAGGAAAACTTGGATCATTAAAAAGCGTTGAGGACATTTTTGACAATCTCTATTCTTACTTTCATCGTTCAGCACCCTAAATAGTGTTCTAATATTTGGTCATGCAGCTTAAGCTTTTTTTATAATTTTCACAATACGATGAAAAATATATTATTTCATATTTGGTAATTAAACACGCGCCCCCATTATAATTTTAAAATTTTTCTGAAATATCATTAATGCTTCTACCATAGTTTTTTAACATATATGCAATAATATTTTTCATTTTTAATATACGTCCAAATAATTCTTTCAACAATCATCTTACTTAATGAATTTACAAACGAGAGAAATAAACTCCCAATTGGTTCCTCCGCACTGCAATTGCCGCAATCAATTTTTATTTTGCATAAATATCCGCAGTTGAATTATAAAATATATTCCAAATATTAAGTTTTATTCCATCGTGATTTCGTCGAAATCGTACGCTATTTGAGTCGTCTATTTTGAAAGTGACCCAAGTCCATTTATACTTAAATTGAGATATTTAAGAGTTCGTGTTTCAATAAAATTAAAAATATACGTATAGAATACCAATGTGTCATACTGCTTAAGCGTATCTAAAAGAGTTAAATTTACAATTCCTATTAAAATAATAACAATTATTAAGTAAATAATGTGTTTTCTTACCAAAGATGGAGTTAAGCCACTTTCAAAGTTAACAACCAGATTTGTTATAAAATTTGAAAGAGCTCAAGTCCATTCGACATAATTTAAAATGCTTCAAATTGGAAAAACAATACTCAATTTATTTTATATTTCTTTACAACACTTCAAAAACACAATTTATGCAATTCGGAAAATTTTCTAACTACATAAATTAAATAAGAATTTACTGCTCATCTACATTTTGTGTATGCGGGAGGGATGTCATGGTGCACCGGTGGTATGTAGTAAGTCCATCATGTCCTTATATTTCGCTGTTGTAATTCGTTTTATATTTTTATAAAGTGGTGCCATTACAATATTTTCGAACTTTTTTGTTGAAATCATTAGTTACGAATTCGTGTTCACTATCTGAATTAGTGTAATAATTCACGAGTGTAATCATTTATATAATTTAATATTTTAAGTTTTATATTCAATTGTAAGTGTGTATTGCGTATTTTCTTCACCGCGTTAATTAAACGTACTGATTACTCAATTAAAGTAACTGTCAAACAACTGAGGTTAACTTGTTAAATACTATAATAATTGATTAAAATTGCCTTCATCACTGCCTTTGGACATTTGAAAATCCACACTTTCGGACATTATCAATAATTGATGGAATTTAGGCCACTTTCGAAGTAATGGTTTTAATTATTGAACTAACTGCGAAAACGTATGTGCCCAAAACTATCGTGTATACTCTGAATATACTTGACATAATTGACAATATAATCGACAAATGGACTTAGGCGACTTTCAAAATAAACGGCTCATTTAATCAAAATCGTCTGCCATGTCTACTCATGATTCACCTATTCTACTTCTCGCGAATATGAACCCTTTGCACTCTGTTGGCGTCGTTATGAAGACATTTGTAATATGTTTCACGAGATATTATATTATTAATAATAATAATACTGAAGCATATCAACAGACGAAATAGTAACCAATAAATAGACAAACATTTGCAATTTTTTATTCTTAAAATTTCTAGTTGCAAACAATTTTATTCTAAAAGTGCACAGAACGAGTTAGCACACGTATTTATTTTCAAGATCGTTGTTTTTCGAAGATGAGAAAATTGTATTCTTTTTCCTCCTGCTTGCAAACTGATGTGGTGCGCGATTGCAATATTTGTCCTGCAATGTAACGTGTGTTTATATTAAATATCGACAAAGTGTTCCGAAAGTTTAATGCTTTATTTATTCATCATTAGAACAGCTCTACCTGGCCGTCGTTCCCATAGCAAATATAATTACAGCGTATCAGTTTCCAGCTTGGTCCGCGTATCCATAGTATTCCATAGTCTTTCGATGTTCTTTGCTTGCTGTGTAAATCGAATGACTCAACATTTCTCGGTTAAATGTAGCGAAACGAATCGTTTGAAACGTGCTCCGCTCCTGGATCGTAATTGAGTCATGCTTGCAGTGGTTCATGAGCACCGACGGGAATCCACAAATCAATAGTAGTGCTGCAATTTTCTTGCTCATGTTTGGTAAAATCACGGAATTTCTATAACCGGTGATAAAACCGAAGAAATTTTCCAACTTCCCGACAGAAACATGATCGTCTACTACATCTACCTTTTGTTTTTATACCATAGACACGTTCCTGAGGAGTAAGTGTAGTAAATCTATTGCATCTATTAAGTATTGTTTAAAATTAGTGGACAGTTTATAATTTGTAATTTAGAAAGCATAAGATTATATAAGAATTTAGATCATATTATATAAGATGGTATAAGAGCGAAGAGGTGAGTCTTCGCCAAAGCCGAGACAAGGCGATATAATAAATAATGATAATAGATTGTATCTATAAAAAAATAGAAAATTGATTCCGGACTTAAAAAGTCAGTAAAACTCATAATAAAATTAATATATTAACAGATGCATCAATTTTACTTTACTTTTTATCAAATGTTTTTAACATCAAAGAGGAACGTTTCAATTTTAAGACTCAAAATGCAGACTAAACGACCTCCACACTGAGGCTACATAATTCGAGGAATCACCACAAAAAGGAATTGCGAATTCAACCAGCACATTCAAGTAAAATCACTAGTAGAAATTAATTCTATACAGTATTTCATCGATAATCGGCGCCACCGCGGGTCCGGCCGGCGACGATTAAAGTTCAGATAATACATTACTCAAGTAAATATTGATCATCGTCCATTACACAAGTAAATATAATCGCAATTATATCTTATTTGGTATCATTTTCATTAAAAAAATGCTACGAATATGTTGGTGAAAGATCCATAAAAAAATAATAAAAAATAAACAAGTTTTGTCATCGGATTAGTAGTGGTCTCACCGATATACTCGACCCGTATTATGTTACACTTCTCGGCAACCGAGGCCTCTCGAGCTTCACGGCCCCTCACGGGGTATACTCCGCGGAAGGAGGGATTGTTTTGCGACAATTATCGTTCAGAATTTCACGACAATTATCGATGAAATACTGTAATTTGAATTCACTGCGTCCACTAAACAGCCTACGCGCCCTCTTTATTTACTTTGTGTAGTTTAATTTCTTCTTCTCTGACTCGACTAAGTATCACACGTGTATTCTTTTAATAATGCCTGTTTAATAAGACTGAAAGTCTGTGTTGTTAGAACAAACCTGTCTCGAATCTCGGCTGGATATATGTAACTAACCACTAACACTAAAAAGTTCCACCACAAGTGAGATGCAGACAAATTTGATTTCTCAGAATTTGTGTCGACCATATTAAATTAAACTATCACACACAGCTCGCGTAAAACTAGAATGCATTTTTTTTAAATTCATGTCCAATCAAAATCGTGTAAAAACAGAACTGATTGAATTTGCTTTTCTAATTACCATTGGATCCAAACAAAAATACTTATGGAGCATGAAAACAAAAAGAACGAATGCGAATAATTATCGGATTAAGTTTGTTTGAGACGAAATGGAGTTTCCTCTCTGTAAAAAATTTGAGAAACACTGCGCAAGCACCTGGACTTCCGTATATTTCTATTTTCGAGTCACGTTTAATTTCTACCGCTTGAAACACGATCAAGGCTTGTAGAACAAAGGTCGCTTATAAAAATTTGTACTATTTATGGATATGTGAGAATTTGGTGCAAGGACACTTCTGAGAATGTTTGAAAAATTGTATTATCAGTAGGAAAATTATCATTTTTTATGAAAATATAGATAAATCAATATTGTCACATGAAAACAAGAATGAAACTGTTACCGTTCTTTTTCAAGGTTTGAGAAATTAAAAATAAACTAGAAATTTAATTAAAACGTGTGACAAATTGTGTTATGTCTAAACTGAACATTTTTATGAAAATATAAAGATTTTTGTACTATTTGATAAAATCTAGAATTTAAATAAGTGTTCCCTACCTGTTAAAGGCTTTGAGAAAAATTTAATGAAAATGCTTAAACATGGTTTAATTATATTTTATAATAAAAAAGTTTGATATAATTGCTACTCTTCCCGTTGAAGGTTTTCAGAAATTAAAAATGACGTGAAAAGATAATTAAGTGTTTATTATGGTCGCCGTTTTTTAATATTCTGCGCATCGTCATATTCTATGAATAAAAGGCGGGAAAAAACAAACGACAAAAGTAAGAGAATATTAGTGGACCGAGGATTTGAATCCAAATGGAAGCAAAAGTGCACTCGCAGGTAGATTTCATTACCTACGCTGTAGTGATAAGAATTAAACTCCGATGTTTAATATTCAACAAATGAAATTTTCACATCCCTATCAATTTATTTCTCGAAAATGGGGCACGCGTCGGTCTCTTACTGTGGAATGTTCTTCTAAACGTTGTTCTCTAATTGTAAAACTTGAAAAACTTTGATTAAGATACCAGTATTATAGTTCCTACTGTCATTGTAAAAGTTAAAAGTTGCCGGTACTGATAAAATAAATACTGATAGGCTGATAAAAGCAATTTTTAACTTTCTCGTTAGTTTAAAAAGACAATATGCATCTCTCTCACTCTCTCTCTCTCCCCCTATCTGCCCCCCCCTCTCTCTCTCTCTCTCTCTCTCTCTCTCTCTCTCTCTCTCTCTCTCTCTCTCTCTCTCTCTCTCTCGTAGTTCTGGTCAAATATTTGTATTACATTTAATTCAACAAAATTTGGAAAAAGACATTTATTTTCCCGTTGAAGATGCCAAAATAAGCAAAACTAATAAACGAATTCCTGATTTTATGCATTCACATATAACAAGCATGAATAGGTGCAAATTAAAACAGTGGAAAGATTAATAGACATTCGTAGGGTCTCTCATTTTATTACTATATTAAAATTATTAATGAATTAGGTGCTAAAATTATAAATAAAACACTAGAAAGATTAAAAGGTTCCAAGAGTAATGATATATTCTTTTCAATATGTTAAAATTATTAATCAAAGATTTAACTCCCAGAATTGACGCACCTAACTTTTATTTTGCATAAATATCCATCATCATAATTGAAAGATTTAACGACGAACAAAATGAGATCTGTAATAAAAGTGCGAACTTTTCAAATGATAAATCTTCCCCTTCTGCGTTTAATAATTATGCAAAAATGTCAGTAATACGAAGAAGATTAACGTTTAAAAATCCAGTTTCTCAGGTTGAAGATTTACACATTTTCTTTCTTTAGATGTTGTGAAACGCTTCTTTCTGTTTGTATTATAAAACGTAAGTATTTCTTTAAAATGTGACACTATGAATAACACATAAATTGTTTATTTAAAAAGTAAAACAGAAATGGATGAAGTGTTAGGATCTTTTTAGGATGTTTCAGGCAACTATGTCTGAGGATCACCTGACGGTTAAAACAATTCGTAAATCTATTTCCGGCAAGCATAACAAGATTCTACTAAAACAGTTCAGTCTAAACGAATTAAATTCTAGTTTGGAAATCAGTATGAATTTTCCATTGCATTGATGTATAATGTAAAATGCAAACGAAGTCTTTGTTAAAATAATTGACAGACTAAGTTTTGAAAGTTATTATAAATATTTGTTTCCAGTCTACGATCACCTGGGCGAGTTCTGAACAACGCACAGTGGGCCGTTTCTATAAAAGGCGTGGAATTAATTAAAAAATTTACATGTCATGAAAGGTTATTGCAAACACAACTAGTCTCCAAATAAAACTTCTTAATAAAGTAAGCACATTTATGGGACCGGACATGTTTTGCAATTGTTCATATTATCCAATATATTTTCAACGAGACGATGCGACTTGCAGTGTCCCTTTCTTTACTATTTACTCTCTTTGTTTGTCACCAAACTTTAAACTTTAAAATTAAAAAAATAGATATGTATGTATAATCAGAAAAATTTTGATCAGAGAAATATTACAAATATGATGGTAAAAGTCTCATAAAAGATTAATTAAAAATGAAAAGGTGTCGTCATTGCATCACTGTTGCCTCACCGATGTTATGTACCTGACCTATACATAATGACCATACACCTGTATATGATCCGAATTATATCGTGTTTGGTATCATTTTAATCAGAACAATGTCACAAATCTATTAGCCAAAGTCTCATAAGAAAATAAGTAATAATAAAAAAGTTATTCCTTGGTAATACATTGTGAGGACGCGCGAGCCTTTCAACTGTGCCGCCGACTGCGACTCTCCGCGTCTCTTTCGTTCCCATACGCTATCCTTCCTCGCGTTCGAAACTTTAATTGTCTATTACACAAGTAAATATCATCGGTATTATATCATATTTGGTATGATTTTTATTAGAAAAATGCCACAAATATGGTCATCGAAGTCCCATAAAAAAATAATGAAAAATAAAGAAGTTGGAAATGTGGATTAGTTATGTTTACATTTCTCGGTGACCGAGGCCTCTCGAACCCGGCTGTCCTTCTCTACGTTCGGCAAACCTCAAACAATGATATCCCTCGCGTATAAATGACCCTGCATAGACCCGTGTTGGGGATTTTTATCGATGAAATACTGTAGATTGTCACCTCTATTCTTGAGCTTTTTCTATCATTGCCTAACAGTGTTCATTTACTACCACATTCTGACTAATCACACAATGTTGTCATTAATATGTTTATTTTCTCAATCGTATAAAGAGAATATGTGTGACGATCATGTCGACTAATATTGAAATAAACTTTATTTAAAGGTAATGCTGGATGTGTAAATAGAAATTGAAAATAGGACTTGAAAGATTAGCTGTTTAACTTCAAATGATATACAACAAACCTGTAGATTATAACAATATTTCTCCATTAAAACACTTCATAACATTTGTATTTTGAAATCGGACATTTCATACGCAATGACCTAATAGGTTAAAAATAGGTCTTTTTGTAAGCTAAAACTTGATTGAAATAGATTAAAAACGACTCGGACTTACATCTGATCTCATTTGTTAACCCTTAGTACTCTAGTGGTGACTCTGCGGCATCACTAAAAATTGCTATAACATTATTCCAAATATTGATTGCATTACTAAATTTTTATTTAATAAATTAGGTAGTAAACATTTAAGTATTGTACGAGGTATTATATCAATTTCATCTCTACCAATTGAAAAAAATCATGTAGAATGGAAATATTCTTGGTCGGAAAAAAATGTTTGATTTTGTAGTTAAAATAGCTTCGACAGCAAAGGGTTAAATAAATGATAGTCGAGAAATAGAAGTTCGACTCTTTTGAGCAATGTATGAGTTGGTTTTCTTCGCGTCTCGAGGTGTAATGCCTCTACTGCTGTTTCTACTAAAAAGACTTTTATATTTTTACCTCCTAGTTCTAGTAATTCACTATTACACTATCACATACAATAATAATTGATATTCTTTACATTGCACTTGGATATAAATGTTGTAACTTTTTTGGTATGGTTAGGCACAGTGGCCCGCGCAAGTATACGAACGCGTTTTAAATCGGAATACCTTTATTAATGGGATCAAACGACTTGACTTTTTTTGGCAATTAGAAGCATCGATTTACTAAATGACGTGCAAAATAATTTAAAAAAAAATGAAATTGGTAGGAATTAGATGAAGAAAGTAAAAATGGCACATTTTAAAACTTTTCTATTTCAGCTCATAATGAAAATGTAAAATTATGTGTTTTGTAGATCTATGTTAGCTACACATATGCTAAAAATTTCATCGAAATCGATTGACGTAGGAAGAAAAACGACACGCATCGAACGCTATAAAAATGTGTGAATTTTAAGCAGAAACTGATAAAAAATCATGTGAAACTGCGATTTTCACCGCTTTCAATCGCTTGTAGCTCGTGTGTTAATCGCTTTTTCACGATTTTCGACTTATAACTGGAATTTCACTCATTTCTAATCGTTTATAACCCATAAACGAATTGTCCAATATCAATCAAAATTTCAGCATTTACGTAATTTATTTGAGTCTACAAAACAGCGTTTTTAAATTTTCAATACAGGCCCATACGAAATAGTTGTAAAAATCAAACTTTTACTAATTTCCTTCGCGATTCCAATTTCAATTATTTCAAAAAATTTGTTACGCATCGTCTAATCAGCCAATTACAACCTTTGGGAAACAACCAAGTCATTTGGTCTAATTTGAAAAAAGTTATGCTGTTTCAAGTAGTGTTGATTCACTTTTGTTCCTCACTGTATAAGTGTAGTTTTGTAAAGACAGTTTCTCATTTTGGCAAATAAGTACTTACCAAAATTAGATTCTACGACCCCAGAAATTCCTAAAACCGTTCTGTTCGTAATTAATAATTACACTAGACTTTTATACAGCTTATTGCAATTCTGGCGAACTGTGTAACGTACGACGATAAATTTGGAAAATCCGGGGAATAAAGAGAGATTTTTCACGAAGTTCGTGAACCGAGATTCCTTATCGAGCACCGTGCAAACACGTGAAATCTTTGCTCGGCTGTTGGCAAGCTGCCAGCAAAAAGGAAGCCTGCTATCGAATCGACTTATTTTCACGGCGAACCTTCGTTACGTTTCTGTTTTACAGATCGAAAATAACACCGATAGCGTAAACATTGGCACATTATAATCAATGCGAAGTACCACTACTATTGGAAGGTGTGTGCTATCCCACGCGGTATTTATTGAAAAATTATCAACGCAGCAAAATAATCGAAGAAATTGATATCGTATCGCGTAGAATATTTTCCTTTTTTTCCCTTCAACGAAATCCACTCGTTCATTCACGATTTTCTGTGAAAAGATAATAATAATAAATGGACTGCGAATTTTTATTGCAAACTATACATTTTCTGCATCGATTGCAAGAAACCGGTACTACATAGAAATATCTTTCCCTCTTTAACAATTTAGAATCTTTGAAAATAGTATAGAGTGAATTGTCCAGTAAATGAACACTTAAGCTGCGGGTTTGTCGAAATTAGTATAAAATTACTAAAAAATCATTATATAATTTCCTGGCTGATATTTCTATAAAAATTAACAATGACACAGTCATTGTTAAGACCTTACATTCCAGAACATAATTCTAACAATATTTGATGCATACAGGTTGTATTAAAAACCCAGTATAGCAAGGATGGGCACGGTAGGGGCCCCTCAAACGCCTGCTTCTCCCACCAACCTCCCTTTCGTGCGCCAGGCCTGCGCACTGTTCGCAACGGGTGAAGCACTTCCTTCCTCTATGGCAGGCAGTTCCAACCAGTGTCGCCAGATCGGTTAAATCGAGGGGAATACTGTTTACCACCTCTCTGATGACCAGAGTAATATGTAACACGTTGCGCGGCACGTCACGTGACCAATCTACTGTCTTAGTGGGGGACGTTGGAGTGTACTCATGATAGTGGAATGGGATAGTGGAAGGGGAAAAGGAGGAGAGGAAAATCAACCCAGTTTTGGGTTGATCTGGCGACACTGGCACCTTCCCCGCTTAGATTCATCCCCCACTCTTAGACTTCATCGTTATAATGTATAGTAGTGGGAATACGTTGCAGTTCTCGGAGGGGAATACGTTGGAACTCCCTGCTCTATGGTAACGGCGGATGCTGGTGCGGGACAGTGGGCGCCATGGTGGGGACGGTGTCTCAATTGAAACAAAAATGCCCATCCCTGCAGTATAGTATTAAACGAAAAATGAGCGAAATGATCAATGAATGAACATCAATCTCTAATGAATGGACAGAGTTATTCCAGTGAATGATAATTACATAAACAAACATATCATAGGACCATTGAATCATCTCAAAATACAGATTGCTGAACTCACGATAACAATGCTCACTTTAAATACGTGGGATGTCGTTCGAAAAACCACTAAATAAATTAATGTTGTGCCGAATAGATTACAGAAAACGAAGATCTCTTTAGCGAGACATTTGTAAACTTACAATAGAATTACTGTATAAATTTCAACATGAAAAAGGCATCATAAATTGTTAGTTTTTCTTTAAATACTAATCATGTTCATTCAATGGGAGGCGTTCGCTTACTGGACAGGTCAACCTATCCATGTCCTCGAATTCTTTTAATTGGTTTTGGATTGTACCTATTCCTTATTTATAAAATAATTTGCGTAAAATCCGTAACCTACGGATCTTTATGCAAAATAAAAATGTTCAAATCCAAGAGGTTGATTGTAAATGTTGTTTTTGTGATGATAATAATATTCTATTATATTAACAGTACGGAAATAGTAAATGATTCAAAGGATAACGGTATGTCAGCAGATGTTAATGAGAAGGCAACAAAAAAGATAAACAGGTCGATACCACATGAACATTGAGAAGAACATTAGATAAAACTGTTAAAGACCACCAACGACAACCATCAAAGACAATTAACCATCTGAATGTTAATATCTTGAAAATAAGTATAACAATATCGCTGAATCCTTGTAATATGTTGACAATTTTGTATGCTAACTATTCATTTTTGCCATAATAGCATTAAAGCCGCAGTCTAGTAATGAACAAATAACACTTCAAGTTGTTAATCAATATCATTACACTGTTTGTTTGTATATACATTAAAAATAGATGCTGTTTGTATACCAAAGGAAAATTATGAAACTGCAAACATTGTTTCAGGAAGGAACAATAAATTTTGTCTTGCTGAAGTCAAAATAATTAATGATTACTCTTTGGAAATTGTTTGCGTGACCATCCAAGAATGTGTTTATGAACGTAATTTAAAATAGATGCTGTTTCTGTATTCGGGGAAAATGATCGAACTGTTAGCGCAGTTTCAGAAAGGAACAATAAATATTGTTACCTTTTTGCTGAATGCAAAATAATGAATGCCAACCCTTTGTAATTTAAACTTACATATAACTATGTGAACTGTATGACAAAATGTACGATAGGTATACATATTTACAGCAATTAAAAATAACTAAACGCTTCCTGAAATTAGTATTCATGTTTCTTACTGTATATTTTGCAAAAAGGCATTATATGGTTAAGCTAATATTTTGCTTATTTAAAGATTTATTCTACAACTTTTCACAAAATTCTAGGAATTATTTTCGCAACGGACACTCGGTTTGTTCAGTTACGCGCTACTTATTTACTTTAAGAATAATACATGAATAGATTACAGATCTTTATGCAAAATAGAACTTGTTGGCATTAATTGCAAGGAACCATGTGGAATATTTTTCTTTCCTTTCATGATTTTAATAAGGTAAATACGATGGTATTGGCATTCTTAAATTTTATTAATGTTTTTACTGTTTTAAATTCCATCTATTCATTCTTATCATAAATGCATAAAATCCGCAGTCTATGCGAAATTATATAATAATGTGTTTCATCTACTCAAATTCCTACAAAAAAGTGCACTGAATCGTGCACTCCTCGAAATCATACGACTTTTATCCAACATAATTTTTGGTACCGTGTATAGTTTCAAAGATACTCGACCCCATTTAAACGGGACACCCTGTATATCTTCACAATTTACGCAATATAGCTTCAATGTGTCATTTTGCGATAAAGAGAAAATTGACCCATCTTCGTTGGAAGATTGACACGGTATTTTCTACGGATTAACAACATAATAGTTGATGATTTATACTTGATGTAGCATGTTCAAACAATTTGTCTTAGACAAATAGTCAACACTTCTTGGTACAGAAGAGATGAAAACAAGCTTCAACGAGTGTAACAAAAGCTCCAATTTGACAGAAAATAATTTACTTCGGTAACAACACAAACAGAATAAATGTTAATACTGAACATTTTGTCGCGTTACAAATCAATTTTAGAATTATTATACAGAAAACATTTTGTAAACCTCATTAAATAAACAACTAGTAGATACAACTAAATATACGTATATGTATACATACAGGGTGTTCACGCTATCACTAGCCAACGTTTTTCTTGCAAATAATAAATATTAGAACAAAATGATAGAGGAAAAAGTAAGACTGTTTTTTGGTAAGTAACATAATGGCGTATGTCATTTTCTTGTGTTTGCACTATTTTCTCAGAAATGAAGGTGACCTTCAATTTTTTAAATGAAGCGCTATATAAATTTTTATATCATATGAAAGCGTGTGTCAAGACAAATTTATTCGTATACAATACAATGACCTTCAAGGTCATACAAAGTCAGAAATGGCAGGAAAATTTTCAATATTTCGTACGTAATATTTCAAAACGATATAATTCACGATACACAACGCCCAGAAATGTAAACGACTTGCAAAGGAAACTAACGCGATCATGTGCATTCATATTTCGGACAACGTTAGAAGAAGCTAACCAGAATGTAATTAATAGAGCCGAAATATGTAGTCATGCACATGGAAGTTATATTGAACATTTACTATAGCCTCGTAAATAAAATACGAAATGTTCAAAATGTTTCTTCCATTTCTGACCTTGCATGATCTTGAAGGTCGTTGTGTCGTATACGAATGAATTTATCTTGACACACGCTTTCATATCGTATGAAAAAATATACAGCATTCCATTTACAAAAATTGAAGGTCACCGACATTTTCATGAAAATAGTGCAATTACAAAAAAATTACATACGCCATTACGTTGCTTGCAAAATACAGTATTACTTTTTCCTTTTTCATTTTTTTCTAATATTTATTATTTGCAAGAAAAACGCTGGCTAGTAATAGCGTGAGCACTCTGTATATGTATATTATATGGGAGAAAATTCATCCACATTATGTTGTATGTATTACATATTTTGTATCTCTCTAGGGTTTTGTTGCAATATGATATAAAATACGATTATAATAAATATGGAATATATGAATTTTATGCATTTATGACAGGAATGAATAGATGAAATTTAAAACAGTAGAAACATTAAAAGAATTTAAGGATGCCAATATATTGTCTGTATCTTATTAGAATTGTTAAAGAAGAAAAAAAAATTACACTTTGTTACTGTTCCTCGCAATTAATACCAACAACTTCCATTTTGCCTAAAGATCCGCAGTCTAGTAATAAACACATAATAAAACAGAATGGGCGGTTTAAAGCGTAAAAATGTTGCGCAATTATTCCATAGGAACGTATGAAGGTTAAATATTTTTCCTCTAAATTACACCCCCATTTTTATCTGCTTTCTATATTTAAATGCCCCATTTATGGCATTATAGATCATCTTAATTATAATATTAAATTAAATCCATCTTCCATTTTACGAATTTTATCGTTCGGTTCTATGTTCATAATTATTACAACATTCAATTTAAAGGTTATAGCGATAGAGGTAGTCTAGCCCTTTTTAATTCTTTCACCTGATCTTTCCAACCTCGTACTTGCTTTTTTGAAAGGTAAAGCTCCATATGCAAAATACCTATTGAACTACCGGCGATCGATTTCCTTTAAACTTTGCACATTAGCAGCCCTGTGTGGATGACATCGATTCCACGCAATAACTTTTTTATCGGGCTCCATGGGGAAGGAGAGAACTAAAGTACGTATTTTGCGAAAGCTATCAAGTTCTGTAACTTTTGATAAAAAGAAGATACCGACTTGCAACTTGCATGGAAAAAATCACTGAAACTTTCTAACAATATATCAAGTCGGATCATAAATAATTTTTGTCGTAGTATATCAATTATCTACGATATAACAGCAAATATACAGGGTGCCCCATTTGAAGTGAACCACTGAAATGTCTATGAAAGTATTAGTAATATCAAAAAAAGTTTCAAACAAAAGTTATATGGTTTCGAGAGGGACATAATTCTTTGTTAACGGTTTTTTGTACATAGAAGGGTAAAGGTCATATGAAGGTGAGTTTAAAGTTTTTAATGGAAACTTTTATTTTTTAATACACCGCTCGATGTAGTTCATTGTTCCCAATAAAAAAATTATTAACCTTCTTATATCGAAGAACCAATGTTTTAGGTGATATTTCAATTCTTCTAAAAATTTCCTTTTATTGCAAATAATGCATAAAAATGTTATTTTGCATAAAGATCCGTTTTTATGATGTACAGTATAAATTGAATTTTATAGATTTTCAGTTGTTCGAATCTTCCCCAAGAAAATTATGCAGTATCGACATCGGCCCTGCAATGTGCAAAGTTTAAAGTAAATAGGTCATGGATAATTCCAAAAGCATTTTGCATAGTTGCCTTTAGAATGGAAGGTCAATATTGCATTTCTAGTATTGTTTTAAAATATTGATACAGTATTTCAAATTACTAAAAATATTAAATATACTTTGTACTCGACACAGGTGCGTTTATTGTCCGATTGATCCGTGCTGGTCTCCGAAAATTTTGTCGCGCTATATACGCGGGAAAATTGTGCTCGAGAAATTTGTTACGCAAAAACGTCGACGAGTCAGCTCTGGAAAGGTCCTGCACAGTTAAGTGGATAACCCTGTATCCTCTACTAGCGATAGGATTGAAGCTAATCTTATCGGGACAAGTCCCGAACCATGAAATTCGTTCACGACCGGCTCGCACCTGATTGACCGAGTGATTTCGGAAAAAGTGTTCCTGTACAGTATGTCCCAAAATAAGACGGAGACCTTCAGTATTTTACGAATTTAAGTTTCCCTTTATAAGATATTGAAAGTTTAAGCGGGCTTTTCTCGTGTAACCGCAGTGAAAACAAGTGATTTTTATGATTTCCGGGACTAGACCTTCTTGGAGTGTAAACAGATAGTCTTAAAATACAAGTCTTTTTTCTAGTTCAATTCGTCTTATTATTTATTGTATAATATACAAGACTGGTTAACAGCTTCGGTAGTGTTAGGCATTGTTGGCGTGCAATGCAGCGTCTATCACAGTCATCAAAACACAAAAAGTGAGACATTCTCTTCAATTTAGATACTTTATGCTGGGATTAAGTCTATTTTGAATGAAAAATATGAAAAGGTGGAAAAGTTTTAGGATTCGCAAGAAAAGTTCACTTTCTTCGGCCGATTAGTTAAATTTATATTGCACAAAAACATATTACGAATCAAAAGTCGAACATGAATTTTACATCCAATCCCGAACGAAATATGTAAAGAAATGAATGAGTTACGTTCGAAGTTGATTGCTTGATTGGTTTTTTAGTTATCTTACACACCAGTTTAAAAAACATAATTTCGAGAAATATACATGTGTATTATAATATACGATAAATAATAAGGAGAATTAAACTAAAAAATAGCACTTGTACTCCAAGGCTATCTGCTAACATCCCAAAAAAGCCTAGTCCCATATATCCAATAGATATTCTAAAACAAAATTCTTAAAAGTCACTTGTTTGCGCTGCCGTTACGCGAGAAACCTCTCTTAACTTCTAGAATTCACGGTTTAATGGATTGTGACAAGGAATGATTCCGAACCGGGAAATTAGAAAAATTATGACACTTTTGGGAAATGTATTAAGTTGTTGCATATGAAATGTCCGATTCTATTTAGAACGCAAATGTTATGTAGCGTTTTGATCAAGAAATACTATTACAATCTATGGTGCTATTATACATCATTTTAAGGTACAAAGCTGATCTTAAGCTCTCATTTTCAATTTTTATTTAGATGTCCAATTTTACTTTTAAATAAAGTTTATTCTTGTGTCAATCAATGTGTTTGTCGAGTATTCATTTTATGAGTTGGAAAAATAATATTTTATCCATAGCATCATGTGATGTTTGGTCAAAAATTGTCTATTAATCAATGCCCTATTCGTCGACGGTAAAGAAGACTACAAAATGGAGATGAGAATTTTGTAAATGATGAACGTGAACGACAAAAAAAATCCGATTTCTACTTTAATACAATCAAGATTTTTGCAATTCCTTCACAGAATACGTTGATTAGAATGATGCTTACTTTGATCCATAAGTTTATTTCGATGACGATTATGATTGCTTAACGTTACTGTTAACAATCGGACATTTCATATGCAACGACCCAATACAAGCATGTCCAGAAGTAGCTCGCTTGGAGGTAAATTCGAGGGAGACGCCTACTTCTCCCACCCGCGCGTCTCGCTCTCCGTGGCGGCCGTAGTCCTCCGAGCCCCTCAGACCAGTGATGCCAGAAATGTCAGCTTTTCGCGCATGCGTATTCTCGCGTGCCATGAGTACTGTACTAATTTCAAATTTTTGAGAGTTCTTTAGGGCCCTGTTTTAAAAATAATGTTTTTCATTCAACATTCACATACTTTCATCACCTAAACAAGTTCGGATTATACAGGATAACATAATTTAAAATTTTATTTTATTTGACAGAATCTATAAAGAATACCAACATTTGTTGCAAGACAAAAGAAAACTGCCAAAAACCTTTCCAATATCCAAAATAACAAAAATATATTTTCTAATTATATAAATAAACAAGTAAATAAAAAATAACGTCCGTTATCTTCAAGTTCGTCTATGGCAGTGCTAGGTCCCGGCACGCCACCTAGATGTTTCACTTTTTTGGCGCGTATACGTTACTGGATTCCGTGCGCGCCGCAATACGCATGCGCGAAAAGCTGACATTTCTGGCATCACTGCCTCAGACCCGTGCCAACAGTGGGTCCGAGAGCCGCCCCAACGCGCCCCAACGCGCCCCAACGCGCCCCACGCGGTACATATTGCAAGCGGTAGCCACGGGTCTGAGAAGCTCGGAGGGACTACGGCCGCCACGGGGAGCGAGACGCGCTGGCGGGATAAGTAGGCGTCTCCCTCGAATTTGCCTCCAAGTGAGCTACTTTTGGACATGCCTGACCTAATACTAATGTGCTGAGACCAATAATTCCCTGTTTTTCTAAATCATTCAATTCCGTACCACATGGCATAATATCAAACTGGAAATTCTTAACAAATTATCAAATACACTATTTTTAGATATTTGATCTAAAATAATCTGACTAAATCAATCGTACGACAGCAAGGAATCAGTAGCAACGAGCTCTGAAGATCAAACGAGCCTATAAATACTTACAGGCCTAAAAGTCTCGTTTTGTAACATTCAGCGGATAAAATGTACCAACAAGTGGCAACAAAAAATTGATTACATATAAAAGTTCATACTATTTTATCACAAGCATACAGGCATGACCGATGGTTTCCTGAAAATATTGAATAAATAATATAGACAATGTGCATGTGTAAATATTCACAGCACTGTAAGGAATCGCGTTGATCTTAAGTAACTACATTAGGAGTTCGACTTTACGCCCAGCACTATTTCTAGGAATAAAAATTCGCAATAGTGTAATTCGCAACGGTGTTAACATATGAGTCTCTCAACTGGTATGTCGCGTTTTGAGGTTTACGACACGTCAATCTTCTCTATACAGTTGAAAGCCGGGACGCTAGAAAACTCACGCGCTTGCCAAAACTTGTAGCAATAAATTAAGTCCTAGACTCTGATTCCAGTGCCAATTCATCAACAGCTGAAAAATACCGTCTGCCGCATGAGGTCTCGAAACAATGCTCTCCAGTCGTCCTCGTTATAAACTCGTGGTTACAAGTGGTTTCGTCCACCTGATCCCTCGACTTTGCTCAAATAAAAATGATTTTTGGACACACTGTACAATAAGACACCCAGATCTAACCCTCTGTGGCAAATTTCAATTCGGTACCCCTTCCACAAGGGTAGTTATAAGGTGATCACGGTTTTATTGAATTATGCTCCATTTCTTCTGTTCTGCTTAACAACAAATTACGAAAAATTTCATGAGCATTCTATTTAACAGCATACACGATTGTGAATTTTTTTTCGAATTTTTTACCGCAAAATCGAATTTTAAAATATTTCAGAAACACAAAATTGCTGATTTTATATTGGAGTTATCAGATGGCCACGTTTATATTATTTTGATAGTTACTTGTACTATGATTATTATTGAGTATTTTTTCAGAATTTTCGGATTAAGCAAACATGTAAAAGCAATTGAAAACCTCCAAAATCTGAAAAAATTCATATTTTTCATAGTTTTTTTAAACATACCAGTTTTATAAAAATTCAGTAGTGAGACATTATTGAAAGCATTGTTCTCAATTTTTTTCAGATTTTTTTTTAAAGTGCATTGTAGTTGATAAAATAAATTGATTTTTCTTTACTTTTCTTTAGATACATTGTGCAATATTGCGTTTAGGGTTTAAATATTTAGATATAATAATATTATCTAAACAATATAAAGGTGTAAATACCTGTTGTATTTTAATACTGAATTCTAAATTAATACTGATTTATTCATCATCAGTAAACGGTGGATTTTTATGCGAGATAAAAATGGTGTGCATCAATTACAATAAGCAGGCGCCAGATAGAAATTTTTTCTTCCACAAAGAATTTTTATAAATTGAACATACTGTATCGATAGTTTTAAATCCTTCTAGTCGTTCTAATCTTTTAAATTTGGTTTACTCATTTTTATTACAGATGCATAATACTTACGATCTAGTGACCTTTAAATAAAAACTAATTTGCGAATAATGATAATATTGAGAATAACACTACCGAATGTATTTATTTATGAAATGAATCTGCTGGACTACTGTTTTACAATATCAATGGAAAATGTACTTGCTACAACACATTCGAAAATAAAAATAAATCAAACTCGTTGAACATAGCTTTTATAATCTCCACCAAAGGTAGAATGTGAAATTCAACGAAAGATAAATCGTCGAGTGATGAATTAGCAGTCTGTGCCATAGAAATACAATTTTTGAAGTAAATGGTATTTATCTTTCAAGAGAGTGTTTGAGAGCACAAAAAAAGTATGACGCTCCATTAATAAAAATTGTGGGAAAACGCGAACCCGTCCCCTTTCCGGTCTGCCTCTCTGTGCAATGTAATCAATCCTACTAGAAACCGGAAGAAACATCTTTGTTGACGCTAAAGCACTCTCATTTTCTTTCTTTCCATTTAGTTGCGAAATTCAGACTATTATTTGAAGAACCTGAACCGGTATTCCCCAGCGAATAGTTGTCAGATGTTGCGAAAATATTGCATCTAACATGTCATTTTTACTGGCAATACCAGACGGAAAATAAATAATAACCGATTCGGCTATAACTGTCTTTACCGAGAAAACACAAGTTTTTAATAAATAGAACAGATCTATTTGATCTACGAAAACTTAATTATTTGTACATGAAACCGAAGCAAACCATGTAAATAACTATTTCTAATTGTCACATTTCTCATCGAAAATTTGTTTCTACTATTGATCCTTAACTAGACCGCGGATTTTATGCATTTATGGAAATGATGGACAGGTGTAATTTAGAACAGTAGAGAGAGTAGAATACAAAAATACTGTTATATTATTTTCAACCTATTAAACATATTAAGGACGAAAATAAATTTCTATTCCACTCCAGTTTTCTGTAATTCAAGTAGAAAATGTTTATTTTGCATAAAGATCCGCTGTCTACCCCTAACACTCTGTTGGCTCCGCTACGAAGACATCTAATATTTGTTCAAAAAATAATTGAAGCGTTAGTTAAACAAATTTTAGATGTCTCCGTAGCGGAGCCAACAGATTGAGTAATTGACTATTTAATCGAATAATTTGTAAGAGAGAATAATAGCTTCATATTATTGTTGCTCGATTGCCTAAACGAAATTGTTTACAATATTTGTCCAAAACACTATATATTGTCAAAAAAATCTAAAATTGTATATTTTATATTATAGTCCAGTGGTCATAACATATTGTTTGCAAAAACTATCACTAAAATTTGGTGTAGATTTATTCTTATAAATACAAACAATTTATCAAATCAATTTGGTTTGTTTTCATTAAAAAAATTCATAGGTGTATATAATGTTAACAATAGGTCATAGGTGTTAATAATACGAATAACAGTAATATCGTAACACCACATTTGGAATATTTACGAAAAGAAACACTATAAATTGGTAATAAAAATATATTAAACTGATATCGTCCACCACTAATTATCATAATTCACAAGGTTTAATGAAAACAGATATTCCATAAAAGATTAAGTGATTGTTCTTTTATTACGTGAGCACGAAACTTTTGATAAGTTCTTATGAGATTATATATCATTATTACACTGCGGAATTATATACAAAATAAAAACTGTTTGCATTAACTTCAACATACAGGAGCCACATAGACAATTATTTATTCGCTTAATAATTTTAGTGAGTTGGAAATAATACAATTGAATTTTTAAATTCTTTAAATGTTTTTACCGTTTTGTATTTGATCCGCTCAGTTTTATCACACACACACACACACACACACACACACACACACACACACACACACACACATATATATATATATATATATATATATATAAAATCCGCGGTCTAGTCATTATTATTTTTTGTTTCGTGGAAATAATAGCCAATCTTATGTAAGTATTATGCTCCTTTAGTAACGTAGACAATTATAATTATAACTGTTATCCAACACAAAAATTGGCCTAAACACAAGCACGTGTAACAATATAAAGATTGTTCTTAATTATGGTACGCCATTCGAGTGCACAGGGTTAAATCTTGTGTATCTCAAATTGTTTGCATTCCTTTTTGCATTATATTCAACCGACTGATTTAATTTTTTGCACTCATATCCGTTCTCTGTTCAGCTTGATTTCTATCCAATATTATTTATGGCAGCACATTTTGCAGAAACATGAGTTTTTCCTTCAAAATGACACCATTTTAATATTTTATTTCTAACTAAACCTAACAAGCACAAAACATATAAAAGTGAAGCGCTTTATAGAAGTGAGATGGTTGAATTTATTTAACCTTTGTACGGTTTTCATTATAGTATTGTATACTTAATTCAGTACTCAATTCAGTCATTTCCTATTGAAGCGTTTTTATAATTCCAATAATTGCAAAATAGAAAACCATTTGACCGTACTAATTCAAGCCTTAAAACTAACTGGTACTTACACGTTGCCTTGTAAAAATGACAAGATTGAATTCATTTGCACTTTGTGTAGTTCATGTTATTATATGTACTGTACTAAATATATTTAATCATTTCCCACGAAAACATCTTTATAATTTCAATAATTGTAAAAGAAAAAATCAGTAACCGGTCATTTTGACCGGTGGTGCTAGATTTAGTGTTAACTATGTTTGTCATTCAGAAGCTCATGTACAACGGAGAAGCATAGATTTTATGCTTATGCTATCATTTCGTTTTATTTCCATACTACAGAATTTACATTTGCATTCATATGAAACTTTAGAAAACGCAAGATGTGCTATCTTTTTGTCCCGGAGTGTAATAACGTAACTACCTGGTGTGTCATCGATAGTTAATCATTCCCTGACGCTTATCGTAAGCTGATCCACGCCCCCGATCATCGGTAATTATACGCGCGTTTGATTGGCAGCGTTTATTATACGTAAACATTTTTCCGAAAAGGCGTGCTGGAGCGGCGAATTGAGAGAGGGTGTCGAAGCATCGCATCCGTGCGTGTGCGCAAAGAGAGCGACAAAGAGGGAAAGAAAGAGAGAAACGATGCTTGCGACTCCTGTCAGACAAAGAAGGACAGGAGGGCGGCAGAAGCGAGGGGCAGGAAACGTGGTGAGGCGTAGTAATGGGACTAATTCGATCATCATTTGAGTGCGTGCAATCAATGTAGTCGGCGGCAATCGCTCGATCCTGTCGAATAAGCATCCTAGCCAACGATCGTCCACGGTTCAATTAATATACTTTACATATTTTTCAGCAAATAATTTGCATAAACTGCTCCGGAAACAAAAACCGCTACCACCTACGCTCCCGGAACACACTACCTTGATCACTTGTGTACACACGACTTTTCCGAGCGAGGGATTTACCGGAAGCAAAACAAATTTCGACAAATCCCTGAAACTGTTGGTACCATTCCTGCTCTACATTTTCCATGTTATTATCTGCCATAACTTTGCACCTAGTTCCTAGAAATCGTAACAGTCCTGAACCCTCGTGTATCGCTCGAGCTTAATTTCTCTCAATTGCACTGTTTCAAATTGTATTTATAGATAACTATAAGACTGAGAGTACAATAGAATAATTCTATGTATCAATCGAGTTAAAAGAAACATTCCTTCCTTAATAGAATACGTGGACCGTTCGATGCAAAAATGGAGCAAGTCGAAACGATTAATCGTTCGATAATGAGGAATTGAGTAAAAGTTCTATAAAACACAGTGATATCGAAGAATGTTAATAAACTTACATTACAATTATTTTATTTAACGACGTTTATACCCTCGAGACGCGGTGTTGGAAACAGACAAATATTGACTTACACCACTTTCGCATTGAACGACTTTCGTATTTTGATTGTACACAGTTAAAAAAATAGTAATGCAAGTGGAGATCGGTGCACAAGGGTCAACGGAATCGACGGTGTGCATGAGATCCCTCGACAGATAACGGAGTCCCTGCGTAGGAAGGATAAATAAATGGCAACGATATGCGGCGCACGAGCTCTCTCTCTCTCTCTCTCTCTATCTATCTATCTATCTCTCTCTCTCTCTCTCGTAAAGGAAGGAGAGCTGGTGTGTGACTAGGTTACGAGCGAATCGTTCCCATCGCTAGTAGAGAGAGAGAGAGAGAGAATGAGAGAGAGAGAGCAAGTGTATACATGTATAACTGGAACAGCGGTACATGAAGGAAAAAGCAGAATAGATTTCGAGTATCGGTATAACCCAGACCTGGGATCTGGCAGGACGATCTTCTTGCTGGCGCGAGCAGCCGGAGTATCCCTGCTGTTCTCTATGGCCATCAGGTAGCTGACGTCCGCCAGCACCGCCTCGAGGTCCGCCATTTTCCTCGGTGGTCTCTAAATTTCTCGACACACCGCTGAGGCACCGCTTCAGCCTGGAGCTGTGTTCCTCCTGGACGACACCCTGGGGCTGGCTCCCTACAGTCGACCCGTCGTTCTCACAGTCGCAACGACGACATTCTAATCGCGAGTCTGCGTTCGGCGACACCGAAGTCCGAGTCCGAGTTCGCGGGTCTGATGACAGTTCCGGTCGGAAATCTGCGCGCGATTTCCAACGAGGAAACGGACAGTCTTCGAGACTATCTCTCTCTCTCTCTCTCTCTCTGTCTCTCTCTCTCTCTCTCTCTCTCTCTCTCTCGACAGAGAGAGATCTGGCCTGGTGGGTTCTGTGCTCACCCGCGCAACTGTGTTCACCGTTCACGCGGGTGACGCGACGTCGATTATCGGCGTGTTCATTACCGCGGAGACAGTCTTTTCAGCTGATAACGATTGTTCAAATGTCTCTATATAGTGTGGTAGAAAGCACGAGTATCTCTATGTCTCAATCATTCACATCGGAAGAACAGAAACATCTACGCAGCGTTCACCTTACCGACTGACTGCCAAAACGAACTCGCGAAACCTCGAGCAGTCTCGAGTCTGCGCGTGCAGCCGCGCGACCACGGTTTCTGTCCGATCAGTCTGGATCAGTCCGATGGCCATTCACGCCTGTTTCTGTTTCATGCGCATACCGCCCTCTAGCGACGGGCGAGACGCTAAGGGGTGCGAGAAAGAGCGGTCCAGTTGATTCGAAAATTTTCTCTATTACGTTTATCGTTGGGCAAATATAAGTCAGAATAACGAATAAATTTAGCTGTTTGTTATTTGCAAAGAAAGCTAATCAATTTATTCGTTATTCACGAAAAACAAATGAATTGTACTTATTCGTTATTTAAAGTTTTTCAATGAAAGAGTGACTTCTCTATCCTAAGTGTATCTACAGGAATATCTATCTATAAATAAACAGAAGAAGTAAAAAGTTGTAGTTCTCTTATACATTCTTATTTGTATTGTTTACAATGCAATTTATCATATCGTTACCACATCCTCATACAGTTGAAATAAGTAGAAATACAAAATAAAGGTCTAGATGTAGTATTAATGTAATACGGCTAAAACGTAAAAGAATTTATATAAAAGAATTAATTAAGTTGATTTCTTTGAACTTACTTTCAATAATATTCATTTTCGAAAACATCATTTTTTATGGAACTTGAAGCATTTATTATTGTGGCAAAAGAAAAGGGACTTCCGACTGATGTATATACGATGATACCTAAGAAATATTTTTCTTGTTATGGTATTACCTTAGTATAGACAGTCATTATTGTAATAGTTACATATCATATTTATGAGTATAAAAGTCACATATTATTATCACATGATCATGCGAAATGAATTATTTTAAACAAGCCAAATTACTTAACAAGTACTAAACAAGCAAAACTCCTAACAATGTGGGATCACTTGGCAAATTTATTTTCGAAGTATTTAAAAAGAACACCCTTGCAGGAAACAGAAAGCTATAAAATGTAAGATATGCTATCTAAGATTATCAATAAATTCTCAAGAAGAATAATATGAAAGACAAAAAAATAGGAAATACGAGTTTTCCAGAATGTTTGGTTGCCTACAAATGCGACCAAAATCACTCACATATCAGACTGATTAATAAAATACTTACCATGCTAAATACGAGTAAAAAAGAAGTAAGGAAAATCCCAAAAAATACAAGAGAACTAAAGAGAAATATGCGAAACAACATTTGGTCAGTCTAATGTCAATGGGAAGGTTTTGCTACCTTTATTAGTAGATTCAATGGAAATTTAAAAACTGTTTGTATTTGTATATACGTATATAATAGTTAAGTATTATTTTAAGACGTATATGTACTAACGATACATTATATATATATATAATAATAAATATATTATAATAAATTCTGCATGAAACTCCTCTAAATTTATGTTATGAAAAAAACTTGTGAATAAATATTTAATAAAATATCAATTCAAACACCAAAAAATGAATGGCGGTACCATCTAACGGCAAGACTTGAAAATAAGAAGGCAATGCGTTTTTCTGTCTACGTTTCTGAATTACCGACTCTGTAGAAAATGCCATAGCACAGACGAGATATAAGAATAGACTGGACATGCAATGTATTCCGGTGGCCGTCGGTTTTGGGGTTCTAGGACCCCAGAGCACAGACGAGATATAAGAATAGACTGGACATCTTACGGGACTTGGTGGCCATAGGAATCTGTAGTACCGTCACTTTAAAATGGCAGTGATTGTAGCGTCCTCTACGCTTCGAGAATGGTGAATTCGTGAACGAGATCCAGTGCGACTCGAGTTCGACTCGTCAAACTTCTACAGCGTTGTCAAGTCTAAAGTACGCAACGTTGTCAGATTATGAGTTTTCAACATATTCGAAAATCATTGGAGAGCGCGATCGCGAAGAGGCTCTCTTCTGCCCGTTCGCCGTAAAGAGAGCGTATTGGAAAGAAATCTCCTTACGTTAACAACCTTACGCTAGCTTATATTGAACTTAATTTCTTTCCATTTAATATTGTACAATATTTGTAATGATTCTATTTCTACCTATTGTAAATTTTTGTATTGCATTATTCAAAATGTTATGCTTAACTTTTATTTAATCTCAAATTTATTTTCAAACAATACAAATCGAACTTCAATATAAATGCATAATATTAGTCGTATTGAGTTAACAAAATGGAGGAAGTGCCTTTTTTCATCTTAGTTCCATATATATTTATATAAACATATATTTAGTTATGTTAAAAGGATTGGCCGCGTGAAGGCGTGAACAAATTTATAAGCCGCTCTTGTACTTCTATCGCGTTCTAAATTCCACAATGCAATAACATCAGACCAGGAAACCCGCGAATCATTAATTAGAAAATCATATTATAATAACTTATGTCTGATGCTCTTAAACAAATGTAAATAATGAAATAAAAAATAAATTTTATGGCCATTTCGTTTAAAATGAGGGGGTATATATCTACTAGGGCTGTTACTTTTCCGAAGCTTCAAATCTGCGAAGCTTCGAAGGATCCGAAGGAACGAAGGGAACTTCGAAGTTTCTGAAAGCGAAGCTTCGAAGCTTCGAAATCTTCGACCTTCGAAGGAAAGTAACAGCCCTAGGCACGACAGGATAATCACTGCTGAGTCTTAAGCCACAACTGTGCCGTAGAAAGGAAAAAATTATAAAAAGGTAAAATTTTTGCACCGGTCGCCGCCAGATGTAGTTCAATGGTACCATTGTCTTTAGAAAAGACAATTTCAATAGAATAATAGCGGTTTTACCTGTAATTTGGAAATCCCTATGCGCCACCATGCTAAGGTAGCCTCGCGCAACCTCAAGCAGGTACCCCTCGGGCGTACCTCTCGAGTGTTCCTCTTCGAGCGTACCCTTCCGATTTTGCGACGACGGAAAACATTTATGCCAAGAACCTGTGTATCAAAGTACACAAGAACACAACTTTGCGTTCGCAACAAATTAACATTAAAAATCCGTCCGGAAAATTGTTTGTAGCATTGTAAATTATTGTTCATGTTCTTATGTTACACATGAATGTATCCTACGCTTTCAAAACAGAAAATGTTTGAGAGGAACCATACGCCGCAAATGAACCATTTGGTTAGGAAAAATTGTAAAAGATTTCATACTGTTTTCAGGTCAAAATGCACATTGTTAGATTTTCTGTCCCTTTAAACGTCGTATTGTGTTCATGTAAGCATACGCACGCATACCATTGAGCCACGGTTCACCGTTCAGGTAGGTCCTACCCAAGCGGCAGAGTAGTGGTAGGCCGATGACTCTCTGTATAACTCTACACAATCAAAACGTTATGAAATCCTTAACAATTTTTTCTGACTAAACGGTTCGTTTGCAGAATATAATATTTCTCAAACTTTTTCTGTTCTAAATGCGTAAAATGCGTTAATGTAAAAAAAAAATTAACATTAATTATCAATGTTATAAATAATTATGCATATACGTTTTTACAAATATCCAACGGCCCAAAGTTGTAGAATCCCACTGTGGTGGTGTTTAGGTATAACTTTTATACGTGTAGCTGCGAAATCAAGTATTAATTCGATTATATGCAGCTGAGCAGTGAAATCAGTTATAACAATAAACATTATAGTAATAACTAAAACTGCCTCGTAGAAACAATGGAATCGGTTACATGATATCAAAGTTGATTATTCATTTTGAAAGCTAAGTATTAGCATACTTGCTTATCATTTAGTTTATTACAAGTTAATTAATTTCTCACAATAAATAAAGTTATTGTAAATAACCGGTGGGTAAAAATTTATTAAATTACAGTAGATCTGTGCGTATTATTTATATTTGTTTATTACATTTTGATGTAATTATATAGCTATGTATGCACTATTACATCAAAATGTAATAAAAAAGCTATAAAATATGCATATTATGACGAAATGTAATAACAAACTATAAAAACGAAAACATTAGGAAGGCGTAAAAAGTAACATTACTAAACTTCCGTTACCGATGCATATAGAATAAGCAATCTTTCGATAATTAAAAGAAGGCTTTATAAATGTCATATTCAACATTTAAAAAGAAGCATCACGTATGTTTGCTCCCGCCGAATCATATTAAGTACACGCAATGCGAATGGAGTATAATATTTTTTCTTCGTGTTAATAATGCTCAGAGAGTGTGTTTTATCGGTAACGTTGGGTGTTGACAATGAACGGTAATGGAGTCACTCGGGGGTCCTAGGACCCCATAACACAGACGAGATATAAGAATGTACTGGACATGCAATGTATTCCGGTGGCCGTCGGATTTGGGGTCGTAGGACCCCAGAGTGACTCCATTACCATTCAGTGTCAATACCCATCGTTACCGATAAAACACACTTTCTGAGCATTATTAACACGAAGAAAAAATATTATACTCCAATCGCATTGTGTGTACTTAATATGATTCGACGGGAGCAAACATACGTGATGCTTCTTTTTAAATGTTGAATATGACATTTATAAAGCCTTCTTTTAATTATCGAAAAATTTCTTATTCTATATGCATCGTTAACGGAATTTTAGTAATGTTACTTTTTACGCCTTCCTAATATTTTCGTTTTTATAGTTTGTTATTACATTTCGTCATAATATGCATAGTTTATAGCTTGTTTATTACATTTTGACCTAATAGTGCATACATAGCTATGTAATTACATGAAAATGTAATAAACAAATACAAATAATACCCACAGATCTACTGTCATTTAATAAATTTTTACCCACCGGTTATTTACAATAACTTTATTTATTGTGAGAAATTAGTTAACTAGTAATAAACTAAATGATAAACAAGTATGCTAATACTTAGCTTTCAAAATGAATAATCAACTTTGATATCATGTAACCGCTTCCATTATTTGTGATATTTGTAAAAACGTATATGCATAATTGTTTATAACATTGATAATTAATGTTAATTTTTTTTTACATTAACGCATTTTACGCATTTAGAACAGAAAAAGTTTGAGAAATATTATATTCTGCAAACGAACCGTTTAGTCAGAAAAAATTGTTAAGGATTTCATAACGTTTTGATTGTGTAGAGTTACGAAGAGAGGCATGGGCCTACCACTACTCTGTCGCTTGGGTAGGACCTACCTGAACGGTGAAGCGTGACTCCATGGTGTGCGTGCGTATCCTTACATGATCACAATACGACGTTTAAAGGGACAGAAAATCTAACAATGTGCATTTTGACTGTTTTCAAAGTGTAGAATACATTCATGTGTAACATAAGGACATGAATAATAATTTACAATGCTACAAACAATTTTCTGGACGGATTTTTAATTTTAATTTGTTGCGAACGCAAAGTTGTCTTCTTGTGTATTTTGATACACAGGTTCTTTACATAAATGTTTTCCGTCGTCGCGAAATCGAAAGGGTACGCTCGAGGGGTACGCTCGAGGGGTACCTGCTTGAGGTTGCGCGAGGCTACCTTAGCATGGTGGCGCATAGGGATTTCCAAATTACAGGTAAATCCGCTATTATTCTATTGAAATTGTCTTTTCTAAAGACAATGGTACCATTGAACTACATCTGGCGGCGATCGGTGCAAAAATTTTACCTTTTTATAATTTTTCCCTTTCTACGGCACAGTTGTGGCTCAACAGTGATTATCCTGTCGTGCCTAGGGCTGTTACTTTCCTTCGAAGGTCGAAGCTTCGAAGCTTCGCTTTCAGAAACTTCGAAGTTCCCTCCGTTCCTTCGGATCCTTCGAAGCTTCGCAGATTTGAAGCTTCGGAAAAGTAACAGCCCTAGTAGATATATACCCCCTCATTTTAAACGAAATGGCCATAAAATTTATTTTTTATTTCATTATTTACATTTGTTTAAGAGCATCAGACATAAGTTATTATAATATGATTTTCTAATTAATGATTCGCGGGTTTCCTGGTCTGATGTTATTGCATTGTGGAATTTAGAACGCGATAGAAGTACAAGAGCGGCTTATAAATTTGTTCACGCCTTCACGCGGCCAATCCTTTTAACATAACTAAATATATGTTTATATAAATATATATGGAACTAAGATGAAAAAAGGCACTTCCTCCATTTTGTTAACTCAATACGACTAATATTATGCATTTATATTGAAGTTCGATTTGTATTGTTTGAAAATAAATTTGAGATTAAATAAAAGTTAAGCATAACATTTTGAATAATGCAATACAAAAATTTACAATAGGTAGAAATAGAATCATTACAAATATTGTACAATATTAAATGGAAAGAAATTAAGTTCAATATAAGCTAGCGTAAGGTTGTTAACGTAAGGAGATTTCTTTCCAATACGCTCTCTTTACGGCGAACGGGCAGAAGAGAGCCTCTTCGCGATCGCGCTCTCCAATGATTTTCGGATATGTTGAAAACTCATAATCTGACAACGTTGCGTACTTTAGACTTGACAACGCTGTAGAAGTTTGACGAGTCGAACTCGAGTCGCACTGGATCTCGTTCACGAATTCACCGTTCTCGAAGCGTAGAGGACGCTACAATCACTGCCATTTTAAAGTGACGGTACTACAGATTCCTATGGCCACCAAGTCCCGTAAGATGTCCAGTCTATTCTTATATCTCGTCTGTGCTCTGGGGTCCTAGAACCCCAAAACCGACGGCCACCGGAATACATTGCATGTCCAGTCTATTCTTATACACAGACTTAAGACTACTGCAGACATTGCATCTTATGGGCTTTTCTGTCTAGGCCTCGGGGGGCCACAGTGGCCCCTGTACCATTTCGGTGTCGCGCTCAATATTACCGATAGTTCACGAATTTAGCCGTATTAGCAAGAACTGAATATTCCGTATACTTTATTCTTACTACGGGTGTTTTGGAGGCTACAAATGCATACGGCGCGTATATTTGAACGGTGAAAATAATATTTATGAAGAATGTATTACAAAAATACGAATTGTAGTAAAATTAATTTGGTCTCTATACGTAATATAATTTTTATTACTCGTGTCACTAATGATTGTATATTATAATAGTTTTATACACTTTAAACCAGGCATGTCCAGGAATAGCTCACTTGGACGCGTCTTCGAGGGAGACGCCTACTTTTCCCGACCGCGCGTCTCGCTCCCCGTGGCGGCCATAGTTCTCCGAGCTCCTCAGGCTCGTACCTACCGCTTGCGGTATGTATTGCGTGTGGTGCTTTGGGGCGACTCTCATACCCATATGCACAGACTTAAGATACCTACAGACATTGCATCTTATGGGCTTTTCTGTCTAGGCCTCGGGGGGCCACATTGGCCCCCGTACCATTTCGGTGTCGCGCTCAATGTTACCGATACTTAACGAATTTAAGCGTATTAGCAAGAACTGTATATTCTATATACTTGATTTTTACTACAGGTTCTTAATATTATTTGGAGGTTACAAATATACAGGGTGTCCCAAAAATGTCTGAGTTCCTTTAAAGGGGAGGTTCCTGAGGCCATTTGAAGCGACATTTTCCTTTGCAAAAATGGCCGTTTCGGCTTTGTTAAGGAGTTATTAACGAAAAACACGGACCAATCAGAGCGCGACCTAGAGGCGTGTTGGCAGAGACGGCCGCGCGCGACAGAAGTCGAGCGATGGTGATACACCGCGGTCGAAAGCAAGGAACAAACAAGAGAAGAAAATTTTTCGAGTCCTATGTCGGATAGTTCAAATTTGAATATGTTGTAGTCTTTAGTAGCCTATGAAGGAATCTCGAAGGATTTTTCGAAATCTTAAAAAATGTTTGTTTTACAGACGTGTAAAGAATTTGTTTTCATTAAATTATAACACTAGAACTAACGTACCGAGGAAAATGAGTTTTGAGGAGCTTGTAGTGAACACGTAAGAGTATCTATTGAAAATATTTCGATTTGGAATAAATGGTTTTTTCACCATTTATTTTGCAAATGTTTTAAACAAATCCAATTTTCCTATAGCCGGGACTGTTTTAAAAATTCGAAAAAAACGTGATGACAGCTTCAAGTCTCCTCTTTACGGACCTATTTTTTAAAAGGCAGGCGCTTTAAAATTGACTGAATTAGAATTATTTAAAGCGAACGCTGCACCGCGATATTACGGAGGCGCGCGGCACGAACAGCTGTTAGATACGCGACAAGCAAGAGAAGAAAATTTTTCGAGTCCTATGTCGGATAGTTCAAATTTGAATATGTTGTAGTCTTTAGTAGCCTATGAACGAATCTCGAAGGATTTTTCGAAATCTTGAAAAATGTTGGATTTGCAGACGTGTAAAGAAAAGTGGCAACTTTTCTTCAATAAATTATAACACTAGAACTAACGTACCGAGGAAAATGAGATTTTAGGAGCTTATAGTGAACACAGAAGAATATCTATTGAAAATATTTCGATTTGGAAAAAATGATTTTTTCACCATTTACTTAGAAAAAGTTTTAAACAAATGCAATTTTCCTATAGCCGGGACTGTTTTAAAAATTCGAAAGAAAACGAGGTAACAGCTCCAAGTCTTCTCTTTACGGACCTATTTTTTAAAAGGCAGTCGCTTTAAAATTGACGGAATTAGAATTATTTTAAAACCTTGCTTACCTTGGTACTCCTGTAGAGCCCCAGCGAGGTGAAAATGATTAGTGTATTCACAAATTATTCTGCGTGTAACACTGAACCTGCCCACTCGTTAAATTCACAAGAGCATTTTAATTATTCGCTCTATGAAATTATCGAGCAGAAGGGGTCAATGTCCTTTCACTGCACGATCCGGCCCACATTGTTAATTTATTCACGATCACAATAAAACTATTCACATATATCCATTGGGTCCACAAACGTTGAAAGAAATCCACACAAATGATTCACAGAAATCCACATATCACGCACAACTAGTTCACATTTGATGCACGTAAATCGATCGTTTCGACTGGTCGCGGTCCGCGAAAAACTGTCCATGAAAATCCATCTGTCTATGCTGACGATCGTAGGAAGACTAGTTCAGAACAGCTGACGAGGTTAACGGCCTTTCAACAGCACACTGCCGATTTTCATTTCAGCAACTGTTCGATGGAACCGTGTTTTCAAATGGAATGGGAAGAGTAAATGACCGCCCCTCTTCAAATCGGGGGTCATTCAGGTATGCTTCTACCACCGAGCGTGGCCATAAACCAGCGCCTTGTGTCGAAGCTCAACCTTGACGATGGCTCGACTTCTGGTTACCAAATGTGTACAATAGGTCAATAAAATGCTAAAAGTTTTAACGAAGAGTAACGGCTTTTCGGGAATATTGCTACTAGCCTTTCTTACACCGGTATACGGAATACCGGAATTTTGTGCTAATTTGCAATTTCGTGAAACCGGTATTTGCTAAGGTAAAATACTGGTATTTTCGGTATTAGCTATAAATAATAAATATATTTTAGGGCATCTACTATTATTTGAAATTTACAAATTAATTTTTCTGATAACGAATTCGATTTAATATCAAAAACTGTATCAGCTATGCTTCCAATAAAGCTGTCTGTGGAAGCATTATGTCGGAAGGATTCCAACTTATTAACAGCGAATGCAACAATAAATTTTATGTTGCAATCGCTTAAAGATCAGGACACGCTACTGTCTGTGGAATTATAACAGTGCATTGAAAATTCGTATACAGGAAAGGCATAGTGAACTAGAAAATATTTTAAGGTATTTATATAATTATAACGACGTTAATAAAGAAAACGAAAAGGAAGAAAAGAAAATAACAAGGTCAAATTTAATTAAGTTCGTCGTCAATTTCCGCAAAAACATTTATAAAAAGCAAACACAAACCTATTCAGAAGAATTCGTTGAAGATGATGTTGATGTTAATATCGAAAAAGAATTGTCTCTCGAGAAGAAATTACAATTAGCTGCATATCAAAAAATTTCCGGGCGGTTAGACAGTATTTGCGAACCGTAAGCAAGGCGATTGGGCTCATTCGATGCCCCACGAGCTCTGCACGTTTTCCAAAATATGCCATCGTTTATGGCCATCGATGGAATTTTCATGGAACCGTCCCAGGTACGGTGGCAGGTACGCTTGTATCCCCTTGACTTGAACGAAGGATGCGGAAATAAAGAACTCGACGATGGCTCGACTTATGTTTACCAAATGTGTGCAGTAGGTCAATAAAATGCTAAACGTTTTCACGAATAAGTCAAGGCGCTTTCTTCGTTTATTACCTGTTACGACAACACCTCTCTTGGACACGCGGATCCCCCGCGTGCGTCACTCGGGGATACAAGCGTACCTGCCACCGTACCCCTCCCACCTCGCTGGGGCTCTACAGGAGTACCAAGGTAAGCAAGGTTTTAAAATAATTCTAATTCCGTCAATTTTAAAGCGACTGCCTTTTAAAAAATAGGTCCGTAAAGAGAAGACTTGGAGCTGTTACCTCGTTTTCTTTCGAATTTTTAAAACAGTCCCGGCTATAGGAAAATTGCATTTGTTTAAAACTTTTTCAAAGTAAATGGTGAAAAAATCATTTTTTCCAAATCGAAATATTTTCAATAGATATTCTTCTGTGTTCACTATAAGCTCCTAAAATCTCATTTTCCTCGGTACGTTAGTTCTAGTGTTATAATTTATTGAAGAAAAGTTGCCACTTTTCTTTACACGTCTGCAAATCCAACATTTTTCAAGATTTCGAAAAATCCTTCGAGATTCGTTCATAGGCTACTAAAGACTACAACATATTCAAATTTGAACTATCCGACATAGGACTCAAAAAATCTTCTTCTCTTGCTTGTCGCGTATCTAACAGCTGTTCGTGCCGCGCGCCTCCGTAATATCGCGGTGCAGCGTTCGCTTTAAATAATTCTAATTCAGTCAATTTTAAAGCGCCTGCCTTTTTAAAAAATAGGTCCGTAAAGAGGAGACTTGAAGCTGTCATCACGTTTTTTTTTCGAATTTTTAAAACAGTCCCGGCTATAGGAAAATTGGATTTGTTTAAAACATTTGCAAAATAAATGGTGAAAAAACCATTTATTCCAAATCGAAATATTTTCAATAGATACTCTTACGTGTTCACTACAAGCTCCTCAAAACTCATTTTCCTCGGTACGTTAGTTCTAGTGTTATAAATTAATGAAAACAAATTCTTTACACATCTGCAAATCCAACATTTTTCAAGATTTCGAAAAATCCTTCGAGATTCGTTCATAGGCTACTAAAGACTACAACATATTCAAATTTGAACTATCCGACATAGGACTCGAAAAATTTTCTTCTCTTGTTTGTTCCTTGCTTTCGACCGCGGTGTATCACCATCGCTCGACTTCTGTCGCGCGCGGCCGTCTCTGCCAACACGCCTCTAGGTCGCGCTCTGATTGGTCCGTGTTTTTCGTTAATAACTCCTTAACAAAGCCGAAACGGCCATTTTTGCAAAGGAAAATGTCGCTTCAAATGGCCTCAGGAACCTCCCCTTTAAAGGAACTCAGACATTTTTGGGACACCCTGTATATTGCGCGTATATTTGAACAGTGGAGATGAAGTATTTAGTATGATACTTATGAAATATAGTACTACAGTGTATAACGCAGATCAATAAAGTGATGGTCATAAATATTTTTTGCATACTCATTTTATTTTTATGTATTTGACTATTTTTATTAATTACAAAATTACAAAAGATTTATTTGAAAAAATTTCATTTGTATAGTTTTTCATTTTGATGTAAATAATATTATGATGTTATTTCTATGCAGTTATTCGACGTGTACGTAATTTATTACTTACATTGTTATTTTTTTTAGCAAACCCCCTACAGCTTTATGGTGTTTACTTTGATTGTTTCTGCACACGTTCATACAAATTTTATTTGAATCGTAATACTTTTATAAATGTTGGTAAATAATTGAGATCTTTTACTTACATAGACTACATTTTTAAGCACTACATTAAATTACGATGTACGGTTTTCAATTTTAAGTTAAAATATCAGTTACTGAATTGATATTTTTTGTAATTAAAACTTATGAAGCTACTGAAATTGTATTTAAGCTATGATGATCATAGCAAATACGTTATAAAATGATACATATGTGTATACTGTTCTTTTATTTTACCATAATAAACTTCTTTTATCGTTTTTGGTTTTGCTTTTATTGCAAAATACATTTTATGAAACTGTTTCAGTATTTCTTTACTGATAATGATGAAAAAGCTAAAACTATACTTAAAGATGTATAATTGTATTACGAATTCCAGAATTATTTTGAAATCTATACAGAATTGGTGTAAGAACCAATTTAGAAATCATAACAGCAATTACAATACTTAAAAATGTTAGTTTCACGTAATAGCTATTTGGAATAAAAGTATTTCGTATCTGTTTGAAATGTCGAAATTGATGTCATAACTGTTTAAATTTTTTTCTTTAATCGTATATTTGTCTTTCCCGCAATGATTATACATCCTCTTCTCAATAGTTCTGTCTTTCTCGCAACTCCCTTACGTTTCTCGCGACAATGTTTTGTTTCTCACAGTGCAACGGTCTCGCGAATTTAAAGGTATCCTGAACGGCGCGAAGTGTAATAGCAGTGCAGTATATTTTAAATAGTGACAGTGCTAGTGTGACAGTATTTTGGAAAATAGACCGACAGGTAAGTAATAACACATCTTAGAAAATGTTATTACAGAAACTGTGGCGTTATAAATAGAAATACCACAGATGGTACATCGTTCAATGGATTTCCTGTAAAGGACCATGAACGATGTATCTGATATTAGATGACTGGGTAGAGGAAAATGATTCATTTTTTAAAAACAAGTATATATGCAGTAAGCATTTTGATAAAAATTATATGTACGCTTCCGGTCGGCTTATGATGACCGCTGTTCCGAATTTATACGATATTTGTCACGATGCTTCGGAAAGCATCGTTTCGCGTAATAATACAATTGACAATGAAACGTTGTTGAAAGAACATAATTGTTTGAAAGAACGGTTGTTGGAAGCCGAGAAGACGATAGAGCAAGAGAAAATTCGTTATAAGAATCTTCTCTTGCGATATCGAGCGAAGTGTAAGGCATTCATGCGAGTAGAGGAAAAGCTATCTTCAGGGAATCTCAATGATTTAAGCTTGAAGAAAGCTATCGCGAAACAAAGAAGGTTTTGTCTTTTATTTTAATGCAAATTTTTCGAACGAAGCGTAGTTATACACCTAAGGAGAAGGAGCTTGTTCTATCAATGCATTACACTTCGCCAGCATTGTACAGAAAAATGAGATTGAATCTTGGCTTTCACCTTCCTAATCCGAGCATCACTTTTAGGTGGTTTTCTCATATAGACAATTCGGCCTGGTATAAGCCAGGATTTATGTAATAACTTAGTTTTTAAAGTCAATAACATGGAACTTAGAGATAGAAATTGTGTTCTTTCAGTTGACGAAATGTCAATAAAAAAATGTTTCAATTTCCACGCTACAAGACAACTTATTGAAGGTTTCGAAGATTTAGGTAGTTGCGGTAGGTCGCCAACCGTGGGTACCCATGTACTGCTATTCATGGTTAGGGGATTGTTCCGTAATTGGAAGCAACCGTTCGCGTATTTCATTTCGGGGGGTGTAACGAAAAAGGCGCAACTGTCGCCAATATTAGATAATGTTTTAGATGTTTTATTTTTAATCGGACTAAGAGTTCGAGCGATTGTTTCTGATCAAGAAAGAAATTTCCAAAGCATATCTGAAGAAAGAATATCGGCGCGAGTACCCTATTTTCTTAGACATGGCCACAAAATATTTTACCTCTTTGATTATTTACATTTATTTAAGAGCATCAGGAATAATCTATTAAAACATGATTTTTTAATTAATGGCTCTCGCGTTTCCTGGTGCGATGTTGTTTCGTTATGCAACCTTGACAATTCTAAATTAACCAGAGCTGCTTACTGTTTATCAGAAAAACATGTAAGGCCAAGTATTTTCGACCGAATGAAATGTAAGCTAGCTCTCCAAGTTTTTAGTAAACGCGTTTCTTCAGCTATGCTCACAGCATGTACAATTGGAGTCGTTAATTCGAGTACCGTGCAAGACACGGCAATCTATTTCGAAATCTTAAATGATTTGTTTGACAATTTAAATAGTAAAGTTGTACGTGACCCTAATCCAAACAAGCGTGCTTTATCTGCTTCGATAGATTATATTGCAAATAATCTGGAGAAGCAGTTATATGATATAGAAAATTGGAAAGTAATTACTCCAAATGGACACAAAGTGCCACCTTGTTTTGTGGGGTTACGCGCGATTTACAAAACGAGGGCGTCCCGTTTTTGTTAACGTCCCGTTTAAATTCTGACGTAATAGAGACATTTTTTTCTATTTTGAGAATGCATGGTGGCACCTACAATCGAAACCCTTCTGCAAAAGCAGTACGTCAAGCTTTTCGAAAAAGTGCATTCATGAATTTAAATTATAGTCCACCGTATGCAAATAATGAATGCGACGATGGTGTAATGCTTTTGCAGGAGGCAGTTATCTTAGCCGAACATGAGCAAGCCTCTGTAGATTTGGATGCCGCAGAAGTAGTATTAGAAGATGTGGGGGATGAAGAACATACAGATATCACAATCAGTGCATCTGTATGTTCTCCATCCACATGTACTTTAGAAGCGTGTGCAATAGAGTATTTCGCCAGATACGTTGCGAAGAAATGTACAGAGAAAAGTAAATGTCCCGCGTGTTTAGTTTTCTTTGTAGATTCTAGTAATCATTTAAGTCGCGATGAACAATTATTAATCTCCTTTCGTTCATATTTGTTGGACGAAAATATTCACTTTGGGAAGTTAGTAGTTCCTGCAAGTGAATTTTCGAAATTATTTTCGTTAATTAATACAACATTTGATAAATACTATCCTTGCATGCGATGCGAAACACAGATTCTAGACAAATTATTTAGGATCATTGTTAAAACAGTCGAGCCCAATTATCCCAATTGGTTTGTCGATATTGATTGTGCCGAGCATCGCAAGGCGATGGTGTATTTCTTTATGCAAGTAAAAATTCATAAAGATACGCTGTGGCTGGGACAAAATTTACGTTTTCAGTCCAATCAAAGATCTGTGACTCGACGGCAGATTTTGAAAGGATTATAATTTTTAGCTTTTTCTTCTTCGTATGGTATATCGGCTATTCACTCGTGTAAATATTTTATAATTTATTATATTAAATTATATTAAAAATATTTTATCTATATTCTAGTAATATATTTTATTTATATTTTTATTTAGGTTTAGTTATATATTTTATTTATATATTTTATTTATGTTTTTTATTTATATTTTTTATTTACATATTCTATGTATATATAATAGTTTTATACATTGCTTCCGCTTTACTCACAGTATACAATAATTACATTTCTACCAACGCTTTATCATCTTTCTTTGCTTCGTTTCCTGCTTACTCTAGTCTACATGCTGCTTTACAGCTTCTGCGTCACGCTTGCTTGAGTTTATTCAATATTTACTTCTAGGGTACGGGTTTATATTGAATAAACTCCGGGGTGGACAAGTCCTTGTTCATGCCTTTACGTGGCCCACCCTGTTAGCACTGCTGATTCGAAAATTCATTAAGAAGTTCAATATAGTCACTAACAATGTGAAATATCGAATTGTCTTTTGATAAAAGTAGCAAAGCAATTGAAATAAACAGAAAAAGCAGTGTAACCAAATGAAATGAGGCAAATTTTTTAATATTGCGTAAATATGATTTAGATGTTTTTTCATTTGAAAACTTCTAACAATATTATTTAATTTATTTACAGGTAACGAGGCAAATGCAACAACGAACTATTCATATCCGAGCAGATTAAGGGGCGTTGACCATTTTTTAATCTCAGTCCATGGTGTTACAAAAATGTATTTACCAATTTAAAAAGTTGTTATTTAGTCATTATTTCGCTTTAAAAAGGTGTTCGTTATTATATTCCACGTTTCTCTTAATTTTATAATTTTTAGATATTAAATATAAAACTTAGGGTAAGAACGGTTCACCGTTTTTATTAATGATTGATTCATTTCTATTAAAATTTTTTTGTCGTCTGCTTGTAATTTACTATTTTGTTTATACCTCCCAGTTCCGACCAACGAACGGTTTTTGAAATTAGGCGCGACAAGAGCCACGCTCGCAGCATTTCGCGACACACCAACATACTCACAAACACCGACACAACCACACTATCGCGCCTTGGTGTCGTGCTCGGGATCGAAAACAAAAGACCGCGCTCACCGGCGACACACACCGGCACCTACTCCCATACACACAATCAACGCGTTTCGAACGCCATGTAATCGGACTCAAACCATATATGTAAAATCAGTTGGCATCAGCTGATTGACGAACGACACGAACAAATCAAATAAAGAAAGTGAAAAGTTATCAATTTTGGAAGGCTATATATTCTTCATTCGCCTTTTCTCAATCCCATTTTCTGATCACTTCATCGATTCCTATCTTCCTCTGTCGCTTTCCATCATTTCACTATCATTATCTCCATTAATTCCTGATTCCACATCTCACCAGCATTTGTCCTAACACACCCCCCAATTTAGTTTTTAGTGTTTTTAAATATCATACATTTAGCTGTGTTGATTCTTGTGTTCGAAAACAATTTTCATAAACAAGATTTAACACGTACGAACTACTACGTACATTCCTCGAGCTTGAGACATTTCAGTACAACGTATGCTATATTATTATTCGATTTATATTGTATTTGGGCTTATTTTGATCAGGAAAACATTATCAATCGACAGGTGATGATAGCATTATGATAAAGCCAATAATAAATGTTCTCGAGGTAAAAAGGGTGAATTAACGGTCCACTGATTTGTCACAATCTCACTTTATTATCAATTCGACAGAAAGATACAGCACTACGTTAATCTCGTGCCGGTCGGCAAACCTCGACCGTTCCGCTCGAGAGCTCAAACCTGACTGCCCTCGCGCCGATCGGCAAACCTCGATCGTTCCGCGCGAGAGCCCAAAAACCCCCTCTCAAACCCGCGGGAGACTCAGTCTCCCACCGGGCGGCACGGCAAACCTCGCGCCGATCGGCAAACCTCGATCGCGACTCCTTTTCGGGGGTCTGTAATCCGTACGTCGTTGTGGCCTTTCCCACCGACCGGCAAACCTCGGTCACGACCATGGATTAGTTTACTAAATGATACAACATGAGCACAAACACCATACAACCTTAATCCTAGCGCCGAGATCTAACTGTAACGGTATAACTAAGATACTAATAACCATACAACTATAACATAACTATACTGTAATATAACTATAACCACCTCGACGGCCTGGCAGCGGCGGGAACATCCTCCCCACCGTACAAGGAGGTAGCGCCTTGTACTTCGCTCTCACCGGTCAGCCTTATTAGCTTTGTTGCCGGTCTTATCCTGCTTCCGCTGGCCGTCTGAACCCTGACTACACGCACTTGGTCGTCGGTACCTGGTAGCGTCTCTGTTATCACTCCCTTCACTCACAAGTTTCTGGGAGCTTGAAAATCAACCAGTAAGACGACATCGCCGGTTTTGAGGTTGTCCGTCTTCAAAAGCCACTTTTTCCGTGGTAGAAGGTTAGGCAAGTATTCCCGCAGCCACCGCTTCCAAAGCAGTCAGCGAAATTCTGGGCAATTTGCCACTGCTTCCTTAAGCAGGTACTTTGACCATGGTATTTTTCGAAAGCGATGCGACCAGAAGAGCAGCCAATTAAAAAATGGTTCGGAGTTAAAGCTTCCAGATCGCGCGGATCGAGGGAAACGTGGGTAAGTGGTCGAGAGTTAATGGTGTGTTCGACTTCCGCAAGAAGCGTTAACAACGTTTCTTCTTTTGGTGCTTGTTCTGTCAAAACTACGTTCAGGGCCGTCTTTACGGATCGCACCAGGCGTTCCCAGGCTCCACCCATATGGGGAGCCTCCGGTGGGTTAAAATGCCACTCAGTTCCATACTGTCGCACATACTCTTTTTGCGCGTCAGAATCCAATCCTAGTATTGCTTCTTTTAGCTCGCGACAAGATCCTCGAAAATTCGTGCCATTATCTGAATATATGACACGTGGTTGACCCCTTCGCGCTGCAAATCGTCGCAAAGCCATTATAGCTGAGCTCGTGTCTAAGCTGTGTGCTAATTCAATGTGGATTGCTCGAGTGGTGAGACACGTAAACAAAGCGCCCCAGCGCTTTTATCTATCGTGACAAGCATGGGTCCAAAGTAATCCAATCCACAATGACTAAATGGACGCTCGCGATAGGCCAGTCTTGAGTGAGGCAAACCAGCCATTAGGGGGGGTCTCGGTTGACCCCGATTCAATCTACACCTCTGGCATTTCGACACCACTGAACGAAGAGCGCCTCGTACACTAGTCACCCAGAACCTTTGTCGAACTTCGTTCAGGACAGTATTTTCACTGCCATGATTCGCCTATATGTAGTAATTATATAACAACAACCTAGTTACCGCGTGTTTACCGTCCAGGATAACAGGTTGACCTTGGAAGTTTGTATTCGGCAGTGTTCCAACACGACCCTGCACACGTAGCATACCTTGATTGTCCATCATAGGTAATAATTTGATGATACGGCTACTCAAATTAACGGTGCGTCCCAATTTTAAGGCTGTGATCTCATCCGGAAAGCATTGTCGTTGGATCTCTATAATCCAGGACTTCTCTGCCCTCGCTAGATGTTCCACGGTTAGAGTTATGCCCGCAGTATATGGTGCTTCTCTTTTCTGTCGTAACCGTAACCGTTTCCATTTCTCCGCTGCCATGAAGACACGGGCCGTGCTGTATAATAAGCGTTTCCAAAGGGAGAACCACGATGGGTCCGGAAGGGGTAAGGCGTCTGTCACCATTGTTGCGTGAACGAAAGCTTTTCTTTTCTCCGCTCTTGCCAAACCAGATGACTCCGGAGTCGCCAGGGGCACCTGCCCCGGCCATTCAGATTCGGGCAATCCCAGAAACTCGGGTCCAGAAAACCAGCGATGATTGTCATTAAGGACCCGTCCTGCTCGTTTCGTTGCATCATCCGCCGGATTCACATCAGAAGGAAGCCACCTCCAATCTGTCGAATTTGTCTCTTCGCAAATCTCAGTCACTCGGTGCGCTGCAAAGGTTTGGATTGTCCTTGGATTGTCGCGAATCCACAAAAGCACCGTTCGTGAATCCGACCAAAACACGCGTCTTGATATATTAAACTCGTGCTCTCTGCTGATGGTCTTAGCGAGCCGACTAGCTAGCACGGCTGCTTGGAGCTCGAGCCGAGGGACTGAGAGAGGCTTCAAAGGCGCCACGCGGCCCTTTGCCGCCACTATGTTTGTCCGGATCGAACCGCAGCTATACTGGAACCGCCAATAACCTACTGCACCATATGCTTTAACGCTGGCGTCACAGAACATATGCAACTCAATCAGAGTTACTCTTCCGTGCCAGACACCGTAGTATCTGGGAATCGACAATGCTGCCACCTTCTGCAAGTCGTTTATCCATAATTTCCACTCAGCAAATTCGCTGTCGCCTAAAGGTTCATCCCAGCCGATGCCACTTATCCACACGCATCGCATGTTAATTTTCGCCAAAATCGTCATCGGGGTCAATAGTCCCAACGGGTCAAATACAGCCATGACTACCCGCAAGAACTCTCGTTTCGTCGGTCTTCGCCGAAAATGAAGAAGCTCGTCCGGAACTCTACCCAGTCCTACGTTGAACTTAAGTGAGTCCATGCGAGCATCCCATCGGAGACCGAGAACCTTTTCCGGTTTGTCTTTGTCTCCTGTTAGCTTCAGGTCGACGAAACCTGACGCACGGTCGGACGGTGGCGCAGCTCCTTAGGCATATTGACTATTACTTGCCCATCCTCGCATTCGAAATCCTCCTTCGTGGTTAATCTTGACAATCTGTACGATTACGTCGGCTGCTTCATCCTCCTTTTCGGAACAATGTATGAGATCGTCCATGTAGCAATTTTTCGTTAAAGCCGCTACTGCTAGAGGCATGGTCTCCTTTTCTCGACTGTTGCCTCTATACAAGAAGCGTTGAGCGTCCAGGTCTTCATGTCGGATCTTAATTTTAAAGTACATATCCTCGATATCCGCCTTGTATGCCACCTTGCGCTGTCGAAAGCGCATCAAGACTCTTAACAGGGGCTGTAGGAGGTCTGGTCCCACTAGCAGTCGGTCGTTCAGACTTAGCTCGTTCGTCTTGGCAGCTGCGTCGAACACCAACCTGAGTTTCTTAGGTTTGTTAATATTTCTGACGCCAAAGTGAGGCAGATACCAAACCCGTTCACCCGTTCCTTCTTCCGTAACCTGTTTCACATATCCGTTTTCAATGAGTCGCTCCATTTCCTTATAGTAGAGAGTAGCATAAGCCGGGTCACGGTCTAATCTAGCTTCTAATTGTTTCAATCTTCTCAGAGCCGTAGCTCTACTATTAGGTAGACGTATCTCATCCGTCTGCCAGAGCAAACCTGTTTCCCACACATCTCCCGTGCGGCGAGTCGTATTTCTCAGGATCTCGTTTGCTCGTTTTTCTTGCAACGAACTGCCAACACGTGCAGTCGTTCCTTCCAGATCTATCCTGAAATAATCTTTTACCAATTCTTGTAACTCATAATCAACCCGCGCCGATAGTTGATCCCCGTCTGAGCCGTCGTAGAGCGCGTGCTGGATTATCATTCCATTATTGGTCCGTGGCCGCGCTTGCATACCATGAATCGCCCAACCTAGTCTTGTGAGGGACGCCACTGGTGCGTTTCTTCCTCCACTGCGTATATCCCGAGACACAATCAGCTCCCAGTTATCTTGTCCGATAAGGATTGTTGGAACGGCTTGCGCGTAAGGCTCGATGTCCAAACCGCAGAGATGCGGGGTGCTCGTCAAAAGTCCTAGCTCGACTGTTTGGGCCGGCAGGGAGAGGTCGCGAACTGTTTGAACATTCTGAAGAGTATGTATCCCGAACTTCCCTTCAATTTTGATCGAGATTTTTTCACTCTTGGTTTCAAGCGGTCTTGCGCTACTTATACTGTGTATGGCTAATGTCACGCAGGGGCCTCTCGCGCCGACTTTTCTCGCCATGTTTTGGTCAACGAGGGTAGAAGTGGAACCTTCATCCAATAACGCGAATGTTTTCATGCCCCCCGCGGGTCCCTCAGTTCTTACGGGAAGAATCTTCAGTAAGGCCCGCGGGCACACCCGTCAAACTTGGTTATCCTGATTAGCAGTGCCCACACGTTTGCCGTTCTCTACGTTGGTATGATCGGTACGAGAACCTTCTTTTGGCCCATGAAGTGATCGATGGTGATTTTTTCCACAGCCACGCAAAGAGCACCCTGCCGCTTCACATCGAATGCATCCATGATCGGCAGAGAGGCATTTGAAGCAAAGCTTGTTCGATCTAACGAATAAGAGGTTCGCGTGAAAATTCGCGGCAAGCTGTTATCGAATGTCCGCTACGTCCACAATAGGCGCAATCTCTCCCGCCACGGGGTCCGGCCACACATGAAGGGTTATTTCGAGCCGGGTCCGATCTTGATGCTCCTACCACGCTGTATACATTCGACGATCTTGATGCGAAATTATCTAGCCTACCATGTTTAGAAGCACCTCTGCTGAGTTGTCGCTCCACTACCGGCCTCACTCTTCCTTCTCCCGAGTGGGACGTCGATGCTGTCCCAGCAGCGCAGGCCAGTTCTGCCTCTTTGTAGAGGAAATCAGATAAGGCGACTAAACGAGGCACTTTGGTAGTGTAAGAGGCTAGGTCTCTATTATAACTATAGACTAAAGCAGATGGCATTTTCGAAAGGACCTCTCGAATTAGGTCCGGGCTATACAAGTACCCGACATGTTTTAAAGTCTGCATGGCCGCGACACTATTGCGAAGCTTTGTTGCAAACGTTATCAGGTCCATTTTCCCCGTATTTATTTTCGGCAATTTCCTTACGTCTTGAACAATCCTATTTACGATTTTATCAGGGTTCCCGAATCGCAATTGCAGCGTTTGCATTATAATATTTGCACTACTAGCCGTAATCATTAGCGCATCGACCGCCTCCCTCGCTTCCCCTTTTAGTGCTTCGTACAGGCGGGCTACATTTTCCCGGTCGGAATAACCACCCAGCTCAGATGACAGCTCAAAACTTTGCTTAAAGCGTAACCATTCCAGGCAGTCGCCGGAAAATTTCGACAGGCTTTGCGCCGTCGTAAGCCTGTTCACCAATTGACCCGAACTACCGCTGGTCGAATGCGTTTCCCTTGCGGAATCCATGTACCAATATATATCTTCTCAATTAAATTTTGTTGTCGAATACTTTAGCTTTAAATTATTAATGAGAAATTATTAGTGAAACACCTTTACAAATTGAATTTATTTTCGATATAATAGAGATACTAGACTAGATTTGCTATCGTTACTTTGAGAATAATTTAAATAGACTCCCTTTATATCCCGATGAAAAATCGTAAGTGTCGATTTTTATATTTTTTTGTTTCCTTTTCTGATTCCAGGACTCTAACGTAGCTTCTCGCATCCCCTCAACAAGTAGTAAGTGAGAAAAAAACAACAGACTTTTTTATAATTATCTGTAGTTGATGTAGTTGGTAGTTGATTTTGGCGAGTACAGTGGCCGTAGGAACGCCAGGCGTTCCTGGAGGTAGTGATCTGTTTCCTAGTTAGGTAGGGTCCTTTTGTACGTCGCGTTTTTTTATAAACATATAAATTTCGATACTTGGATAACCAATTTGCGAGAAGGTATTTAGATATCTTCCGCAATTTGGTACACAATTCACGACGTAGTCACTTTTTATGGTCGAGAAAAAAATCGTTTGTTCTTTAAAATTCATTTGAATTGCTCGAAAACATTAGATAACACGTACAAAAAGACGATTCGCGACGGGTAGATTCTTAAGACAAAGCACACGAGTACTTCACGTTTAGTAGAGAACTTTTTCCAATATTTCGAAACGTTGCTTTGTCGAAAGGATCGACCGTGGGTCTCTAAATATTTTCTTGAAACTTTGTGTTAGAGTTGCGAAACATGAAATGCCGCCTGCACTGCACCCAGAAACGACTGTCCCTGATCCTGCTCCTACTCCTAAATACTCGCAGCCATTGTTTGCCCTTAGAGTTGCGTAGTCTGAAGAAATTAAAGTGCACGGGAGTTTTCCATATCGAATCAAATAAATTAGCGTCGTGACAAATAATGCACTGCTGCTCGCGTTTCTATCGAGATATTTTATTACTTATTTTGTATATTAGCGTTGCGAAAGAACGATATTCGGTTTGATTCCCTCCCCATACATTTGTAACAGACCTGTCGGATGGTCTGTTACGAAGCCGCCGAACTCCGCCGAATATCGCCGAAACACACCGAGCCGCGGTACCGGCTCGCCGCGCCGAAACCCGTCGACTACACACCGCCCCGCGCCGCGACCGCCGCGAAACCGCGGCGATACGTTGCCATGGTGATCGGCAGCACACCGCGCCGTACCATGCCCCGTACCGCCAAGCATCGGCTCTATAAGTCGATGCAAACGCGAGCGAAAAGTTAGTATCCAAGAAGACACCGACCTTTGAATATAGAGACCGATCAGCTAGTCCTGTAGGCACGAACAGAGAACTGAGAGTACCGTGAGTATCACCTCGAACATTTTACGCCCTAGCCTGTTCCCGATCCCGACGGTGGGCCGAAACCCACCGCCTCCGACCACTGCCCTGCTGGCAGAAACCAGTAGAAGACAGGCCGAAACCTGTAGCCCTGCCGGCCGAAACCGGGTAGAAGACTGGCATCTTCGCCGACCCCGGGGACCGAAAGACCCGACCCGCGGCAGGGGATCGTGGCTTTCGCCACGATCAACCGCATGTCCCGAAACTGCCGTGCACCAGGTCCGTAACAGCACCCGCGCCGCGCTCCAGCCTCGATAAAACACGCGAAACGCGAGCGGCAGTTATCCCGGACAAAATGTAAAAGACCGCGTGTGATTTATTTCCGGAACCTAACCTCTCCGTTTCCTGACCGTCCTCCTCGCCGAACGAGCCCTGATGAGAATCACCGTACACTCCGCGGAAAACCGGAACCGTTACACATTGAAATGGCTGCCATCGCGTTTCCATTTAGAGTTGCGTAAGAAAAAGACGAAAGTGCACACGGGAATTTGCAGTTTTGAATAAAATATTAATTAACGTCACGATGGATAGTGCGTTGCATGCGTTGTTTTTGAGATGTTCAATGTACATTTCGTAGTGTAGCGTTGCGCAAGAATGGTCCACTCGCACGCGTTTGTTTCAAATACACATATCGAGTGGTCAACCATTTTGCATATGTATTAACCTTTTTTTTCTTTTTTTTCATGTGTTTATCCAAAATTAAATATGTTTCAGATACTTTCCTCGTTGCAGACCGAACCCCACGACAGCAAAGTTCAAGATTTCACACGCCTTCAACTTCTGGATCGTTTCTGGTTGTAATACAAAATTGTATTGGTTGTGTAAATTGTTATATGTCCGTGTATGCATGTTTGTGTTGTTTGTCTTATGTGTTGCATGTTCTATTTATTAATTCATTGTACATATTTTGTATATGTCTGTATGTTTAAGTGTATGTAAGTGGGGAATAAGTTAGCTACCCGTAGATACGGCGACTCTAATAAATATTCGGACACACTTAAAAAGACGATAGCTCTTTTAATATCTGCCTCTACGGTTGGAAGAATTAGTTTACTACATGACGTGCAAAAGAAATTTTTGGAAAAAATTGCAAATTGATCGGAATTGCCGAAAGAATCCCCAAAACCGTATTTTACAACTCTTCTTATGTGGGCCTGTATTGAAAACTTCAAATATACGTTTTGTATGTCTGTGTAATAGGTACGTACCTATTCCGCAAATTTCATCAAAATCGGTCAACGTTGTAATGAAGCTACAAACATTTAAAGATGGTGAAAATTACAGTTTCTCGCGATTTTCGGTCTCTAATTGTAATAAATATACGGATTCTTACATGTTTGAATGCGTGTCGTTCTTTTTCGCATGAACCGATTTTCGCATGACATTTTCGGAATATGTATGTATATATAATTTACACAGATCTGCAAAACGTACGTTCTAAAATTTTCTATGTAGGCCAATATAGAAATGTTGTAAAATACGACTTTTAGAATTTTCTTCGCAATTCCAACCAGTTACAATTTTCTCCAAATTTTGTCCCCACTTCACATAATCAATTAATTGTTCTAGCTTCTCGGAAAGATAAAAGTCTTTGAGTCCAATATTTAAAAAGTTCTCATCGTTTTAAGAGCATCCGAATATTAATCAGAATTACTGTGGTTAGGCATACTACACAGTGGGTAAAACAAAATGAAAGAAAATATGCAAAAGGCCTATATGTACATATGCGCATTCAAAGGGAAAATTAGCTTTTACACTAGGCAGGTTAAAAATTCGGTCGGGTAGGCTTGCAATTAGGCTCTTCTTGATATTCGTTTGTTGTACAGATACTAATGTGTATCACGAACAGCCTATACATATCCAGTATGCAGATTTTTTTTGAATTTTGTAATTTTGTAAATTTCCGTCGGGTGGGACGATAAAGAAATTCCAAGTGGGTGGGAGGGTCTCGCTCGCAGCAACCTGCACATGGTGAGACCTCGATAACCGGTCTGATTCTCGATTTATAATATTTTGTTGAGCAAACATATAAAACACCAATTGCTCTATGAAATATTTAAAATTAACAGTCATATCGAGCTAAAAGCTGTAAAAATAAAATTATGAAAGAATCCACTCGAACGCTTAATTTTTGTACGAATACAATGCGGCAGCATTGCAGTTTTAAAGTTGCAAAATCAAGACTCCTCGGACACACACTTTCATTGTTGAACTTTCATTTAGTCGTTCACTGTCGTTGCACAACATTGTAACATAGAACGTATTGGCATTTACTATAAATAAATCCAACTTTAGTTATTATTAACATTACCATAATGTGGAATTAGAATCGGGTGAAAACAAGAACTCCGGATATAATGAAAAGAGAATCAAAAAAGATGTTTATTTAAAAATAGTTTCGTGTTGTTCTTTATGCGTTCATACTTCGACTGCCTCTCTTCATTCTCGCACGCATCCACAATCCACACCGCGGTCGTCCGCTTCATTTGTTTCTTGACGCTCTCTGTCTTTCTCTCGCTCATGCTCTCTCACTCACGCTCTCCGTCTTTCTCTCGCTCATGCTTTCTCACTCACGCTCTCCGTCTTTCTCTCGCTCATGCTCTCTCACTCACGCTGTCTCGCTCGTAGAATTCTCTAGCATTCCCGCATGTACACGCATACACGCACTCATTCGTTCATCAAATCCTACAATAATGGTATAATTACCTATCGATTGAGAATATTTTTCTGATCAAAACAAGCCCAAACACGGCATAAATCGGATTATCGTATGGCGTACATTGCACTGAAAATTACATGTGAAACATTCCCGACGACAAAATTTGTCTACAGAAACAGACGGAATTTGAAAAGTCTCGAGCTCGAGAAATGTGGTAGTGTTTGTACGTGATCACTGTTGCTCACGGCATTTGTTGTCGTCCACAAGAATCGTCGTAGCTAAATTTTTATTCGATTGTACCCAATTTTATTCGATATGTATATATATATATATATATATATATATATATATATATATATATATAATATGTATGTATATATGTATATAATATGTATATAATCGAATAAAACTGGGCGCTGAATCGCAAAGAGACATAAATAAAAATAATAAATCACGTTAAGCCTAGGCCTGGAAGGATTTTTGGCGGGATCTTGGACTGCGTGAGGCCTTAAAGAGGGATGCTTGAGACTAAACAGAACCGTCGATAGACGATGGCAGGCGACCGCGCTGGGTCCTCCGGCTATCGGCAACAGATGGGTGCAAGTTTAGGATGGCATTATGAGAGAAAGAGAGAGAGAGAGAGAGAGAGAGAGAGAGAGAGAGAGAGAGAGAGAGAGAGAGAGAGAAGAGATGCGACGAGTGCGTTGTACAAGAATTGGGACTAGGTCCTCGAAGGATCTGGCCACGGAGTGGGGAAGGTGGTTATGCCTTCTGGTAAGAGCTTTGTGATTGACCGCTCAGGACTTACCCCAGAACCGTAGAGGAGAACAGTCGCCCTTTCTTAAAAAAGAATATCTAACATGCACGTTCGCGAGATGAGAACGTCCGCGATTTGCACTCGCGTTGCGACAAAAAGCACGCGTTGCATTAGTCGATTTTGAACAGAGATTAAAGTTAACAGCGATATAGATTGTTTAGAGCGTACCGTTGCGAATTACAATTAGTTGTGGTTAAAAATTACTTTTCATTTTGATGCGCTTTTAAAGTTTAGATTGTTGTAGTTTTACAGATAATGTAAAGTAATAGACTTCGACTTTTCAGGCTCCCATGCTCGAGCTGCAACGATCAACTGTGAGATGGGCACATTCGCGATTTCGAGTAGCGTTGCGAAACAAATTGTCACACGCGTTGTACTAGTATCAACTTTTAAAGTTGATTAAATGACTAGTTACCGTTGCGAATAAATAGTCGCGATTGAAAATAGTTCTAGAGATACCGATGTAGAATTTTAAACGTAAGAGTTTTAAATTTCTTATTTAAGGGAGACTTTGTTCTGACTCCCTTTCGGGTCTCTTGTGCAGCAACTCTTCGGAGTGAGACCTGGGCAGACAATTCGCAAAATGCTATAACTTATAAATTATAGTATTTTGCATGAAGTGGATAATGTCGAACTAATAGCTGCATATTTAGAATTTTCGTTAATAAGTACTTTATAGTACAATGCAAGAATGAATACTTTCTTCGTTTTCCTATGTCCCAGCTTCAGCAATTCTTTTCAATTAACAATCCAAATACAAAGTTTTCGTTTCAGAATACGTGTACGTTCAACGAACACTTTCCATATTTCTTTTTGGATTTGTAATTGGAATCAGCTGTTCAACGTTCAAAGTTCAACTTTCCTAAATTGATATTTTTGTCTCGAAATTGATATTCCTCCGATCGGAGTTCCCTCGGGGGCTCACTCACGGGATGGGGCTCGTGAGCGGATACGGAGACTAGCGTCCCCGGGCTCCTCGAACCGCTTATAGGTCGTTGCGTCTACAATTTATTCGATTTGAGTTTGATTTGGTTCCGATTTTTGTATTTACCTGAATAAGATGACTTCGAACTATTATCGTTTTGACATTTTGCTTTATTTTTTGAAATTAGTCAATTTTTTACAGAATTTTGAACTGCCTTTGAAACCGATGTGATATTAAGTAGTACGTATACCACTACAAGTAGTGCAATATTTCACCTTTACTTTATGCGCTGAAAAGACCAATGTGTTCTAATCGCTATTGTGTTTTAGGCATATGAATTACATTCTTAATAATATTTTGACGTTTCTGTACTCGAGAACGTTTCTACAATCCTGTTCTTACACTTTGCAAGTAATAAAAGCGCGATTAGATTTCAAAAATGTGATTTGCGACTAATTCATTCAATACACTACAATGTTGAAAACAAATATTTCATTGGGTTTTGCACTAAAAATCTATATCAGTTAAATGAGTACATCCTAAAAATACATAGTCTGATGAACGTTAAAATAATTAAACATTTGCTTGTACTCGAGTAATTAATTTTAAAACTATTTTAACATTTTGAAATGGACAACAATACTAATTGATTTCGATTTGGTACAAGATAAATCACGCAACGAAGTCTGAAGTTATCTCGATTTCTGTGTCTACTATATTTTAAATCTAAATCGATCGTCAGCTTTACATTTATAATTGTGGCTAACCTTATATTCGTTAAATAAGTAATGTATTAGAATGACTGCTTTGTCACCGGGTAAAGTAATGCATAAAAATTTGTAAATCCCAGTCCAGTTACGATTTCATGGGAAATGGTATGTATCGTAAACCTTTATTCAACTTGATACAATGTAACACTTCTAAGAAAAATAAATCACAGATTATTGTGCAACGAAATGAAATGTTACTTTTAACGAATTATATTATTATACTAACTTCGTTGCATATTTTTGTAAGGCGAAACACTGGTCAGTGACTTCATCTTCGTATGATTTGATACAACTCCATAAGTAAAAATCGAGAGGGTTTAAATCAGGACAAATACGATAATGTTTATTTTATAGTCCTCAAAAACGAAGCATTGAATGAAAAAGCTTTATATTTTTTTCACAGAAATGCCCTATACTCGATTGTATCACTAATTACATACACACTACTGAGTGTAATTGGATGGAATGTCGAAAATGAAGGGAAACATATGTAGAACACTAATGGTTGGGATCATGTTTTAGTATTTCACCTTCCAAAAATATGAAAAAATGTCGCATTACTTATGGGATGACTATATCTGAACGATTTTCACCCGTTTCATCAATAGCGACGGTGAAAAAGGAAGTTGGGCGCAGCTTCCGCTGAGCGATGGATTCCCTGACAGACTTCAGCCAAGAAAGTAACGTTGGATTGTCGCCACAAGATCGAGTACAAATAGATGGCAATGTGACTATCATCAAACAGCTGTATGCAAATTTAGTCTTACCACTAGAACTACCAGAGGTGTCAAAATGACCCATTACAGATTTCTTACCTTAAAATTTTCGAACATATAAAAATGCTTCTGCAGGAATTTATTCAGTAGATTGACTCATTTATACGCATACTATAGTAAATGTTAATTCAGATCTCGGTAGAAGCGCTGTTATAATTTATAGATTAAAATCAGTCACTTTGATCGCTGACACTTCTAGTATTAAGTAGAATGTGACAGTGTCGAACAGACAGACACAAATCTACTTCTAAGCAAAAAGTAAAAGTCCATTGTTTAAGTGGATATACGAGTTTCACATTTCTTCGAAATCTTTTTCCTTCTAAATTAATTTAATTCAAAAATCCTCTTAAATTATTTCATTAATTTTTTAACAAAAAGAATTCCATAATACTTCATCTGTGTTTTCTATCCTCTGAACTTACAATTAGAATGTTTTCGAATTTAGGGCTCTTTGAAATACAAAATTAATAACACTATGGAAATGTTTATCACTGTACTGCGAGTTTTGTGTATTTATGACAGAAATTAATAGTTCATATTTACCTTAAGAATATTATTTTACTACTCTCCGCACATTAAAATTATTAAAATGAGAAACACACGTTCAATTAACGTTTGTTTTTCACAGTTTGCTTAGAAAATTTTTATTTTGCACAAAGATTTATTACAGTCTACTTATACACCACAATAGTTATTCCTTTAATGCTTTCAGGAGTATACAACCTCAGCTTGAAAAGTCAAAATTTATGTATCGTATGATGTAATTCTTTATTTTATTATCTTTAATTTATAATTCTAAATATACTTTTAATAATGAGAATGAGATTTATTTTCTGAACATTTCGATCGATGTAGCAACATTCTTTTAGAGAAAATGATCAAGATGTTCTTTGCATATGTTACACGGAGACCCGAGACTGTCTGGCAGCTGGATTAACTGATGGCACAGTTAAATTATTCAAACTAAATTCTGAGGTACAGTCTATCATAGTAATATTGGGAAACTTTAAAAAATACGATAACTTTTTTAAAATTGGACCATATAAGCTGGATTTTGTTTTTGAGATGTTAGAATAATAAGTTTACTATATAACACGAAGAAGGAATTTCGAAAAAATTATAATTGGTCAGAATTGCAGAGAAAGTACAAAAACTTGTATTTCACAACTCTGTTATGTAGGTTTATATTGAAAATTTTAAAAATACTGTTTGTAGATCTGTATGAATGATGTGTATATGTTACGATAAATGTGATTAATCCGGTGATTATGTATAATTACCGGTTATTATACAGGGCGTTCGGTAACTGTTGTGATTAGCACTGTTTCTGTGTATTCAATCAAGTTTGGAAGAACGCTGTATGACTGCGCATGCGTCGCATTCTTTTCTTTTATGTATCTGCGCGCGCCCTTCCGTACGCTTGCTGTAAGCTGATTCTTCTACTCGTTGTTCGCGTAGCACATGTACACACTTTTATATTAAATATTTCTCGTACTATTCGTACTCTCTGTAATCCCGTTAAATACGTTATTGCGCTCACAGTAACTGGTGGTATAAGCGAAAAGAGGGTGATCCTACATGAACAAATAAATCGAAAATATAGAATAAAATTTTTTCATGTGAGGCTTTGTATATGTTAGCGTCAATGTGTTTTAAGCCAGGTCAAGGGTTTGTATCGACGCGACTCTTAGGCCTGGAAGAATTTATGGCAGGCGACCGCGCTGGGCTTCCGGCTATCGGCCGTCACGAGGATGTTTATGGGAACAAGATGAGTGAAAGTTTGGAATGACTTTATGAGAGAGAGAGAGAGAGAGAGAGAGAGAGAGAGAGAGAGATAGCGACGAGTGCGTTGCTCAAGGATTGGGACTCTGCCCTGAAGGAGCTGGCCACGGAGTGGGGAAGGCACGGGGGTGCCTTCTGGTAAGAGGACTGTGTTAGACCGCTGAGCACTTACCCCAGAACCGTGAAAGAGCAGAATCGCGATTAATAATTTCTAACATATAATAACCGGTAATTAAACATAAACACCGGTAATTATACATAATCACGAGATTAATCACATTTACCGTAACATATACATTCTAAAAATTTCATCAAAATTGGTCAACGTTGCAATGAGCTACAAACTCGCGGTATTCACGTTTTCCAACCTGTAACTGTAGTAAATATAGAGATTCTTACATTTTCCAATTTTCAGAATATATATAATTCATACAGAGTTACGGATAAAGTAAACAAATTTTTCTAACGAAACAAGTCGTATGGTCCAACATTAAAAAAGTTGTCGTCTTTTTAAAAGTGTCCCAATATTACTGTGTCAGACTGTAGATGTGTTGGCACTACGCGACACTGAAATTATGCAAAAACCAAGCCCGGCGACAGCGGTTCAACACAGGCCTGTTCACAAATCGCATCCAATCAAGAAAACAATAACTGCAACCTGTTAGTACCATTTGTAGAGATCCCTTTCTATTTACCATTCTCTTCATATCAAATGTTTTGATACGCGATGACTATAAAGTAGAGGCTTTTACTTGGAAGAGCTGGCCGTTACCAATAGACTGCGGATTTTATGCATTCATGACAGAATGAGTAGATCAAACATAATAACAGAAGGAATATTTAAAGAATTGAAAAATGCTGTTGTATTAGTTTGAACTCATTAAAATTCTCAAAAAAGAAACAAATGTCTATAGAGCTTTTGTGTCTTGCAATTATCAGTGAATGTAGATATTTTGAGCATTTTGAATTAAAACGATTCATGCTAATTATAATTATTAGACTGCGGATTTTATGCATTTGTGATAGAAATAACTATATGCAATTTATAGCAGCAAATGATCAACAGGATTCAAGAAAGTCCTTATACTATTTTCAACATATTAAAATCGTTAACAAAAGAAAGTAATGTTCACTTACCTTTGGTAACTTGCGAATGAAGCACAAAAATTTTATTTTCTATAAAGGTCCGCAACCTAACAATTATATATAATATAATATTGTATATTGTATACGCAAAAATGTTTCAGATGAAAGTTGTTCAGTACCGAGGGGGACATCATGTGGTGGAACTTTTATTTTTCCCGGTGGACATTCCGAGGTGAGGTGAAGGTCAACTTTCTTTTTTTAAATAGAATGATATGTTTTTTATCCACCATCGAATAGTGCGTTTTAAGATGAGTTCAATTACCTTTGACTCAAGGTCATTCAAGGTCAAACTTGCAGAAAAGTTGTGATCGTTTTATTTGTACTTCAGTTTAGTATGTGTTCAAAATGATTACCTGTCTTTTAAATGCCATATGCGATTTTGATGGTCGATCTGGGTAGCGTTGTGCATACAAATTAACACGTTAAACGCCACGCCTATTTTACTTACCTTTCCGTTTACGCCGCACTCTAGCTTCAAGTGGGGAGAGTTGGGCACGTAAAAGTCCGCGGCTGGTCCCTGCGGACCGGTGTGGCGTTTAACGTGTTAACAGCCATTCTATAATTTTTCTGTATTATCGTTAAGCGAATGATACCTTAGCACGAATAGTAATGAAATTAAACTGACCATCTTGCAGAAGAGCACACTAATACCTAAATACATTTGTTTTCACTTCATTGATAATAATTTTGATGTTGTCCTGAGTAATACTGATATTGAACACATGTTATTGTTTTGGTGTGAAAGTGCGATGGCACGAACTAAAGTACAAATGAAACGATCACAACTTTTCTGCATTTCCCTGCAAGTTTGACGTTGAATGACCTTGAGTCATAGGTAATTGAACTCATCTTAAAACGCACTATTTGATGGTGGATAAAAAAACATATCATTCCATTTAAAAAAAGAAAATTGACCTTCACCTCACCGCAACTGAAACATTTTTGCGTATAATCAATATATTTTTAGAGATATTCGTCTATAATGCTTTATAATTTACATCCTGTATATACCACTAAAACTTAACCAAAAAAGTACGTAGGAGAAATATGTTGGGTTCAACGAAAAGCTGTTTGATATATTGGTCCACGAAGGGTCTAAGGGTCCACCATTGGTCTAAAAAGTAAGCCGTAGTATACATATTTGTGAGAGTTCGTTTAAAATCTTCATCACGAGTCCGACTCGTTAAAATACGGCAAGAGGTTAACTATCATGTGTTACTTCGAAGAAAAGGATGCATTGCAAAACATCGTAATCAGTTATGGGATAAGTAACTACGTACTCAAGAATGTTCACTCGAGTAATTTAAGGGAAGAAAATGTGAATCTGCGTTTTTCTAATTACTAAACTGTCCATGCAGTTTTCTATTTTTATTGTTAAATTTTTATGTAAGTAGGATCAAATACAATCGCGTGTTCAGTGGTAACAGCCTTTGTATATCCAAAATAAATAAAAATGGTTGTAAGATTTATCATATTGGACACACCAGCATTTTTATTTATATTTGTATAAGCAATAAATGCACAAAGATCCGTAATCTACTGATTACATATAACAATAACAATTTTCAGCGTTTCGATACAGAGAATTTTACAATTTTTGAACAAACACTATTTAGTTATGAAGAAATCAAGAGAGTCCTAACTTTGTTTCCTTTTGTAATGATTGTAGATGCCAATGGGTGCGTGAAATGTTGGCATTACCCAAGCTCCCAATGCATTTACACAATACGAGAGAAGAGGCAGACGCTTGGCTTGACTTACCATTCTCATTTACCAAAATTCGTAACCACAGGAGACGATGCGAAGCTTTACTTGTATGATGAGGAAACCAACACGCTGGAAAGGGTATTTCAAGCAAGGTTTGATATGTTGCATTGTGTTCCATTTCCATTTATAAAAATTACTGGTTAAGCTACACGGCAGAGATGTAATTACCACTATTTATAGAATAGCAGTTTATCATTGAAAATTAAATCTTTACATTCTACCCGTGGCGGAAAACATTCGATCAAAATTGTGAATATGATGTAAGAGGTAATAATATTATACAGAAATATTAATAAAATAATGAATTGTTTTGCTTTTTACCAAATATTAAATGATAATCTGTTTCCCTGTATCGGAAAATTATTATTATTTATTATTTATTATTATTTTAATTATTTATTATTTATGTGTTCTGAATGCTTGAAGGTAATCAAACACTCCCTTAAATTAGTGTCTAGTTTGCTCATTCTCTACGTTGTGAAAAGACATAGTTTATTAAAAATTTTAAATTGCAAATTTAAAGATGTTATTTTATTTATAAATTTAATAGACATATTCATTGCTGTATTAATATTTTCTTTATATACATGTTTTATTTGTCTGATCGAATGATTTTTGCCAAGGGTAGTACAAATATTAGAACCTTCTCCATCATCACAAAAAATTTTATAATGCTTGTTTTTGAAGTCCCTGAATTTTATAATGGGCATAACCGTACTTTACATCAGATCGGTTATGAAATTTCATCAGTTATAAAAATTAACCAACCAAGTGCAATATTGAAATAGAAACATAAGCAAACGCGGATTCTAAGCAATGTTAGTGTAGGGGTAGAATATTGAACAATATCTCATTTATATTTTATTTCGTGTGTAATAATTACACTGCGGATCTCCATGTAACATAAAAGTCTATCTCAATTTCAACAACCTGGTTTTAAGTGGAAATATATTCCCTTTCCTAATAATGTTAATAGATTAAAAGAATATAATAGTTTCATGTTTTTACTATTTTGTATTTCACCTATATACAGGGTGAGTCGAAAGAAACAACACCTAAATATCTCCGTTACTTTTCGTTGTACAAAAAAACTTCTTAAGACAAAGTTACACTGTTTGAAGGGCCATATGTAACGGTTTAAGGGAAAAAATTTTTCAAGGTAAGTTTTTTTATGAGATTTTAATTCGTTAACGTAATGTGTAGCTGACAAAATAACGAATTCATCCACGTAACACAATATGACCTACAAATGACCTCCAATCCAGAAAAATGGAATTAGTAAAATTCAACGTGCAAGATTCATTTGCTTTATTTCTGTTACGCAAAATGTTGAAAAATATTCCCTTGAGCTGCTATACATTCGTTTAGCCGTGAAGTTACAGAACGTACTGCTGTGTAATTCATTTCTGAGGGAATCGACGCACAAGCCCTGACGATTCTTTCTTTCATGTCGTCTACAGTGGTTGGTGGTTCATGATAAACATCGTCTTTCAGTTTTCCCGATAGATAGAAATCAAGGGGTGTAATACTGGTCTGTTACGTCCAATCCAACGATTTGGAAACTTGTTATTCAAGAATTGTGTTACGACACGGGAGGAATGGGCTGGACATCCGTCATGTTGATACCACATATCTTCACGAATGTCCAAGGGTGTATTTTAAAAATACAATGTATTTTTCTGCATTTAATGTTCCGGTGATAAAGCGAGGCCCAATTATTTGGTTGTTTAAAATTCCGCACCAAACATTGACGGACCATGGTCTTTGTTTGTCGACTGTCCGTAACCACCACGAATTTTCAGATGACCAATAATGAATATTTTTTAAATTTACCTGCCCGTGATTCGTAAATGAAGCTCCATCGGTAAATAATACTTTATTAAAAAATGCTCTATCGTTTATCAATTGTCTCAATCCCCACTGGCAAAAGTTTACACGATTTACAAAGTCTCTACCATGAAGTTCTTGGTGAATTGATAGGTGAAAGGGGTGAAATTTTTGTTCATGGAGTATTTGCACTACACATTTTTGACTAATGCCACTATCTCGTGCGATTTGCCTCGTACTAGCATGAGGGTTTATATCCACTGCTGCCAGAACATTAATTGTGTTTGCTTCATTCCTTACAGTCCTCACCTTCGTACATTTTTATTTTCAACACTACCAGTTTCGCGGAATTTATTTACCACATTGAAGTGAACGGAAACTGATGGACAATTACGATTAGGAAATCGGTCCTTGTACAACCGCACTGCTTCTCTTAAACACTGTCGACTTTCTCCATAAATGAAAATCATATCAATCTTATCTTCCTTCGAGTAACGCATTGTGAAACGTTCATCGATAAACTGATAGATTAGAAATCTTAGAAACAGTGGAAATCTGATAGCAAGGTCTTCAGAGTAATTAGTAGTTGATAAGCACGATTCTGTACGAACGCATAGGTGATGGTATTTATGATATCATAAATGTCTTCTTGTCAACACCGAATCTGTTATTATGTTGTGTATTGCGATACATTTGAATGTAAGCAGCTCAAGGAATATTGAACATATTGCGTAACAGAAATAAAGCAAATGAATCTTACACGTTGAATTTTATTAATTCCATTTTTCTGAGTTGAAGGTCATTTGTAGGTCATATTGTGTTACGTGGATGAATTCGTTATTTTGTCAGCTACAACATTACGTTAACGAAGATATATCATTCCATTTAAAAAAACATCGATGACCTTGAAATCTCATAAAAAACTGACCTTGACAAATGTTTTCCCTTACACCGTTACATGTGGCCCTTCAAACAGTGTAACTTTGTCCTAAGATGTTTTTTTGTACAACGAAAAGTAACGGAGATATTTAGGTGTTCTGTTTCTTCGGACTCACCCTGTACACTTTTACTATAAATGCATAAAATTTGCAGTCTAGTAAAAATAATTCTTAAACTATCAAATGGAATACCAAAACGCAAAATTTCAAAAAACTGATATTAGTACAGACAATGTTAGTTTGTCAAATTCTGTATTCTTAACTTACAGTTCGTGTAAAGCGGCTGTTCTAAAAGAATCCACTAGTCTAAATGATACATTTTAAAATGTCTAATGCAAAATGATGACTCACCTAAGTGTAAAGTGAAACTAAAATGTATGCAGATAAATTAGAATTTTAATTCTTTGTGTTCGAAAGAAAATTAGTTGCTTTTACAATTTACTCTTAACCAGTGTGAACTGGAGTTCTTATATTTGCATTAAAAAATTGTGTAGCTACAACATAGTATCGATTCATGAAAGAATAAAAATTAAATCGTCAATGTATAAAAATGTCGTATTTTAATCTTGAAATGTGTAGAAAATGATTCTATGGTGATCGTACAAAAGTACGACTTTATAACTTAATTATAGAATACCCTGTCGAAGATATTAATTTTCAAGAGGTTGTATTATGGTTTTGCAAAAGCAGTGAATATTGACAAAATATTATATACATTTATTCTACATTATTTCCTAAAATTCGATATTCGTCATGGTATCGATCCAACATCAATATGCATTACATTTATATTAGATACACTTGATTTTGGTATAAAAACTCACCATTCAGGAAGTATACTACGGTAAAACTAAATTACTGATGGAACATCGAACGTATCGCGAAACGTCACCGAAATGCCCACAGTAATACTAATTCATCGAAGATTCGTCTGTTCGGAAGAGTGTTATGTCGGTCAGAAGATTGGTCTTTCAATGCAAATCAACTTCGATTGGCAACAATTATTTGACATATAACCGTGGTTCGGCGTCGAATGAAAATGGATCAGTTTCTTTTTTACAATTGTAGTACTTTTACGTTGTGGCTAGCATAATGACAATAATAACAGTGTTCGAAGGCACGAAGAGTTTAGAGCCCTGGTATCAGACGATGCCAGAAGTCTTACGATGTAGGTGCTTTGTTCTCGTTTTACAGTGATATTCTGTTCATATTAACTCCACTCGCAGGTGCTTAATCGTTTACGGCGAATTTCCTTTGCAACGTTTTGCTTCTCCGTTTGCGAACTTCCTCGATAATCGTGAATGTGATTGTTTCATGTACAACTCCGCCATGTATGACGACTACGCGTATTTACAATAATAATATCACTAGTAATCTCTTTCACGTTCGTTTCAACTTGTGGTTATTTCCATGATCATGATCTCGCTAAAGGCTGCACGGTTTGCAAGCGTTTCGATTTGTGACGTGTTTTTATAATGATTAGACCGCGGATTTTATGCATTTACGACAAAAATGAGTAGGTGTAATTTAAAACTGCAGACACGTTAAAATCATTTAAATACGTCGATGTACTATTTCCAACTTGTTAAAACTATTAACACCAGATTTACGGGACCTGTCAAAATGACGGTTTAAAATATTTTTAATTTACGGATCTTGAGATTGTAAAGATGCAACCATGAGAAATTATTCAACAAATTTATTACTTTGCGTGTACGTTATTTTAAAAATGGCTAGTATTTGTATACGCACATTCTTGTCATGTTTATATAGTAATGTAGATAGTCACTTTTTGTGCTCCGTAAACCTAGCGTTAAAGAAAGAATGAAATGTCTAACTGGCTCACGCCTCTTGCGATCAATTCAGACAATTTTTATTTCGCATAAAGATCCGCAGACTAATAATGAGTTTTAAATGTACTTATAATACTTTTCGCCCCAGCGACTCATTGGAAGTCATGGACGGTCACAAGTCGAGGGTTTTCTGTGCGTGTTTCAACCCGAAATCGGCACACGAGCTGATCTCTGGTGGCTGGGATGACACAATTCAGTTTTGGGACACCAGGCAACCCTATGCACTTAGGCGCATTTCCGGTGTACACATGTGCGGCGATGGGCTCGACATCACGAATAATGGCAAAGAGGTATTCGTACAGAGAGTTCTGCGTTTCTCTATTATAGTTAGATTGCAGATTTTATGCATTTACGACAAAAATGTATGGATGAAATTTAAAACAGCGAAAGAATCACAAGAATTTAAGAATACGGATGTATTATCTTCAATTTACTAAAATGATTAAAGAAACAATGAAGTTTCAATTTGTCTTCACTTTCTTACAATCTTTGCAAACAATTTTTATTTTGCATAAAGATCCGCAGTCTAATTATAGTAATGATGGGTGAGATGACCATGCGAGTGAGATGACTCGATCTCGTTTACGCTAACGAATTCTAATGTTCGGTTTTTTGTATTAGCATGCTGAACATTACGTTTTTATTTCGATTGAGAAGTTGGGTGAATTTTGCTTTGAACTTAATCCCTTTCACTGAAATTACGAGTTTTTATTCGTTATGAATAATCTGTGAAAAATACGCAATAATGAGCTGCACTCGTCAGGAATTACAGCAATTTCTCAAGAGACAATACTCATCCAGTCACAAAACTATTATAATTTGAATTATTTTTATCACCGACGCATCCTTGACGTCTTTTTGGTTAAAATGAGTGCAAACATGATATAGTTTGCAGCATACCCAGATAGCACTCGGACGTCCAATGTACGTCCGTACCGGACATATCGTACGTCCCAGGGATTTATGTCCCAGGTATGTCCGACAGAGGTCCCAGTTAGATCGCAGTACGTCCATATGACGTCCGCGAGGGACATATTCATCCGGCCGGACATATAAAAGCGTGTTTGCACCTTACAAAATTTTCTAAATATAAGTATTGGTTTAAAAGAATTCTACAAAAATACCATTGATTATCGCATAGCTAGAAAAAGAGGAATTGGTCAAATAAAAAAGAGTGGACTAATGCCGGGGCGCGAACGTAGTATAAGCATGTTAACAGTCGAGCGCCTAACGCGCTGACCCAACCGAGTTCTTGGTAACACGATTAATATTTTCAGATACTATGAGCGCTGATGTACGAGGTAATACTAATCAAGTTAATTTCATTTTTCAACTATTTCTGTGAAATGTTCAAGTTTATCAGTATCCAACAGACTTACAGAATAAATAAAATCTAACAATTTGAAGATTAGCTCATTTTTTCACGGAAGAAACGTCAAAAAAATTAGTTTTTTTCAAACAACGGCGCCGCGAACTTAAAAATCTGAAAAAAATGCATAAACTATATTTTCAGTATAATAATAGAAACACAATATAGCATCCGAAAACGTACGAAATAATCTAAGTCCAACGTCCGTGGTTCATCCGAAATTTATGTCCGAGGGATGTCGCACGGACGTAAAAACGGATGTCCATGGGACGACCGAAATTTTGATCCAAGGGACGTCCCATGGACGTACGGTGCCATCTGGGTACTTGCTTGTTTAAATCACGATTTAGTAGAACCTCGATTATCCGTACCAATAAGTGGAACATTAGTGTTCGGATAAAAGAACAATTATTTAACTGCATGGTTAGATTTTGTTCTAGCGTGATCTAGTCTGTTGTGTAAGCATCACTTTAGGTAATGGATTATTCAGATATCGTCGGTTCGGCTAATCGTGGTTCTACTGTATCGTGAATTAAACAAGCAAATAGGCTTCGAACTGTGTCATGTCTGGTCTCATTTTAACACTTTGCCGTCCGGCGACACCACAGTGGTGTCGCGCACAAAGTATTGCTCAACGGCCGGCGACACCACAGTGGTGTACTGGACGGCATAGTGTTAATTGCGCATTATTTAATGCATTCAGGACATATCAACATTTCAATACAGAACGCAAGAGTCTCTGATTTCATGATTTTTTATTGAAAGTGTCTGAATCGTGGATTAAAGATCATGTACCTGTTCCTGAGCAAAACTCGGAGGTCGCTACTACATCGCGTGCGTCCCATCATGATTCGATCGACAGACTTTCCGGTCAGCTAAAACAACACCAGCTAACACTCATTTCCGAAACTAACAAACGAAAACGAAGAAACTGCCATGTATGTTCCAAAAACAAAAAAACAAGGACAACAAATTTCATGTGCAAGTCTTGTGGAGTTGCGTTACATCTTAAAGATTGTTTTGCTGCATATCATTTAAAAGAGAAATACTAAGTTATTACCGGGACTTGGTTAGAGGGCGTGCACGGGCGTGGAAGGAGTGTGTGATAGTACGAGAATTCGGTGTGAAAAATAAAGAGAGAACTTGCCTAAATAGGTAGACATTAGGTCGGATAGGGCTTAGAAGGTGAGTAGTTTAGCGGGAGAAAAAGGTGTCAGATTAATCAGTAGGGAAGAGGAATTGGAGGGATAGTGAGTAGGCGGAGAGAAGTTAGGTTAAGTCGCGAGTCAGCGTGGGCAGAAAGGACAAAGGGACAGGTCGGTAAAGAAGGCAGCGAAAAGGTAAAGGTAAGGCAGAAAACTGTTTTCCTTATTTTCTTGTGGAAATTCTGAGGAAGTAAAGCGGAAAATAGAAGAGAGAGAGATGGAAGGCAGGGGCGGAGAGGTAAGGAATTGCGAGGAAAGGGGGGAAGACGCCGGAAGGGAAAAGGGCATAGGAGACAAGGCAGAAGAGAAGCAGAAAACGGAGAAAAGAAAAAGAGACAGTTTCAATGATAGAAAGATCACCGACCTATGGGTGATTGAAAAACAGGAAGAGAAAGAAGAGGAAGCTAGTGGCGAGAATCAGACAGTAAAAAAATTAGACACGAAGAAAACGCCACAGAAAGAAGTAGGAAAGGAGGGTCAAATGCAAGGATTGGTAGATTTACTGGTAACAAGAATGGAGGGCCTAAGAAGCGAAATAACAAAAGGAAGAGAAGGCCTGGAAATAGAAATAAAGAAATAGATAAAGAGCCTGTCCAATAAAATAGAAACAATGGAAGATCGTTGGAGAAAGAAGGAAGAGGAAATATGTATGAAAATGGAGGAAATGATGAGAAAGTGGGAGGAACAGGAGAGGAAGGAAAGACAGAGATGGGAGAAAGAAAAGACGGAATTCATGGGGGAAGTCTTGCGGAAGGTGGAAGAGAGGGTGGAAAAAGGGGCAAAGCAATGGGAGGGGTGTAAAACAAAGAATGAGCACACTGCAACATGGGAAGAAATAAAGAAAATTAAGAGGAAGATATCAGAGCAAGATAGGAGGGACAGGAAAAATAGAGTAGTCATTAGAGGGTTAAAAGTATCGAGGGAGGAGCCAAAGAAAGGAGTGGAAACATATTTAAAAGAAGAATTCCAGATCGGGGGAGGGGTGAACACGGTGGAATCTAGAGGGAAAGAGGAGACAAAAATACTGATAGTAGAAATGGAAAGCTGGGAGGCAAAACAAAAAATTATGAAGAACAAGAATAGGTTACGAGGCAAGAAAATATACATAGATCATGATCTGACGGATGAAGAGAGGAAAGTGCAGAGAACACTAAGAGAGAGGGCATGGAAGGAAAAGTCAGAGGGAAAAGAAGCGAAGGTAGGTTACAGGAAGATGAGCATTCAAGGGAAATGGTACAGTTGGAATGAGGAGAGGGAGGAGCTAGAAGAAAGTAAGGTTTTTCGAAAATAGTCTTACAGGAAGATAAGGATAGGATGGGAAAAAGAAAGGGCAAGGAGATGCGAGACAAAGAGAGTGGAAACAATCAGAACACAGAAATACGACAAAGTACAAGGGGGAGGAAGGCGAAGTATGCGAATAGCAAAGAAAAAAGTACAGAGAAAAACAAAAAGGGTAAAATATTATTCTGGAACGTAGCAGGAATAGGTAATAAGGAGAGAGGATTCTGGAGGTTTGTGCAAAGATTCGACTATGTAGGATTATTAGAAACCTGGGTAGATCAGAGAAAATGGGAAACATTGAAGAAAGAGCTGCCGAAAGGATATGTATGGAGCTGTCAAGCGGCGATTAAGGAGAAAAAGAAGGGGAGACCGCGGGGAGGGATTATAACGGGAGTAAGAGAGTGCTGGAAGACATTGGAGGTAATGGATAAAGTAGAAGGCTTAATAGGAAGAAAAATTGGTGTAGGAGAAGAAATATGGAATGTATGGGCGGTGTACAGTAATCAGGAGATGGATAGAATAACAAAAGCAGTAGAAGATCAGGTGGATCAAGCAGCGGGAGAAGTGGTAATTATAGGAGGAGATTTCAATGCGAGGATAGGAGAACAGGGAAGCCTGTATAGCGGAGAGTGGGAAGGAGAACAGGAAAAGAGGAAGTCGAAGGATAAGGTGAAGAACGGACAGGGGGAAAAAATGTTGAGAATGACAGAGTTGAATGGATTACACATTCTAAATGGTAATAAAAGAGGGGACGAAAAGGGAGAGCTCACCTATGTAGACAGGAAAGGGGTGTCGGTTGTCGATTATGCGGTAACGAACCTAAAAGGTTGGGAGAGGATAGAAAGGCTGGTGGTGGGAAGTAGGACGGAATCCGACCACCTACCGCTAGAAGTAGAAGTAATAGCAGCAGGGGGAAGGTACCAGGAGGAGGAACAAGTGGAGAAAGATGTAGTAAGCTGGAATAGAGAAGCAATAGAGAGATACAGGGAAAAGACACGAGAGAAGATATACACACAGAATGAAAGCACGACAGAAGACTGGGAGGACTTGAAGGCAGCGGTGAAAGGATCGATGGAATCGAGAAGGGTAAAAATAAGGAAATGGAAGATAGGAAGCAAATACTGGTGGGATAGGGAATGTACCAGAGCGAAAAGGAAAGTGGACAGAGATTACAGAATGTGGAAAGAGGGCAAAAGGGACAAGGAAGTTTACCTGCAGGGAAAAGCTCACTTTAAGAAGTTATGCGAAGGAAAGGAAGCAATGAGGAAACAAGAAGAGAAAGAAACAATAAGAAAAGCAAAGGTGGAGGGACAAATCTGGAAATATATTAATAAAGAAAGAAAAAGAAAAGCGAGGAACGAAAACAAGATTCAAATAGAAACTTGGAGGAAACACTTCAAGGAACTATTGGGGGGTTCAGATAGGAAACTAACAGGGGCCAGGAGAGGACGGATGACAGCGGAAGAAGATGAAGAGAACTTGACAGAGGAGGAGCTGGAAAAACAGATAAGAAAATTGAAAAAGAAAAAAGCACCGGGAGGAGACGGGATCACAAACGAGGCGTGGGTGTACAGCGGTACAAGGGGGAAATTAAAGGAAATAATTAGGAAAGCGTGGGCAGGGGAAGGCTTCGCGGAGGACTGGAAGAAAGCCGTAATAAACCCCATATTCAAAAAAGGAGATGAGAACAACCCTGGCAACTACAGAGGTATAAGCCTACTATGCACTGCATATAAGATATACGTTGCAATACTAAACGAGAGGCTGAGGAAAGACATAGAGGATAAAGGAATTTTACCAGATACGCAAGCCGGTTTTAGGAGACACAGAGGAACAATAGATAATGCATACATCCTACAGCACGTGGTAGAGAGGGAACTGAAAGAGAGGAAAGGCAAGGTTTACGCCATGTTCGTGGACCTTAAAGCGGCCTTCGATACGGTAAAAAGAAGTAAGATGTGGGAAACTATGGAGAAGCGTGGAGTAAGTAAGGGGCTAATTGAAAGGGTAAAAGAGGTATATGAGGAAACGATGAACGTAGTCAGAACAGGGAAGGAGGAATCAGAGGAATTCTGGACAGGTGAGGGGGTCAGACAAGGCTGCCCGCTAAGCCCAACCCTATTCACAATATATCTTGCAGACATGGAGGAAGAACTTAGGAAAGGACTGGTGGGAGGAATGAGAGTGGGAAAGGAAAGGTTCTGGTCACTAGCCTACGCAGACGACGTAGTGATGGTGGCAAGTAAAGAAGAAGACCTGAAGTGCATGATGAAGAGACTGGAAAGGTATTTGGACAAAAAGGAATTGACGCTAAACGCGGAGAAATCGAAAATAATGATTTTTAAAAGGGGGAGAGGAAAAGGGAAAAAAACTGTATGGAAATGGAAGAAGGAATCAGTGGAGGAAGTCAAGGAATTCATTTATTTAGGAATAAAGTTCGAAAGTAACGGAAAGCTAGCAGGACACGTGAGGGAAAGGATAAAGAGAGCGAACGTAGTTCTATCCCAAGTATGGGGAATTGGGGAAAGAAAATTTAAGGACGACTTCAAAATGAGAATGTTCTTATTCGACAGATTAGTATTGGGGGTACTGCTATACGGAGTGGAACTATGGGGTTTCAAGGAAAAAGTGGAAGTAGAAAGAATACAGCTGAAATACTTAAAGTGGACACTAGGTTTAGACACGCGTACGCCGGGATATTTGGTTCTGGAAGAAACAAAAAGAACAAAGCTCAGAGTAGAGACAGGAATTAGGGCCTGGAAGTACACGGAAGGAGTAAGAGAAAACGAAGGGAGAAAAATAGTTAAGGAGTGTCTGAAGGAAAAGGAATCAGGTAGTGTGCAGGGCGAAAGTGGAAAAGAAAGGGAGGAATATTTAAAGAGAAACGGTTGGAGCCAAGCAGGGGTGGAAGAGATGAGAAGACAAGAGAGAGAGATAACGGAGAGGTTAAAGGATAGGGATAGCGAAGTACAATGGCAAGAGCAGCATACGAGGATAGAGCAGTCCAAATACAATGAAAGGTACAAATACATAAGAGTGGCAGAATTACCGGAATATTTAAGTAAAGAGGGTAGAGGGGACAGTCAAAAACTCATAGCACGGGCAAGATGCGGAAATATAGAAAACTGGAACAAATATTGGCTGGGGGACGAGGCAAGAGGATGCGACCTATGTGGGGACAAGTATGGAAGCTTAGAACATTTGACAAGAGAATGCAGGGTAATGGGAGAAATGATCAGAATTGAGGATGTAGTGAGTGGGAGGAAAGATAGAAATGTCGTAGAGTGGTTGGAGAAGTTGAGGAGAAAGAGACAAAAGATAGTATGAATAGACCAAAGAATATGCCAAACCAATGATCAAATGTTAGGGAATGGGGAAGGGTGAAGTGATTGGGTTAGCAGTAATTAGGAGACTACCAGAGTAGGTCAGTGTAGGAAGGAGGGAGACAAAGAAAAAGTGTGAGAGAAGGTATGGACGAATGTGTGCAATAAGATAGATTTGTACAGTAGGCTAATGTAAACCAAGTCACATTTCTTGGCTGTAAGGCTGAAATAAACCAAATACAATACAATACTAAGTTATTACCAAAGAAAACGTAAATAAAGAAATATAGAAAACAAATTTTACTTTTATTTGCATATGTATATCTTCCAAATTTCATGAAAATAGGGGGCAGGATTGAAAACTCATGAGAGCTAACGACGACATTGGTAAAACTTGAAAATTTAAAATCACCCAATAACCTCAAGAACGGCCGGCGCCAAGCGAAGAAATTTTTACGAGACGTGCGGACGGCAAAGTGTTAATCAGAAAAATGTCTGAAATATACTGGCAAAAGTTTCATAAAAAGCAATTAAAACCAAAATTTTTGACATTGGATTAGTATTGTTTCACCATTATCGAGACATTACGGTATTGAGAAATGAAGCGTGTACTAATAATCAATTGTTTGAGCAATGAAATTGTAAGTTTCTATGTTCAGTGCCATTGCTCTATAAAACTATGAAAAATAATTTATTGGCCTGGGTGTTGCTTTGCAAATAAATTACAGTGCGTATAGGGTTAATTCATCTCTCCGTACACCATTGAATGTTGTTCAGTGAATTAACACACATAGTAAACAAATTGCTTCGCGGATATATTAGAAAATGAATGTGAAATTGAAGAAGAAACCTTAGTTAAATGTATCTGTATCTTGAAAATCAACAAAACGTTCTTAGATTTAGATAGGTCCAAACATAATTGGAGTGTAACATGCTAAACTATGAGTCATCTCACCCGGACAATAGACACCTTATGCACGGAATGCAATTTATCTTTTTTATGAAAAAAATCGGATTATTCTTTATTTTATCTTGCTGTTATAATTCCATATGTATCCACTTTAATAAATACATTTTTTGATTGTAGATATCGATTCAATTTACAATGATCAAATGTTTAAAAAAATATATCTTTTACATTTAAAATTATAATACCTACATTTAGAAATCATTTAGACGATCATACTGCCGAACTCGAGTAAAAATTTCACTTTCTCGTGAAACGTAGAGATGAAAGGTATTCAAATTGGTGCTGTAGAAATTCGTACGTTTGATCTACAAATTCTAGCAAAAGCTTCGAATACTATTCGTGGAAAGGACTATCTGGCGGTCATTTTCTACTTATCGATTTGATGTACGTACTTAATGTATTTATTTATTGGAGGAAAGTTACCAAATTAGCACATCGAAATCGTACCCCGTGAATTAATTCATTGTTGTTTATTGTATGCGATGTCTAACTGAGTTAACAAAAACGGTAGGATTAATGTAACTTTTATCAATTATACAGAGAGTCCCACCTAACTAGAGTACCTTAAATACTTTAATTATTATTGTTTACAAAGGGTAGCACCTAGTCATACCTTTGAAGATAATCGAGGTTTTTTAATGCAATCTTATATTTTTATTATCGTCAAGTAACAGCAAACTCTGAACGAATTGAATGACCTACGACCTACGAATCCAATATAATTAAAAATCAACTGCAATAAAAGAATCGATAAAGAAATCTAATTTACGACATCTGCAGTACCAAAAATATCTGAGACCACTGGGTCAATTTGTATTAAATTTTGTGCTAATGTTGTGAAGACGATTCTATTAGTTTTATAAAGACGATTTCTTAGTAAAAAAAAAGGAGTATAAGATCTGCAGGTCAAGAACCCCATGAGAACGTTCTTTGTAATAAATAATGCATACACCCAGCGATATCTGTTACGTGAGACCTTGTCGTCATCTCATGAATTAGTATGTATAAAAATAAGTGAATTCTTGTATACATTAAAGATAAGTAAAAGCAAATACTAATTTTCTGGTTTATAATCTACTTCAGAACCAAGTAATAAAATTCATTGAATACAATTTCTAATAAATATCTCCATTCTTTATTTTATACGAAATGATTTCCTTGAAAGATCACTAGTAAAAGCTTTTACTTGTGAACGATATCGTATGTTGAGAAAATGGTGAAATTATATTATTATTTTCATTACTAAACATTTGAAAAAGAAACATTTGCGTCAATTCTATGTTTAGTATTTTCACGTTATTACTTCCGATATCTTCTTAAGAGAAAAGTGTAGGACACTTCGGTAACCTAAGTACCGTGTATCAACATACAACTCTTCAGGCTGCAATAGAAATGATGCTGGATATGACTAGAATAGTGAACGATATTCACAGTCATCGAAAAGGTCGAGAATTCACCAAACTTTTAAGCACTAGAGCTATTGTCATACTTAAACAAGAGAGTTTCTCAAAGCATTTGCACATATGCACAATTCAAAAATGTATTTGCAACCAAGAAGAAGGAAATGACCGCTCGATAGTTCTGAATAACAACAACATCCGAATAGTTAGAAACATTTGGCACAATTCCAGATTCAAACTGTTCGAACTTTATTTCATTACAGCTCTAATCAAAATGATATAAAGAAATCCATGAATTTAATCCTTCAGTGACGACCTCTGTGTGCTGCATTGATTCTGATAATTTCAAACTTGATCAATTAAAGTCTGATTATTAGACTGCATATTTCTATGCAAAATAAAAATTATCTGCATTAATTGCAAGATGCAGAAGCTCCGTTGATAGTTATTTCCCTTCGTAACAGTAGTAATCCCTTCGTATCTATGTATTAGGTTTACGGAGTATTCACAGAGGCTATTTTACATTACTTTATAAAAATAACAAGAATGTGTCTATCCAAAGTTTTAGCCTTTTTTTACAAATATATACCCAACGCAATAAATTTGTGGAATAATTCCTCATAGGTACAATCTCAATAATCGTAAATTAAAAATATTAGAACCCGTCGTGTTGACAGATCTCGTAAATTCAGCGTTAACAATTCTAATAAGTTGAAAATAGTACAACGGTATTTTTAAATTCTTTAAATATTTCCATTATTATGAAATTTACCTAGTTATTTTTATCACAAATGCATAAAACTCACAGCCATTATTAAGTACGATACACTTAGATCCATTATTGCTTATTTTATAGAATTCGAGGTGGTTATGAATAGACTGCGGATTTTATGCAGTCATGACAAAGATGAATAGGTAAAATATAAACTTGTCAATACACTACATGCGTTTAAGACCATTATGTATTATTTATTAAAATTATTATGGGAAGGAATACATTTTAATTTGACCCGTTGAGTGCCACACCAATGCCAATAAAAGTCACACAAAATAAAAAAAACTCATTTAATAATGCAAGAAAAGAAAAAACAAAGATATAACAATGATTTTTGTAACCATTCCACTCTTTGTAGATCTTAATAAGATTTGGTTTACAGTGGGTGGTCAAATTATAATGAACAGATGAAAATATTACATACAGATAACCACTGTTTTTATGAATATTATTTTATTACAATATTGTGAAATGTTATAATACTTTCTAAATATATTACTCATTATGATAATAATTAAAATAAAGTATACTTTAATGGATGATTACTATTTTTTTCTATTTTGGTAGAAAAGTACCTTCAAGCAGCTCCAATAATTAAATTGCATTCATTGGAGCAGTACAGAAAGGTATAGGTTTCATATACAATATAACAATTTACCAATACGAATGTTAATTGACCATAAATTCATAGCTCGTTTGAAACAGTGCTTTATTTTGAATTGCCTTTTATTGATTTACTCGTATCACTCAAAAGTGGAGCCTCTTTGTTGCAGCAGTTTTTTTCACTTGCAAATAATATAAAACAATTGTTATATGTTGTTGGAAACGACATGTTCTGTAATAAAAGAGGTATTACTAGGTATTAAATTTAGATTGATTATAATAAAAAGATATTATAATATTAATACCATTTGTCACCAAACCTCAAATGATAGTATATTCAAACTGTTCATAATAATTTGATCACACTCTATACGTAATAGATTGTAGTAAAAACATATCTTCAAGTTTAATAAAAAAATGGTTTCGGCCATGACTGATGTGGCGCTGAAAATGTTAACTTGTTGGTTACAACTGATGTAGAAAATTTTTACTATAAATTTTGATAATAAATAGTAACAATTTTAAAAAGAGATAGGTCGTCGTCCTTGAAGGGTTAACGATAAGTACATTCTGTGAACAGATCTTGTCCTGTGCTTGGCAAAGGCAGAATCCTATTCAGCTGTGGGACTATGGCAGCGGGAAGCTGCTGGTCTCCCTGGAACCCGACAGCTACTCTTCTTTGCTCTATTGCGGGAAATACGTGACCAACATGTTCCTCGCATGCGGGGGCTCCGATGTCAATCTCTTCAGGGTGGTCGACTTGAGATCTCACGCTGTAAGTTTCCACGTTGATCTTCGGACTCGACCAGCTGATTGTCAACGAAGACGTTGTTCTCTCTTCGACAGACTGTGGCGATGATCAGGAATTTAAGCGGAGGCGCGTACAGCATGGACATAGGCCCGGTGAACCCCAAGCATGCGAAGAAAACGAAAGCGGCCGCCGTAGTACCGCAAATCGCGTTCTGTGCTGGCAAACGCATCTTCGAGATAGACGCTCAACCTGGCTGACGATATTCGAAACATCGTATCTGTCTACATGTTGTCTCTGAAAATTAAACGTTTCAACGATAGCTGAAAATGTGTTCCCGTCAATGTCCGCCATGCAGCCGATCGGTATACACTCCCAGTCAAAAAGATTGGCACATGTGCGCTGTCTCTAATTACCAGTGACATCACTTTGTTGGTGTCAACCCCCCGTCGGCAATATGGGACGCCAAGTTCCAAGTACCATTTCTATTGCAAAAAGGTTTAAATGTTCGGCTAAAATATCGCTTGCACATTAAATTAGAGGCTATAATCATTACCTAAGTATTTTTTCGGATTTTTCGAATGCTTAAAACAACCAGAAATTAGGCCTGAAAATAAAAAACCAGTTACGCGCAGACCAAGTTAATGGAAAACGATCACTTTTTTGTTTTTGACAAAATTTCTAAAAATTCACTCCTGGCATTTTTTAGTTAAAATTACCACAAACGACACAATTGGGATGATATTTACTTGTTTGATCCACGATCCATTGGAACCTCTATTACCCGCACTTATCGGTGCGACACGAGTGTTCAGATAATAGATTTGTGCCATCGTGTTGTATATAGATCACTTTAAATTGAATAGTTTATATTCAAATAAAAGAACATTCAAGCACCATCGGTTCAAATAATCGAGGTTCTACCGAAGTGTCAATTGAACCAGCAATATGCTCCGAGTTATGTCATGTTTGGGCTCATTTTAATCAGAGAAATGTCACAAATATGTTCATAATTACATTGCAATTGTAAAATGTTATTACATTGGAATGGAAGAAGTCAAGTGAAGAAAAGATCCAAAAACAATATACAAAAAGAAAAGAAATTATTGGAATTATAGAGTGTAAGGGAGGAACACTCGTCGTTAACTACACATTACTAATTGTAAGACTGTGGATTTTATGCATTTATGAGAAAAACGACTAGGTAAAATACCAAATTGTAAAGAGAGACGAATTTAAGGATATTGTTACATTCTGTCCAATTAATTAAAATCATTAAAAGAATCTTCTATTTCTTACAATTGATATAGAAAAGTTTTAATTTGCATAAAGATCCGTCGTCTATTAATTGTGTATGTCATATGAAAGATAAAATAAATACTTACAACTATAGTCCGTAAAAATTCGTAACCTATACAGAAAGTTGTTTTGTCATTAGGTGATCCTGAAAGTATTTTTATTTTACATGCTTTGCATATTTATTCTTCACGAACATATGTTCTTATAGTACATATCTTGTTGGCTGGGAGTGTAAAATAAGAAGAACCGTCCCAGAGGACGAATCATTAGGATCGTTTCATTATTTCTCTGTTGCAAAGATGATTTCGCCGACGATACCGCAGATCAAACTAGATTTAGCCGACCGTGACCCGTATAAGAAATAAAAAATTAATAAATAATCCCCCGTTATCCGCGGAGTCTTCATACGCAAATCACAACATTGGCGAAGTAACATTTTTTTATTTTAATATAATGTGTTACAATTTAATAGCATTCGCTCTCAGGGATTGTTCTCGTTTCTCAAATACCTCGTCTGAGAGACAACAGCAGTTAGAATGAACGTATGAGAAAATTATTTGCAAAATTATCTCGGTAATAAAATATATTTCTACACACACAGTCATCGCGGTGCATCATATCAAAACGAGCCTCGCATTCATCATCATCCGGGGGATGAGGGGCTGTTGGTGATTCGGGGGATGGAGTGAAGGGTATGAGGGGGCTAGAGGATGAGTATAAAATTGGTCAACATGGCTTTGCGAACGCAAACAGAACGAGCAGTCCGATGATATGTCTGTAAACGACGACCTAGACACATTTTTTTTTGTTCATTTTTCTTGTTTTATTGTTTTTAGGAACGCACGACGCAGCGTTCCCAACAGCGTATGGTGGCTCATTGTGCATCCTCGAGTCACAATGCTCGAATCCTCGCTGGAGAATAGTCGTCACTGGTTGGTAAAAAAGCAGTACTGTCAACCGAATGGAAAATCAATCGGGTCGCACGACGATGCCGCGATCGTTAGGTGAGTGTGTGTGAGGGGGGGGGGGGGGTGCAGAAGTGTTACCGTTTATTTTTGATGATAATTCGATTGGTCGAACAGGGGATAGAGCCCTCCAGGAAAATGGAGGACGGTTTCGCTACCTTTTCTCTCTCATCTCGCATACATCTCGTGCACCATCCTAATCACATCATTTGCACTAAATTACTAATAGTTATAGCTTAAACGTTACGGCCGCTCCGAGGTCTTTCTTTTCATCCCGTTTCGGTTTTCTTTCTTTGTATACAACATTTCTCGCTCGGCGCCTTCGGCAATCACAACGAGACAAAAGGAGGAGCCAGCTTGGGCGTGACCTCGGACCTTTCGTTCACAGCCTGACCGAGCCGACGCTTCTCTCTCGCCTTCAAACGTCTTCAAGACTGGCTCCGCCTTTTTGTTTTACTCTTTTTTTCCGCTCTTTTTCTTTCTTTTAATTTGTTTACATGACGTCCGTCGTGAACCATCACGTTTGATTCCAAGCCCATTTAGGTCTCTGACGACATGTCGTAGGAATAACAGTTTTCGTGTCTTGAATGAACATATTGTACAACCTTAGGTTAGCGAAACTGAATGTACAGTATTTCTATGTAAATATCCAAAAGCATGTAAAATGCATGGATGGTGCAATAAATATTCTATTTATCTATCTATTTTTTCACTGTCTCGCAAAACTGATGCAATATAGAAACTTTCTGTATCATTCTCATCTTTCGTTTAATTTCTTTCTTTCTGTCTTTCTTTTGTTACAAAGTTTTCTCCCCGCACACGTTCAATTACCATTAGCTAGCTTCAGGTGGAACAAAAGACTGATGATAATAATGTTTCCTATGAAAATATCATCGTTTTCTATGATTCGTTCAACACAAGCACGTGCGAAAAAACGTAAAAAGCGGCATTTTGCAGGTACCAGAGATCAACGACAGCCGGCTCGAAGAACACGCGCGTGTGCAGAGAAACGTCGAATATTCGCGAATTTACTAATTGCTTTACTTACAGACATCGATCCACAGAAGCGTCGTATGAACAGAACTTCGTTCGTTTTCAAGTAACAATAACAATAGCAACGAATTTTGGTTATAAGAATAAATATCGAAAAACGATCCCTTCGAAACAATTTGTTTACAAAATTGCACAAATTTTTAAGATGCTTCTCAGCACTCGATGCTCCACTGTTCACATTCGATCGTCGAGTGATAGCTTTGTTCGCTTTACTAAAAACTATTATCAGCAGTCTTTCGTGTCGCTGTTATTCAAAAAATTACTATGAGTGATGATCTTACAGAGAGCAGTACGACAAGTTTGCAAATTGCATTTGTTTAAAGAAGTATCGAAAAAATAGGTGACCTGTCGTTATCTAATTATCGCGGAGTGTAGTACAAAGACTCTCGCGAGCAGCAACGAATCTTCTCGCTACGGGTTCGGTGGTCAAAAAAACAAAAAAAAACATACAAAAACGACAAAGACAAGCTCGAAACTCATAGTAGACGCTGAAGGTTCCTCGACGCTCGAGTTCTGCTCTTTGTCCTTAATTTGAGGCGAAGGAATCTCCATTTGTTCGCGATGGGTTCGCTTTTAAGCGCTAAAACGAGCTGCTGTTCAAAATTTACAATTACAGTCAGCCAAAAACGTCTCCGCGCACCCTTTAAAACAGAATAACTTTTTTAAAATAGGCTCAAGATACTCGAGTCTTTTTAAGATGTTGGAAGAATCAGTTCACTAGTCGATGTGTACAGAAATTTTCGAGAGAATGTATATTTATTTCAATAATTTTGAAGGGCATAAAAACAAGAATTCAATGACCTAAATATCCATATCGTTTCGATCCTTTAATCACGAGATATTTGTGTCTGAATGTTAAGATATGCTTCCAAGCACAAATATCTCGAGATGAAATGATCGTTGTTGTTATTGTAACTGATATTGTCGTTAATTGTAGTGAATCTTCTCACTGTTGCATGTACCCTTTGAAATAGTATAACTTTGTCCTGAGAAGTTTCTTCATGAAACAATAAATAAGTAAAATACTCGGGTGATCCCATTTAGCTGCATTTTACCGACATAAATCTACGCAACACATTTTTAAAATTTTCATTACACACTCGGATAAAAACAGCACTGAAAACGAATATTTAGTTTTCTTCGTAATTTCTGCGAATTGCTTTTTACACAACAATTTTTTTACACTGAGCAGACTGATCCTTCGAATTTCTTAAAGAAACTCAAGTCAAACGGTCCACTTTGAAGAAAGTTACCGCCTTTTGAACGATGCCAGGAGGGTTATGTCAGCCAACCCGTGGGGAGAAGGTTCGTTGCTTCACACACGCTCGACAATGGTGGGCAGCGGACGCATATCCCGGTCGATTAGTCGTCGAGTTGGAAGAGGACCATATCCCCGACTCGTTGGCATCAGTAGAGATCACACAGTTTCATCGTGGCCACGTCAACATACCTATGCATTCAGGTACGCGCGCTCAGATTCTCGACAGCGGTGAGAGAAGACCATCGATATGTCTCTCTCGTATTACATGGTGTTATAAACCGGACTATTATGCCTAGGCCTGACCTGCAGCCTGGCAAGAGGGTGCGTCCTGCCGTGCTGTTGCTGCTTCTTGGTGACCGCAACAACGTTTGTCGAGGGCACCGGCGGCCTGCCAGGCGCTTCCGGCGGTTCGGTGAACATCGAGGACGACAGATTGATCGGCGCGGACCTCCTGCTGTACTCGACGGTGGCTTTCGACTTCCTGGAGTCCGGCTTCACCTCGTACTTGCCCACCAGGACGCGTACCGACCGGTCCTCCTTGCTCTCCTGCGAGGACGCGGGCTGCTTCTCTTCTTCTTTGGTTTCGGACGGGGCCTGAATCTTAGATTCATTGTGCGGGATCACCGGCGACGAGGGCAGACTTCGGATCTTCACATCCGACTTGGTGGAGGACTTCGCCTCGAACTCCTTCTTGAGATTCTTTACGATGCCGGAGGTGCTTCGTGGGCACTCGGCCTCCGGTGAGTCGTCCACGGGTAGACAGCGCTTATTGTATATCGACTTGTTACTAAGATTCTCGAGGACCATCTTGTGGTGCTTCACGGAAGGACACTGAGTGGTGTTGACGACGCAGGGGCTGGAGGTCTCGCTCTCCGATCTGCAGGACCTCAACGCCGCCGGTAGATCCGACTCCGAAGAGAGCGAGGACGGCTCCGGGGCGCTCGTCGACAGCCTCCCGACCTGACGGATCGACGGCGACGAAATGTCGATTCCCCTAATGGGACTCGGCGAGTTTCTAACAGATACTTTTACATCGACCTTAAAATTAGTCTCTTGGCTAGGCGAGGAGTCCCTGCTCCGCGAGGTTGGGGACCCTGCCCGGTGCAACAGCACAGGATTATACGTCTCCTCCTCGACAGGCAGTCGGTCCTTGGTCTCGGGATCAGAGGTCTGCGTGCACACCCGCTTCACTGTTCCGGAGGACGTGTTCTCCTCCAGCTTCTGCTTCGTGCGCTTCACCGTGCCCGGGTGCCAAGGTATCTCCTCCTTGTCATAAGGAAACAAACCGCTAGAGCCAAGGGGGTCCGATGATCGCAAATCATACGAACCCCAGGAACTGTTCCTCGACGGCAGTGTCGCCCACGAACTGTGTACCGAGTTGTTGTCCAGGACCACAGCACTGTCGTAACTGTTCCATGAACTTTGCCGGCTCGGCGAGTCCCTCGTGACCGGCTCCCCGTGCCTCTCTTCACGATCGAACACTCTATCCACTTGCGTGCTGAACGGGTCGCCGTCTTTCCTCGCTTTCCGACTAGCCATCGTCGGACACATTGTCATTATCGCGACACAGTCACTTTCCGCACTCACTTCGTCGTTAGTCTTACTATCGTTACTACACGAATTGGTACACGTTGCATCGGACGATGCAGTCCAGACTAGACATTCACTATTGTTACCACTCTCCGTTTTCTTCGCCTCCTTCTCGCCAGGGTCCCACACGTCCTGCTTCGTCTCCGACGGTTGCTGCGCCAGAAGACCGTTCTCCTGCACACCCTGCATGATCGGACTCTGCGCGCGAGGTTTATTGTCACTGTCCGAAGTCGGGGAAGACGGTTTGCTGCCCACACCCTCGAACTGACTCGTCAGGTTCAGCACCAGACCTCTCCTCTTCTGCCCTTGCGTCTCCAGCTTGCTGATTCGATTCTTGACGCTGGGTATGTCGGGCGACGGACTCGGCAAGTGGACGATCTTGTTCTGGGAAACGCTGTACGACTGACCGTTCCCGCAAGGCATCAGAACGTTACGAGCCTCCTGAGATATGTCCGACTTCTGGTTCGTCGAGCGCAGCAGGTCCTCGCGAGTCACTTCCGTGCTTCCTGTCTTGTCTATGCTTTCCAGCGACTGCGAGAGCGGAACTGCAATCAAAGTTATTGTATTACGGATTGGAAAGCGTAATGCGGATAATCTTAGTAGTCTAGGCAGATTTTAGTCGAAAATTAACCCCTTCGTTGGCATGGACGAGATATCTCGATATCGCAAAGTTGTTCATGAGACGATACGGACGAGATATCTCGTCATGAACGACTTTCGATCTCGTCCAAGCGAACCAATCGTTTAACAATCAGTGATGGTTTACGAAGTTATGGTGTGCTTAACCGATTGTCATGTAACACGTTGACTGTCGTGCGCCTACAAGTTCGATTGCATTGATAAAAAGCGATCAGCGATATTAATAACAATTGTTAGTTTCTTGATAATGAAGCTTTCACTTTACACTGTAATCTAATTAATTTCAGTATTGATAAATTGATATTCAGTGGCATCCATTTGATGCTACATTCAACGCTTTGAATGTCACCTCGGTAATGTACATAGTATGTTTTAAGGGGAATCGGATATTGTACACCCGCCCATGTAAATATTCAATTTCCCTTTTTTTCAGGAACTACAGTCTTCAAAAAATGTTGTTGTTTGATTCCTATTACTTATTTCCCTGCATACTTTAACGAGGGAGTTTTCAAACATTTTTTACATTATACTTTTGACAAATTTTTAGAGTTTGTTCCTAAGGATATTAAGAAAGTAGCACTTAGAGCTTAATAGCTTTTGAAGAAAGCAATATTTTGAATACCACCCGGGTTAAAATATGCAGGAGAAAACAAGGAATCAATGAAGAAAAGAGTTTTTGAAGATAGACCTGGTAGTACCTGAAGAAAGGTACATTTGATGCGAATAAACACAGTTTCCGGATAACTTAATTCAAAGTTTAACAAAGAGAGCAGAGACTGTAGAGATTTCAGTCACCTCGAGATACAAAAATGCTCCTAGAGACCAAACTACTCATTAGAAATGTTGAGCGATGTAGGTCTTAAATTAAACCTGATTGTACGTAGAAAAAATTAGCTAAACAAACCGAAATTCGAAATTTATCAGCAAAATGAAAGTCTGTCTCCCCTTAATCTGAAGCGTTGGAATTGAATTGTAAGTTAAGAAGATAGAGTTATCGATCTGATAAATTTTAATTCTGCAGTTTGGATCTCATTAAATAAATTTCTTTGATTTTATAGGAACTTTCAGCGTTCTTGCTATTTGGCAGTCAGTCTCGACGTGTTAAGAAAAATATATAGTAAGACAAAGACGTCGAAACGTTGAAACCGAGAGTTGTAAACAATTACATACCAGAAGGCAACATATTTTCAGTGGTGGTCAAATTCGGCGACCAACTTTTCGGTCTCTGGCTCGTTTTTTTCAGCTCGAGGCCCGAAACAGTTTGCAAGCCGCTCCCCTCATTGCCCGACTTCTCCTCCTTTTTTAACTGGTCCTTCGTCGACGTGGGAGACTTCAGGTTAGTGTCCGACTTCGATCTCTGAAGTTTCTCCTTGTTCTTCATGGCATCCAGGATGCCCTGGTAGGTCTCCAACTGCAGCAGGAAGCTGTTGTTAGGCTTGATGCAGTTCCGTTTCTCCTTGACGTGTTTCCAGGCCTGAGAGAAGTCCCAGTTGTACGCTTTCATTGCGTACGCGATCACCACCGAGGCGGACCTGGAGACTCCCATTTTGCAGTGTACCAGCACCTTGGAACCCTCTTTTTTCGCCTTGGTGATGTACTTGAACGTGTCGTCCCAATGCTTCAACAGGTCCGTCTTCTCGTCGTCGTAGACACGCACGTTCAAATACGTGAACATGCCCGGGAAGAAGTTGTCGATCTCACGGGTTACGTTCAGGATGTGCCTAACGCTAAATATGTAAAACAGAATTGCTTCAAGTTAATTTGAGAATGGAAAGAGCTAAGATCAAATGGAAAGTACAGTAGTGCACGGTTGAAGGGTATACAGTATTTTCTCCGTGAGTATCGCAAAGGTCTCGCTTTATCCCCACCACTGGAGAGGCCCCCTTGGAACCAGTCAAGTGGTAAACACGCTGGATGACCGAGCCGGCGAGGGGTCGAGTATGGGCGAGACTCACACTAGTGCAAGTGAAATAATAGATGGCTACTTTTCTAATTTTTATTTTTTCTTATGAAACTTTTACCACCGGATTCGTCTCGCTTTTCTAATTAAAATGACCCCAAACACGATATAGTTACAATCATAATTACTTGTGAAACAAGCGATTAAAGTTCCATCTTGACATTCATGGTAGAGACACGAATTCGGTAAATGTGAAGTCCGAAGTTTGAATCGCTTGTTACAAAAGTAATTATGATCGTAATTATATCGTGTTTGGTGTCTCCTTAATCAGAAAAAAGAGACGAATGCGATGGTAGAAATTTCATAGACGAAAAACCAAAAATAAGGAACTTTTATTTTTTAATATAAAGGCTGAGCTGACACGAGTCCTTTGATGTTTGCCGAACGCCTACAGTCCCTCTTTTTTTTCCAATCGCTATCCTAGTCTACGTTCGGCACAGTGCAAAGTATTATGTAGTCCCTATTCTAGGAATGTCGCGCGGCAGACCTGAAGTTGCGACTCTTACGGAGAGAATACTGTAGCCGGATAAGATTTTTTTAATCATGTACGTTGTCTTTCTGAATATGAAAATTTTCAATATTGTATAATATACCTACAGAAAAGTGAGGAAAATCGAGTTTTTGATTTATTAACGACGATGCACTTTATAAAAAAAATCTGAAAGAATTGAGAACGTTGCTTTCAACAATGTCTTAGTACTGAATTTTGATAACACTGGTATCTTGAAAACTTCTCTGAGAAATATGAATTTTTTCGGATTTTTGGAGATTTTCAATTGTTCCAATCATGTTTACCTAATCCGAAAAATCTGAAGAAATACGCATTCACAATCATAATAAGACACCGTGCGTGCTATTAGATAGAATGTTCATGAATTTTTTCAAAATTTTTTGTTGTGCAAAACATAAAACAGAGAATTCGGTAAAATCGTGTTATAACTACCCTTGTGGTAAGGGTACTAACTTTAAACATGCCACACAAGGTTTTCTTTGAGTGATGTGACCAAAAATCCATTTGGTTTGGAGGCACTTTTGACCATTTTATCCGGCTATACTCTTTACATAAATATAGGAGCCAGCAGTTAAATTTTTGAGGGAAGAATCTATGAGTAACTGCTCAATGGAATTGAATGGATAATGTGAACGCGTTGAGAAAAGATAATGTCCATGTGTGTGACTATTAAACATTGCATAAGATTAAAATTAAATGTACACAGATGTATCACTATCTTTGAAGAGGTTCGATTCTTGCGAGCACATGTAAATATAGGAGATTGCTCCCTTTAGTTCCAGTCTTTATAATTTTTAATCAACTCCAGTCTTTATAGACTGGACTCGAAGAAACAGATTTCAATCTCGAAGATTGTACAAGGTACCTTTAAACCGTTGTTTAATGCTTAATACCACAAAAGGACAAAAACTGGAGAAACTGTTGAAAATTAACCTATACTATTTCGTTAATTTTCCTTCCTTCTTATTTTGTGGAGTTAATCAATCTTGCAAATAAGCAACTTGTGTAGACACATGAGAGTATTTCATGACATAAACGGTTCGTGAAATTGGCATTTTAAATGTGGGAATTTCATACGTAACCAAACCAATAATTATAGATTTTTATGTAACAGATTCGAGGACGATAAGACAAACGTACCCATTCTTTTGGAGCTCCTCCAAGTTGCTCGCATTCCACTCGCTTCCTAGATAAACATGGTCGAATATTTCAGTCGGTGCATCCATTTGACCCAGAATGGTCAGCATTTCCTGATCGATGAATGGCTTAAACTCCCCGAGATCCATATCGAGATCTTCCTCGAGACGACCTCGAATGTACTTCGAGGTCACTTCGTCGAGGTCTACGGACATCATGATCTCCTTCAACGTCGACCGGATCACGCGTTCAGTCTCGTCCCTTTCTCTGGGCCTATTCCAAACAGAACAGAAATCATGTACTCGGACCTTGAATTCATAGTAAATACACACGGTTTTTTACAGCATAAGATGAAACAGTATTTTTCACTTAGATTTTACTAAAATCGTCTGCATCCGTCGCAAGCTCTAGGAATCACTCTGCAATTTCTTTTTCCTTTGTTTTTAATAAATTTATTGGGTTGGAAGGTTAATCATTGTACTGTTCCAAATTACAGCTACTCAACTTTCTCATAGATGCATAAAATCTGCAGTCTATTTACGAGTGTTCATAAAATAATTCCTATGTTTTAAACAGTTTTTTGCATAGGTTATTTTGTTTTAATATTACAGTGTCTTTCATGGACTCAAGTGTCATATTTTTCATATTCTCCTGTATGTGTGAGTATTTAAAAATAATTACCATGTTCTAAATAGTTTTTCGCATTGATTATTTCCTCTAAATATCATAATGTCTTTTATGGGATCACATGCCATAATATTTTTTACTTTCCCCTTTACTTATAACTATTTTAAAGAATGTCCTAATGATTTTAATAGGATGACATATTATAATTTTTTGTCACTTTTTATACAACCCCCAATGTCATTCATTTCCCTATCGCGAAATTGTCTTTTTTTATTCATGGGTACGTAAACAAAATGAATATGTTTTACAATTGAGGAAACATGAGAGGAACACATCGTGTAACAAACTGGAGTTAGACGATTCGCATTTCTTCCTCAACCTTTACACGGTCCTCGAGAATAGTTGCACAGGAGATTATTTGTTTTAAGCTTCAATTTCATGAATTATGTTATGACTGAAGAAGTGCAATAGTAAAGCAGAAAGTGGGGTGCTATTGGTTGCGCGCAAGAAGCTTAAGATTTTAAATCCAAGTCTATACAAAAAGTACTCTATCGTATTGTCGAAATAACGAAATAAGCATTTTAACAGAATAAATATATAGGGTGTTTCGTCTAAAACAGAACACCTAAATATCTCCTCTAACTCTGAAAATACAAAAAATGTTTCCTACGTAATCTAAATGGTTTCAAAAGACGAATCAGATGGAAGAATCGTTTTTTATAAATTGTATTTTTTCAATCGTTTTTTCAAGGTTACTCGTGTTTTCTTACATATATACACACATTTTTGTTGTTGTCGTATGTTATAGCAAACATTATTGTGTATTCATCCATGTTTAATAGCACGACTTTGAAATGACCGTGAACTCTAAAATTTGCTAACTAATGCAGAACTCACTTCCAGCGACATTTCAGATTTCAACGGTAACAGAAATTCGACCATAAACTTGAACTTGTAAATAAACACATTGTATCATTCCTCTGTGTACATAGAGAGCGAGGGAGATATGTATTTAAGAGTTTGCTCACTGCTAGATTTCTCAGTGTATCGACAAGCGGTCCATAATGCGTTATTCAGAACAGGAGAAAATTCAAATGGTTTTAATTTACGGTGAAGCTCGAGAGTGTCTAAGAGAAGCAATACGAATTTACAAAGACAGATTTCCCGAACGTTCTTGTCTATCACGTTCTCCATACTGAAGTATTGTTAAAATATTTTGTGAGACTGGTAGTCTCAACAGAAACATTCGTGTGAGACGTAAGACTGTTACTCATGAAGCAAATGCGAACAATATCATCGCTAAAGTTAATCAACACTCGCATGTTAGTATAAGGCAACTTGGACGGGAAACCAGTATTAGTGTGACAAGCATATTCCGGATTCTTCATTCACAAAAATTTCATCCTTTCCATTTCTCTCTTCACCAAGAGCTCCATGGAAGAGACTTTGAAAACTGCGTACACTTTTCACAATGGGGTTTTTGAAAGAGCTGTACAATCTTTCGTTTTTCGTCTCACGAAATGTATCATAACGGAAGGACATCATTTCGAACATTTATTGCAGTAATAAATGTGATTATTTACAAGTTCAAGTTCATGGTCGAATTTCTGTTACCGTTGAAATCCGAAATATCGCTGAAAGTAAATTCTGCATTAGTTAACAAATTTTAGAGTTCACGGTTATTTCAAGGTCGTGCTATTAAACATGGATGAATGCACAATAATGCTTGCTATAACATACAACAACAAAAAATGTGTGTGTATATGTAAAAAGACACGAGTGACCTTGAAAAAACGATTAAAAAATTACAATTTATAAAAAAGCGATTCTTCCATCTGATTCGTCTTTTGAAACCAAGTAGATTACGTTCGAAATATTTTTTGTATTTTCAGAGGTAGAGGAGATATTTGGGTGTCCCGTTTTAGACGAAACACCCTGTATATACCTCTAAAGGTTAACAATTAGGTTCAATATCGCTAAATGACAAAAACTGAAAGAGCATTTAACCCATTGCACTCGAAGCAATTTTAATTTCAAAATCAAGATATTTCTTTTAATCTAGAACATTTTTATTCTATGTATCTGTTTTACATTGTGCACTTAAAATTAAACCTGCTTTGTCAATTGACAGTCGAATTTTTAGCAATTTATAGAATAGAGATGAATTGAATAATATGAAAACTGTTTTCAATAATGTCATGGCAATTTTCACTGTTGACTCAAAGTCACCGTTCGAGCGCAAAGGGTTAAAAATGAATCCGTGTTACTCCATCAATTTTATTTACTTTCTATTTTTCGGAGCTAATCGATTTGGGAAATGAATGGCTCAAATATCAAATAGATATTTACTTGATTTCATTCTCATGGTACATCCAGTATAAATCGATAGTTGCAGTATTTCCAAGAGTTCTATGGATCGAGAGATCAGACAACAACTACGACTGCTCGGTAATCGACGACGAGCAGACTACCATTTACCAATAAAAACGTAAATTTCTCTAATGATAATAAAATCGACGATTTTATGCGGTCAATTTTGCAATAATATATAAATTGCTATCTAATAGTGGAATCACAGTAATTCTCATCGTTCAAAACATTACCGATTCATCGAGAAATTTGTATTCCAACGGTTACTAAAACATACGCAAATATTTAGAACGTTTAGATATCACTTTGAAAAATCCACTCTAATTTCAAAAATTAGTGATCGAAATGGTCAGTTTTTTTTAAATATTCTATTTGTTCGGAACTTCGTTAAAAAATGTTTTCAGGAAACAATTTATTTAGAACGTTTGCTAAAAAGCTTCTACCTATAAGAGAAATGTGGTACAATCTTTGAGCTCTGAATTAGTCAGGCTATCAATTTAACTGTTACAGTTATTTAATATTTTTGTATCACATTTCATTAAAGAGTATTCAACATTTATTATAACGATTAAGAAGTGCCTTAATAATGATATGCAAAATATTTGTTACAGACAAACTTTGATCAGATTCTCCCAATAGTTCGGTTCGTTTTCGACTAATATTTCGAATTCAAAATAGAATTTTATTCGGCTAAATCATGTGGTTAATTAAGCGAAACTTTAAAAAATAATACGCTTTTTATAGATGATTATATTGTTTAACAGCATGAATCTGCACGATATATAAAGAATTTTTGGGACAACCATTTTTCTTTTACTATTTATATAAGAAAAATATTGCGTATGCTTGCACCTGTAATGCATTAATCATTTCTTATATTGATTCAACCGCTATTATAGTATGCCAAAGAAAGAGAATCTCAACAAACGAAGTTCTAATATTTTAATATCTTATATTCTCTCTTCAAACTGAAATTGTTACTTTCATGAGTTTACTTTTTAAATAGAATCTATTAAAAATTTCCATAATTTGTTCGACCCTTGTCAAAAATTGTAATTACTTGAACTTTTACATTTTTGAAAAGTTATTCCAAGAATTCAACTGCAGGGTGCAGCTGTTTAAACTATTCTAAGAATTTATATATTACAAAAACAGAAAACAGGCGTAGAAAAGCAAGTTGCAGGGAAAACAAATTTATGGAGCCTAAAGTGGTTGGCATTACACGTCCTTGACATTTCTGAGGAAAAAACATTGCTATAATCTTGTCGAAAGCAAACCACTTCCACGAGGAAACTGCTTCCGTTAGCTCGTATCGAATTTCACTATAAAATGTATTCTGCAATCTCAATTACATATTCGCAACCAGTTTTAGAGCCCGGCTAAAGTATGCGGACCCAACATGTGGATGCAGAATTACTGTTCTCAACACACGTCGAACGGTCGCAGAAACCCGAAATAATCGAGGGAGAATAACAAACGTGTGTTCTGGTCGCTACAGTCGTGATCACGCTACAATCAAAATCGCTGAAAGTATGTCATCGAACGTCAACTTTGGCAAAGCTTCAAGCTGAATTTGCGTCAACGACGGTTGTCAATTACTTTTCTCAATTACAGTTCTCGCTCGCATAACATCTGATCGATCCTTCACACAGTTTTGGACTGCGTCCGGCATATTTCATTTGAAATAAGATAACAAATAATCATTTGAATTAATGAATTATTTTAAATACTTTATTATTTGTATTTTACAAATAATATAAAAAATTTATGTTCATTTTTCGATTTCATTAACATTGTTCAAATAAAATAATAAATGATTTCACCTCACGAAGAGGTGGTTGAAGTAACTAAATTAATTATTAAATTTAGATATACTAATTTTTGTAGTTTAATGATTAATGTTTAGCTGCAATCGCTTTCAAAGTTGTTCTTTAGTACACGAAATTGAAGGCTAAAACAATATGCTGTGTTGACATATGCTATCAAGGTCACCTTTCTAAGTAACCCACAAGAGGTTTTAGGCGTCGCTCGTTTTTTATTAAAAAGTTATAAACAACACTCTCATCCGATGCAACCAAGCATAACTCAGACCTAACCTAGACTTAACACCATCTTGAATGTTTAGCCGTCGCTCGTTTTCTATAAAAAAGTTCACAAATTAACTTACAACCAAAATTTAAAGAAGGTTTTTTGCAATTATCTCGGGAACTAAGTCCGAGCGAAAGGGTAGATGTAAGAGAAAAGTTGTTCAGAATGTTGTCCTTGAAAACATATATGAAGGTCAAGGTCATCCGAGATGCCTCTCCTAAACGTAATATTTACCGAAATAATTTCTAAAAAATTATTTGGCTGTGCAAGCAAACTAACAGATGATTATTTGAAATAATATGTAGCCAAATAGGATAATATATTATTTTAATGACTCTTCTCAAATAATTTATTTCGATCATGCCCAAGCCTGGTTTCGGACAGTCATTTATAATAGCATAAACTGACTTATATTTCTTCTACATATAATTGATCGATAATATTTATGAAATAATTCACTTTAAATTGTAGTCTAAAACAGTAGAAAGTTCTCATATGTTTCGATATCTATTATTTTTATAATATAAATGTATTATAATATTTTTGGATATGCTTTTCTATAAATTATATTTATGTCACTATATATATATATATATATATATATATATATATATATATATATATATATATATTGTGCTGCAGATTAACTTACAAAAAAAGATTTTAGATGGTTAGCAGTAAATAGTTGATATTATATTAAACAGTACGTATGTCTTAACTATTCGCTATCTTACTTACATAACAATAAGTTTTCAAAAGAAATGTGTAAGTATTGAATATTGTTTAAAGTATGTTCCAAATGATACAAATTTATTTTGAAATATTTCTGTCTTTTGTTCATTGAAAATCGTTAGTGATATTTTCTTGTTCGATTTGAAAATCAACACAAACTTGCAGATCTATTGATAAAACCTCGAAATCCTCAATACTAATAAATAGACTGTGGATTTTGTACAGTTATGATAAAAATGAGTAGATTGAATACAAAATAGAAAAAACATTTAAAGAAATTAGAAGTACTGTTGTGTTATTTTCATCTGATTATAATTATAAAAAGAAATAAACGTCTACGTAGCTTCTGGGTCTTGCAACGCATGCAAACAATTGTTATTTTGCATAAAAATCCGCTTTCCACTAATGAACGTGAATTTGAGGGTCAGATTTAATATAACTTATCATTTTTCATTCGTAGAAGAAAATCATTTAGGAAACGAATTACTCTTGTATTTGATTCCACTTCATCCGATGCAGATACATTTATAAAAATGCGTATTTGCATAAACATCCGCGGTGTCGTTCCATCGATAACGAGGCAATCAGATCTTATTAAAAATAAAGAGGAAACGTCGTAACTAGACGAACCAGTTTCTCTCTGGAAACCTGTGTAACTACGAACTTCATGTTAAGAGACAAGCGATTGGTGGAAAAAAGAAATTATCGTAATAACTAGATTGCGGGTTTGATGTGATCACAGCGTCCAAAGCTCGGCATACTGAAATATTTCATAAAATTGAATAACGTTCTCGTTTTCTTTGGCTACGATTTCTGCAGATTAGTCCATAAATATCTACATTTGCGCAAACATGCGCAATATAGAAGTACAGTATTTCATCGTTAATTGTCGTGAAATTCTGAACAAGAATCGTCGCAAAACAATCCCTCCTTCCGCAGGGTATACCCCGTGAGGGGCCGTGAAGCCCAAGAGGCTTTGGTCGCCGAGAACGTAATACGGGTCGAGTATATCGGTGTGACCACTACTAATCCAATTACAAAACTTCTTTATTTTTTATGATTTTTTTATGGAACTTTCACCAACATATTCGTGGCATTTATCTAATGAAAAAGATACCAAATAAGATATAATTGCTATGATATTTACTTGAGTAATGGACGATGAAAATTTTGGGCGCAAGGAAGGACAGCGCATGGGAAAGAAAGACACGCGGAGACTCGTGGTAGCCGGCACAGTTCAAAGGCCCGCGTGTCCTAACGATGTATTACCAAGGAATAACTTTTTTATTATTACTTATTTTTTTATGAGACTTTCTCTAATAGATTTGTGACATTGTTCTAATTAAAATGATACCAAATACGATATAATTCGGATCATATACAGGTGTATGGTCATTATGTATAGGTCAGGTACATAACATCGGTGATGCAACAGTAATGCAATGACGACACCTTTTCATTTTTAATTAATCTTTTAGGAGACTTTTACCATCATATTTGTAATATTTCTCTGATCAAAATTTTTCTGATTATACATACATATCTATTTTTTTAATTGACAATGGAGTAAATTTTGGTGACAGACAAAGAGAGTAAATAGTAAAAAAAGGGACACTGCAAGTCGCATCGTCTCGTTGAAAATATATTGGACAATACGAACAATTGCAAAATATGTCCGTCCCATAAATTCACCGTACAACAGTTGTCGGCCCTCCGTTGCAAATTGCATCTACGTGACTAAATCCAAAATGTAAATCCGTGACCGTAAAACCTCGACATTGGTTTTTCCGGATTTTGTTAGGTTTTCTCTTCTCTGCATTCTTACTATGTATGATCGACCAATTCACAGAAGACAAGACGGTTAATGTAGATGTAGCTGAGGTTCTACCCGTTTTCAAAGTCGCGAAATGTCCCAGACAGGATAGTGTGTCTTTAATGTCTTTATCACTTAATTTCTTTGCCTGTCACCAAAACTTACTCTATCGTCAACTAAAAAAATAGATATGTATGTATAATCAGAAAAATTTTGATCAGAGAAATATTACAAATATGATGGTAAAAGTCTCCTACAAGATTAATTAAAAATGAAAAGGTGTCGTCATTGCATTACTGTTGCCTCACCGATGTTATGTACCTGATCTATACATAATGACCATACACCTGTATATGATCCAAATTATATCGTGTTTGGTATTATTTTAATCAGAACAATGTCACAAATCTATTAGAAAAAGTCTCATAAAAAAATAAGTAATAATGAAAAAGTTATTCCTTGGTAATACATTGTGAGGACGCGCGAGCTTTTGAACTGTGCCGCCGATTGCGACTCTCCGCGTCTCTTTCTTTCCCATACGCTATCCTTCCTCGCGCCCGAAACTTTAATCGTCGATTACACAAGTAAATATCATCGGAACTATATCATATTTGGTATGATTTTTATTAGAAAAATGCCACAAATATGGTCATCGAAGTCCCATAAAAAAATAGTGATTAATAAAGAAGTTGGAAATTCGGATTAGGTATGTTTACATTTCTCGGTGATCGAGGCCTCTCGTGCTCGGCTGTCCTTCTCTACGTTTCGGCAAACCTCCAACAATGATATCCCTCCGGCATAATTGTTTCTCCGCAGACCCGTGTTATGGACAATTATCGATGAAATACTGTATGTTACATTTCTCGGCGACCGAGGCCTCTGGAGCTTCGCTGTCCTTTTCTACGTTCGACACAAGTCACAGAATAGTATACCTGAACACTGTCACTGGCCGAACCCGTGGTTGTGACATTTATCGATTAAATACTGTACTGCGTTGCGATTCAACGTAACAATGTGCAGAAAATGAATTTGTGATCGCCGGGAACACGTGTTGCCAGCAGTGATGGTATATGGTCTCGGTTTTTTTGCGCATGCGCGACTAAATGCAGGAACGTATGTACGTCTTATGGTTGTGGGGAAAGTAGGGGAGAACTGTTATTGTCGGGAAATCAGACAGAAGAGTGCAAGATATATTTATATATTATATGTACATACACATAAAATTTTAATATAACATACGCATGTCAAACATTCATATTTGAAAATCGAAAAAAAAATTTGCGGAACTATGCGGGCTGACCAAGGTACCCCACTTTAGCCCAACTTTGTACTTTACTGACGCTAAAATCGTCGCGCATGCGCGAGAAAACCGAGACCATATACCATCACTGGTTGCCAGTGGCAAACGCGTCGGAGCAGTCATTCGCAGAACGAGAATAAAATTTGCGATACGTCAGTCAGGACTCACTTGGTGCGTACGCTGTCCGGTGACGGTGGTCTTCGGGATTCCAGATTGTCCATAGCATGCCACTCGTTGAGACATGAGCGATCGCTCTCGATTCGTTCTTCATAGTAACTGACCCAGTCGTGAGACAGGCCACCCAGGAAGTAGTTCTGTTCGCGCGCCTTGCTCGAAACCTTGTGCAACGTCTGCAAGGCCGACCTGAAACAAAAATCGGTATACCGGCTGTTAATCGAGTACGAACGCATACAGAGAAAGCGAGCGCCAGGTTTCTGTAGCAAAGGTCACTTCACCTTCGATGGTGAAACTGCAGAACAGCTACCTGTCCTCAGATTTCGATGATTTTTGGACATATCATAAATCTCAACATGTTGAGCAAAATTTTCCTTTGCATGTCAATGGAAGTTTCACTTAGTTTCTAAGATATTCCCAAGAAACTGTCGGTATCACTACAGTGAATTCTGTCTATTCTTCTGCATCCAAATTTCAGATCTCCACCATTCGAATAAGGGTAATATGAGGGTGAAAAGCCTACTCTTCCCTTTTCTGTTCTGAGTTATTACTAAATGTCAAAATGAGTACGCGTACAAATTAAAGCAGCGGACATATTAAAAAGATTTTCGTACGTCGGTGTATTTGTTTCAGCATAATACGATAATTAAACGAAGAAAGAAATGTCTATTTGCCTCCTATGTCCTGCAATCGTTGCAAACATGTTCCATTCTGCATACAGATCCGCAGTCTAGACATCACTTAAGGTATTTAGAGGAAATAAAAGTGAAAGTAAAGCTGCGAAATAGAGGTGTGCTTATTGATAAGTTCTCGATAAAATGAATTATTGACAATATCGGTAGATTATCGATAATATTATCTTAGCGTAAAAACAGAATTTTTATGAATTATACATTAAATGATATTATTGAGCCACTTTCGAATACAGTGGTGTTACAAAAGCATTCGTAAATCCTTTAAAAAGGAATAAATTTTTTAAAACTAGACCAAGCGACTCGAGTTATATTGAGATATTAAAAGGATTGGTTTTACTAGATAATGAATACATAATTTATTTAAAAATTATTAGTGCTCCAAATTCAGGAGAAAACAATAAGTGTCACGTTTTTAAATTTTTTTATCCAAACCCATAATGAAAATTTAAAACATTCTTAAATCTAGGTAAGTTCTATACATGCACAAAGTTTTATCGAAATCGATTGAGTAACGAAATGGCAAAAGAACGTAAGAAACTGGGAATTGAGTAAATCGCAAAGCATGGATTTAAGGATTTTTACATCATTCAATTTCTGTAGTATTTTATGCATCAACCGATTTCGTTGAAACTTTGTACGTGTATACATATATGTATACTTAGATTTATAAAATGTAAGTTTAAATTTTTATTATAGGTTCAGATTAACAAAGTTAAAAATCGTGACCTTCACTTTTAACTTTGCAATTTCCCACGAACAGCAATTTCTATTATCAAATTAATTCTTCTAATATTTCAAAACGTTGAAGTTATTTTACGGTTTATATTGATGCAAATATAATATAAAATGTATTATTCGTGATATATTATTTCATTTGTATTATTATATTGCTTATTATTTGATAAAACATTAATACACCATTTAATATAAATATTCACTTATTTACTAATTTACTTATTTAATTTAACTAAAAATTATTAATCAATTATTTATTTAACTTAACTGATATTTTAAATTGTCTCCCGCATAATATAACACTTAACTAATATTTTAAATAGTCTCTCGTATAATATAACACTTACTTAGCAATAGCTCTCAAACGTGAGTAGTAAATATACCATTAATTGCATAAAATGTTATCGACAAGTAATAGATATTGTCGATAAGTTGAGCATCATCAATAACTATGCAGATAATTATCGATAATCGATAAGCACACCTCTACTACAAACTAGCTTTACTTGGGGTATTTTTTCAGAATTTTAAATAATTTATTAACACTAACCGTACCACGACCAGTCAAATGACCGGTTTCACATTTTTTATCTCATAGTTATTGAAATAACAAAGATGCATCCATCAGAAATTATTAAATATAAACGATTTCATTCAAGCACATATTATTATCTAAATTGCAAGAAACAGAAATAAATACAGTTTTGTAATTTTTATAACCGACATATACAAGTTACAGTTTGTGCTCGGTACGGTTAGTGTTAAGGATTGAAAAGTAAATATATTTTTCAGGGGTGAATTCTGTCTATATCTATGCGACTATGGCAGCGCACGCGTTAGTATTGGTGGCTAATTATTTTCTTTTTAGACACGGGGATCAAGTGATCTTAGGAGGCCCCGTGCAGAATTGCATATGCGCGACTGCAAAGAAATGTCTGTTATAATTATTTCACGCAAATGTTGCCGGCTGCCTTGCGACGCGGCGGCCAGATTAAAGAACCAAAATCAAACCAATACAATCACTTTTAATCGAATTACGACAGACGTTACTCGCATATGCAATTGTGCACGGGACTTTTAAGTTGGCTCTATCCTTGTTTCTGAAGTGCCCGGAGACCGGTCACTTAAACTAACGCATGCGATGCCGCAGATGCACAAGTGCATATAGGCAGAGTTCACTGCAGCGATACCGGTAGCTTTTTCGTCCTTTTCACCAAAGAAAAAAGGTGTTCATAATACAGATATCTACATATATGCAAAAAATTATCGAAATCGGAGGGTAGATAGCTGGTCTGCAATTTCCCCAAATCTTCAAAGTACGGTAATGCCTCGATACCTGTCCATAGAATGAACACCTCCCAGTAAAAGGGTTTCTTAGTCTCCGTTCGATATAGATCATTTGATTTTCAATTATTTTGTAATTTGTGCTCTGAGCAAATTACTTGCATGGCAGTTTTTTTTAAAATGGAGAAATCAGATATCATCGGTTCGGATAATCGAGGTTCTACTGAATCGTGAATTAAACAAGTAAATATGATCTGAACAGTATCGTGTTTTGTCTCATTTTAATCAGAAAAATGTCATAAGTGTGATTGATAAAAGTATCATAAAAAAATAGTTAACCTTTCACAGGCAATATGATTTTTGGTTACTGTGGTCTACGAAACAGGTCTTGTATTCTCAGGCCTGATTCCTTGATGTCTAGAGCTTCTGAAAAAGCTGAACAAATTCTGAGGTACTTATTATAATAGACTATAATTATAAACTAAATTATAGAATTTAATGTGCAAGCAATATTTTAGCCGAGTATTTAAACCTTTTTGCAATAAAAATGAGAATTCGACGAGAAATTATGAAGAAATGGGAATATACCTGGAGCTCAACGACCCATATTGCCGGCAAAAGGTTAAAAACAGAAAGGTTAATTTAAAATTTTATCGATCTTTTGCTTGATCGCATAAACATCTAATATATCATTGCGACTCATTGAACATGGAGTCGATGACTGACTGTCGCAAAGAAGAGGCTCTAACGAATTAGAGACCATGGATTTCAACGGGCCCTTCTCGTGTAACAACCAGTCAGGCTCATGATTAGATTGCAGATTTTTATGCAAAATACAAAAATTCTCTGCATTACTTAAGCGTTTTCCATTTATGTTAGTTACGACTAGTAGTCACGCTCATTAAAAATTGTATTCGTGTTTTATTTCAAAATCTCTTTCATATTTCCATTCGTCAGTGATATTTTCTAAATTGCTAAAGATTATTTCATTATTGAGCAATGTATCGTGCGCGTAGGGTAGGTTACGGGGATCGTTCGCGGTCAGTTCGCGGTTCTCGCGTTTTCGCGCGCGTATTGGTTATGCAGGGATGATACGCTACTTCATATTAGTCATCACTCGATAGCGTGAACCAACAGAATCACACGAATCAATGTTTAACGTAAACTAAATTGCCTATACTGGGTGTTTTGTTTAACCTCTTGCCGTACCATTTTCTTTGCGATTACGGTGATTAGAAGAACGTTTTCATCTCCAAAAATATCACAGAAACGAAAATTTATATTTTGTGTATGGCTACATTTGCTTCGATGCTTAAACACTGATTACAAAAGAGTCAAATTGAATTTCGTCCAAAAATAAAGGCACAACATTCATATTTGATAGACTTTGTTTCAAATCATTATCACGAGTCTGCTTCGTTAAAGTACGGCAACGGTTTAACATGGATTCCTAAATATGTTCGTTATTTTTGCCGATCCAAACAAGCGTAAAAGGGCAACGTCGTTTGGTACGCCAATGTACATTATGCAAGAAATGTACGAAATGTAAATACTGAACGAAATGTTTCCTGATCACTGGGTAGGTCGAGGCTCGCGAATCTGTTGGGCAACCAGATAACCAGATCACCGGATCTTACCACGCTTGATTTGTTTTTACGGGGACACGTGAAAATTCAAGTTTATAATGAAGTCCATGCCACACCACTTAACATGCAAGAAAGAATTCTACGTGCTTGCGCAACACTGTTCCTCCAATGATGATTGAACGTGCAAGAAACAGTTTTATACTCTGTATCCGAAAATGGCTTGAAGTCAGTGGAAATCACATTTAAACATTTGTTGCGAGATAAACGTTTTGAAACGAAAGCAAGGAACGTTCAATTTTCGAAACGCGTTTGAATCCAGGTCATTTCAAGGCCACGATGCGGAAGTTCGTTGAATTAGTCTTGATGACCGCTATAATGTTGAATTATAAAAAACATATGTTATTGTTCAAAAAATGTCGACGGCCTTGAGAATGGTGGGTGGAAATGACCTTGAAAAAAATCATAGAGAAAATATTCTACATTCCGAACAAAACGACTTTGTCCTCTAACAAGTTTTTGGATCGGCAAAAATAACGAAGATATTGAGGAATCCATGTTAAACGAAACACCCTGTATAAGGACTATGGTTGAGTAGTTCTCGACTGCTTACGTTTCACAACGTCGCCGAACAGTGTCATTACTGTTACGCTAACATTCGCGAGAGAGTGATGGTCTCAACTCACAGTTTCGTTCTTTGTACATACAAGTAGCGTACCTTGATCATTAAAACCCGAGACAATTGTATTGAGAGATCGAAAGAGTTATAAGACTGTTTAATAGGTTATATTTAAAATATGGACCACAGAACTTTTTTAAAAAACATTTTCACAGTTAAAGAAACATGAAGTTTGCCATACAGGAAGGTTGACGCAGTTGTCTCAAGCTACAACTCCGTTACCAGCGCAGTTACAGAGAAATGTCAAACGAGAAAGATGAATGATTCAAAGAGTACTACATTCGTAGGACCATATTTCCTTTAGAATGTGCATTCAACAATTGCATTATTTTTTTAATGTAAATGCATATTTTTTAATTACATAGTTGGATTTCTCTCGTCATTCCACGTAAAAAAGTATTGGGGTACAATCGTAAAAAAATGATTAATTATTGAGATATTTCCACTTTTACTCAGTAATAAAAAATATGCATTTGCATTGAAAAGAAATAATTCAATTGTTGAATGCACATGCATCATTCCACTTGTAAAGGAAATATGGTCCTACGAATGTAGTACTCTTTGAATCATTCATCTTTCTCCGCTGACATTTTTCTGTAACTGCAATGGTAACGGAATTATAGCCTGAAACAATTGTATGAACCACCCTAGATAAAGAGAAGTTCTTCTTACAAGGAGAAGACGCGGTCATCGGATCTTAGATTTTGTCGAAACTTTGCATACTGGTAGATTTCGTTCTTCTGTTTATGAAAATATAGCATTATAGGCGTCGATACTCAATAATTTTTGAGATATTTACAATTTAAATTTCATTATACCTGTTAAGCCGTTAAGTACAGTTTCGGTTGAAATTTTTGACAAGTGCCAAACGACGTGATGGTAACGTACTAGATGCATTACCGGGAAGGCCAGTGTTCAAACCCCTTTTTCCTTTCTTCCGTTTTTTTCTTTTTTTCTGTTCAGTTTATCTATTTTAATTAATTGTATTTTGCACATGAAAAATGCACTCATAATATCTATAGGAAACAAAATATAAAAATTTTATTGAAAAGGAACATAATATGAAAAAAACACTAACTTCATCAATCTTAACGTATCTCAAAAGTTGTTGAGTATCTACGCCTATAATGCTACATTTTCATAAACAGGAGAACGAAATCTACCAATATGCAATGTTTCGAGAAAATCTGAGACCCCATGACCGCGTCTTCTCCTTGTTAGTTGCCAAAATCCAACCTGTACAATTTAGTCTGGAATAACACATAATTACTGAACATATCGTATATTTAAAGAGTTTCAAGTACATTTGGGACAGTAATAGACTTTATCATCTTTTAAACCATTTGCGCAAGCATCATGTATCCAAATTTCATATCCTAAATATTGAATCACGTTTCACATATCCTCATGGGTAACTACGGAACAGTACGATTGAGGCAACTCATAGAGTTCTTAGAAAAGGGTTAATTTCATGTTAAAACGACTTTTGAGAACTTTGTGAAATATTGAACGAAATCTACCAATATGCAAAGTTTCGAGAAAATCTGATAAATTTTAAAATAGAACTTATAAAGTATAAAACTTCTTCTGTGACGGGGATAACTATTTTGTTTGTAAATATTAACAAAATTCTCAATCATTGTCGTAAATTCTGAATAGTATTCAATAAATACTATTCCCAACGATATTAGATCATATATATATATATATATATATATATATATATATATATATATATATATATATATATATATATATGTTATTTATGTATAATATTTACGTAGATAATTCATAATTCGAAGATTATTTGTGTTTCTCAGATGAAATAATTTTTAATAGACGGTCTAAAATAATTTGTTGCCATAGAACTTTTAGTATACTGATTCTAGTGTCTGTTCCATGAGAATACAGTTTAAAAAATTCCTAAGTGCAACATTTCTTCCTGTAGAAATTCCATAGGTACAGATATTTCCGTAAACGTGACATATAGGTTCGAATTTTTAAAAAAATGAAAGATAATTATTTCATTTTGATCTGTGACTGTATCCGTAAAAAATGTACTACAATCATGCTGTAAAAAATCAAAAGTCAGCCGTTTTCTTTTAGAAGAATTTCGATTTTCCTACTTTGCGTTGCACTTTGTTTTCCACATTATCTGTTTTGAGAGTACTGTATATGTTAGGCAAATAGCTTTAATATGTTGATTAACACGCAACCATAAATATTCAAAATCTATACAACATTTTTATATTGTATTACTTGAACTAAAAAGTCCAAATTTATCATTTAATTGGTACTTTAATCTTTTCGGATCTCGTGGATCTTAACCAAATATGACATATGACACACTTCACGTGTTAACAAAGATACTAAATTTTTGAAACTAGCCTACATATATGCATTTGTACTTTCTAAATAACTTTGACCTAGAGTTGACGTAATTTAATGTTTAATTTACGTATTACCGGTTGATCGTAATATACAACAACACGTGTAACCGATACTAAAATGTTTATATGCACAGGAAATAAGACATCACACGTGCAAACGAGCATAGGATGAGAAGCAAATATCTCTCAAGCTATTTGTTTTAAAATAAAAGTTCGCAAAACGTAACAATTATACAGTAATAAACACGAACGAATCGGTCGTGAATTAAATAGACAAAAGACAAGTAGGTCAATAAAGAAAGAACTGGTTCAAATTCAATTTATGTTATATTATATATTCGTCAGAAAAGTTGACTGTATCCCAGTTTGGACGATCATCGCCGATGATTCATTGAAAAACATTATTTTCATCCTTCTTCGTCGTTCATCTTTCACGTTCACCGTAGATGAATCATCGTGATGGTCGCACAAAGTGAAAAGGTGAAGAATCGACTTTATCTCGTTTAATTCATCGGAAAATTAACCCCTTGACATACAATTTCCTATAGCGAGAAATTCAAACAAAATCTGTGAAATACGAATGTTATCTCTGTCTTTTAAGTCGGAATAAAATTCTGTCTTTCTGTTACATAATTAGTCGATTGCAGAGTTTTATGCAAAATTGTATGCATTAATTGCAAGAAATAGGAGTTGAACAGAAAGTTTTGTCTTTCTTTGATCATTTTCAGAAATAGGAAACAATATGTATATTGATACACTTAAATCTGAATCATTTTTTACTTTTTTAAATTTTACCATCTCATCCTTGCCATAAATGCATGAAATCCGCGACCTACTAATAACATTATAATCTTACCTTCTTCCCATATATTATTTATTATTATTTAACACTTTCATGGCGATGTGTTTTGAGGTATACTTGCTACTCCCTAGATAAATCTGTAATTATATATGACTTAGTACAGTATTCCATCGATAATCGTCGCGACCACGGATCCGGCCGACGACGTTTAATGTTCAGATAATACTATTCTTTGACTTGTACCGAACGTAGAAAAGGACAGCGAAAGACCTAACCCAGTCTGGGTAACATTTGTATTGTAGCACCTCTAGGATTGCATGGCCCTAAATCAAACGCTCGAGTGTTTCGCAAACGTTACGACACTGGCTGCGAAGCAAGACTGCAGGATCTACCTAGTAAATGAATGTAAAGATGAACTTTCATCGCAGGTGTGCGAAAATGTTTCGCCAAGGACGGAGCAGTTCGACCTGTTTCGAAGTCACCATTACTCATCCAATATTTCGTTGCTTTTTACCGACTGAAAATTTCGCGAAAAAGTAGCTACTCTGACAATTTAACGCTAGATTTGCGGACCAACAAATACAACTACTATTACACATCACTTTATAAAAATAATAAGAATGTATTATATCTTAACATAAATTTCGATCTCCAATGTCTTCTTTTCATTTATTAACAAAATAGAGAATTACAATCAGTCAATTGTTAAATCGTTTACTATAAGTAGTTTTTATTTGATTTCTAACAAATATTTAACCACTAACTACTGATCATTATGCATTTATGTCTTCTAAACATTTTCCAAAAATGCTAGTGTATAAAATTCGTCACAATTGAGTGCGAATTTTATTTATTTTAGATCTACATACCAAAGGCTTCTACCACCGCAAATAAGATTTTATTTGATTGAACTTCCTGAACATCCGTCTACAAAAATTACGAATTGCATAAACATCCGCAGTCTATTAATCACAATTATCTGCATTCACAATGAGTCACAACTAAATCATCAAAATTAGAACGCATTTATATTTGCAAGCGAACGAATTTGTATTTTAAACCAATATTTATGAAGACTTTTATTTTGATTGTAATATACGTTTAGAATATTATACAATAATATTCTATTAATAAAGAAATAGATTTATTGAATTACTCCTCATAAATTGCATCTTTATATTCTTAATGATAGTAAATTAAAAAATTTGGTATCCGCGATTTTGTCGAAAAATTTGTTTGTATATTAATAAATAGAGTGTAAAAAATATGTTTACGAAACAGCATATTCAGGTGAATAAAATTAACAAATTACAACAGATTTGAAGTCAAAAGAGTAGGAGGATAAACTCCAGTTGCTTCATAATACAATATTAAATTTCTGAAACCGTTTGCCATATTCGAGATTATTAGAAAAAATGTACTATACATCATTTTCAATTTACCGAGATGATTAAAGAAAGGGAGAAGCTTCTATATTCAGTGATGCCAGAACGGTTGAATCGAGGGGAATGCAGTTTACCACCTCTCTGATGACCAGAGTAATATATGATACGTTGCGCGGCACGTCACGTGACCAGTCTGCGATCTTAGTGGGGGACGTTGGAGTGTGCTCAGGTAGTGGAATGGGATAATGGAAGGGGAAAAGGAGGAGAGGAAAATCAACCCCGTTTTGGGTGGATCTGGCATCACTGTCTATATTGTTGCTTTGTCTTGCAATTGATGCGGACAATTTTTATTTTGTACAAAGATCCTCGAGTAATTATTGTGAACAGCTATACCCTTTTCTCTCTTCAATTAATTTTCCTACTACATCTATCAGCTATCATTGTTTAATAAACCGAAGTTGTTTAACCCTCACACGCTCCTCAGAAATAGTTGCATAAAAGATCCCAGTATGACCCCAATTTGACCCATTCTTGCTTTACACTTTCAAGCGGCAAATTTTGTTTTATTTATGATGATACATTTTAAAGAAATACATTTCACAGCGTACACAGAAAAATATCGATTATTTTACAGTATGTAGAAAACATAAACAGGCGAATTTTCACCCTGAGGAACGTATAAGGGTTAATAAGAACCAGGTATCAAAAAGTTACAAGAATTCATAATTAATGTAACGAAAAGTCAACAGTCCACAAAACCGACGAATCGGATTATTAAAAATAATATTACTGATCCTGCAAGCAATTGGATACTAAATCTGCCCAATGAAAAATTGCAAAAAGAAATAGAGAAAATAAAAGGGCAAGATAAAATTTTCAAAGTCTTGCTTCCGTGGAAGAATTGGATTGAAGGTATTTTCTAATTTTCATGGTCTGTAGAAGATGACGATAGAATTGAAAAGATCGACAGTTGTATTGGAATAAAGCATCCTATCAATTAGCAACTTGTTTTTCATTCATTCTGTCACGTGTGATAGTAACTCCTAATAAGCCTACGCGTATCGTGTACGCGACGAGAAAAAAGTGCGGCTCTGAATCCGTCGAACGTAAAATTATATTTAGCCTCCATCAGGTACGCTTAAGAGCAAGTTTATTTTATCCCTATCTTCGGACACTAACCGGTGCTCTTAGATCGCGAATAGATCATTTTCATCCACTTTTGAGACGCGATTAGATAAAACCGGCTCCGGTATTCCTCGATTTTCAACCGGCGAGGGAAGCCTGTTGACGGAATACGTCGATGTGTTCCTTCTTTTATCTGTCCATCGACGAGTCCTCAGAGAGTATTGCGTAATGGACCACGATCATCACTGTTGTAGACAGACGCGTATTTATAATTAAACATTTTACGTAACGCTTACACGCTCAACCTATGCCGATACTGTCGATACCCTTGCCGAACACTTACCGCTGCCAAATCCTTCAGGCCTCTACTTAACACCTTAACCTTTAATCAATTGCGTGGGGTCATTACAATTTAAAAACTTTCACGTATATTAACGTTCATAATCACTCGCCTTCCCACCGAACGGTGGACCACGATCGCAAAAAGTTCAAAACTATACATTATTAATAACAAACAGGACGGTTTTAAAGGTTTTTGTGGTCGTAGAATCTAATTCTATTGATTACTTATTTGCTAGAATGAGAGACTGTCTTTATAAAACTATACTTATAGGCGATGTTTCAAATGTGATTTTAAGCGGTAATTATTGCAAAAGGGTCACTATACTCCGATTTTGATGAAATTTAAATATGTTATGCAGCAAAACATTTTGAACAACTTTTTCCTTTTCCAATATAGGGGGGTCGCTTTTAGTTTTCGAGATATTTGCAAAAAACTATTGCTCATACTGTATTGAATTTTTGCTCTTGGATTTTCCTGACGGCGGTCCCTCTTCGCCCCCTCCACGACCTAACCACAACTCATTCTGTTCACATGATTTTTCCATTACTAGATCAAATTCTGGATGACGGCTACAATGCAAAGATTATGCGAATTGGGATCTGACATTTTGAGTGAGGCCGTCTGCTGCCGAAAAGTAGAAATACTCTAAGCTTGGCTTGGCTTGGCTTATAGCAGCTTACAGTGTTAACAGGTGTTAATTACAGTATAAACTTACAGTGTTAAAACAGGTGTTAATTAAAAATACCGTTATGGAAGCTCCAAACAAATTTTAATTACTGTCCAGTGAAAGATTGTGATAGTAGAGCTAGCAAAAATTTATTGCTCCGTTTCCACAATTTGAAATGAAGTATGCGAAGTGAACTGCTTGAAATTTATAAGACCTTCATTTCTAAAATATAAGAAACAATTTAGTTAAGAACAGTCTATTTTGACAGCTAAAATAGCTAAGCTGGTGTGCATATCTAAAATTCTTGGTTCAGTGATACCTGTGGCATTGGTGCCTTTAATAGAAGATATTTGTACAATTATTTGTGGAGTAATTAATATGTCCTCACCAATTCTAAGCGATTAGAAATTTATGAAACTATAATTGTAAATTTGGAAGGTATAGAAAACAAATTTTTTTTTGTAAAATGAATTATTTGATAATACATACTTTAAAAAGCCGCTCTCCTTCAACAAACTTTCTTTCTGCAGGATTTGTACCTGCCCACTTACAAGTTTCACCCATACTTACAAATATTTTAAGTAAAAACAAGAAAGAAGATATCAATACAATGTTAGGACCAACAGTACACGCCCCCATATCAGATCTCAATAGAATGAGTTGTGGTTAGGTCGCGGAGGGGGCGGAGAGGTCCGGCCGTCAGGCAGTCCCGACCACGCATACGGAAATTCAGGAGTAGTCTTTGAAAATTGAAAACTCACTCTATACAGAATGAAACCCTGTTTTTTCTCTCACAACTTGTTTAAAAAAAAAGTAAACAGACGCCGCACCGGAGCAGCCTTAGGTTGCGACGGAGCGTGCAACAATACAGAAAATTCAATATAGTAATTGCAATAGTTTCTTGCGAATATCTCGAAAACCAAAAGCGGCTTACCCTATATTGGAAAAGGAAAAGGTTGTTCAAAATATCGAAATCTACAACATATTTAAATTTCATCAAAATCGGAGTATAGTGACCCTTTCGCAATAATTACCTTTTAAGCAATTAATGTCTATAAAGGCATACCCTCGGAAGTAAATAGTTAAAAAGTTAATTTTGACGAGAGTGACGATTTTTTCTTTTTGAGCTTGACAAAAAAAAAACGTAATTTGGGCAACAGTTAGTATTGAAATTGTTATTAAATTATTAATAGCTTCATCACACCCTCTTCTCTCAACAAGCTAAACAACTTTCTTTCACTTATTACGAGATTACTTCCCAAAACAAAAAATTATTTCACGGTTACAGCTGCAAGTTGCTGGAGCTAAATTTTGAATTCATCTCAACAGTAGGGTTTCCTAAACGCAATAATGGAAAGATTTTGATATACCTAACAGTACCAAAAGAATTAGAACATTCCTATCTTAACCCAATATAAAGAATATCAAATATTTTATCTGACATAGTAATAGTGAATTACGACTTTAGTAGGAGGTAAAAATAGAAAAGTTTTTTTTAGTAGAAACAGATAAAGTAGTATAAAAATCCATTCATAATTGGCAAGAAAATATTCGTTTAGAAACATGACTGATACATTGCTTCAAGAAATTTGAACTTGACTATTATTTATTTAACAAGCGAGATCAGTTTTAACTTATTAAATGACACGAACATTTTTTAATTAATTCCACCTATTCCATAGGAACGGTCCACCGTGCGTCGAAGAAATGTGAAGCTTCACATCAATTAACTCTGTGCACTCTTAACTATTTTTCAATTTTGTTCTCAACAAGTCCCTATCATTTCAAATGTTTAAACAACTTTTCTTACTAATTATATTGAAAATAGATAAATACATGTACATATATTGCTTATTTATGTAAAACGAAAAGCAAATATTATAATATATATATATATATATATATATATATATATATATAATCTTTTGCGTTTAACAACATTTTGTTCGAACTCGTGATGAAATGTTTCGTTCGAGAAAATATGTGTTTTTGTGGAATTTTGATGAAAACTGTGCTCTCATGGAATAAATATTTTGTAAACTGTATAGCAAAAGTTTCGCGAAAAGAAGTTATTCTAGACTGTTTATTAAAATAGGTTCCATAAGAGAGACACAAAAAAGCCTTATTATTATTAGACAGCAGATCTTTATGCAAAATAAAAATTTCCTACCTGACTTGCGACAAGCTGGAGTGAAATAGAAATTGATTTTCTTTTTTATAATACGTTTAATAGGTTGAAAATAATGTGACAGTATTTTTAAATTCTCCTATCGTTTTTACTGTTTTAAATTGCATCTACGCCTTTCTATCATAAATGTATAAAATCCGCTGACTACTTATTATGAATGATTCAGAATGATGAATTATAGTTATAGTTACATAATATTATCAACTGTTATATACTGCGCGAGTACGATCATATGAATTTCTCCATGATGCATACTTCTATGAAAGAAAAAATCTTACTATATTATAACCTTTTTCTTCTTTCTTGATTCTAATTATAATTATATAACCCATAATTTATAGGGAAATGGATAAAAAAACTTAAAACCTGGTAAACAGTTTAAATACAATTATGTGTTATCAAATAAATTTTTTTCTACGTCCGAAATAAATTCTTTCATTTTTTGGTTATTCTTATAATTATAAAAATTAAAATTGTAATAGAAATTATTACAATATTAACTTTCGAGACTAGGAGAATACTTCATTAGGTAACAGGCCCGAGGATAATACTTCATCGATTTCAAATTTACCCTTCAAATTGTTACGTACGGAGAATATTTTTGTTCGATTTTCTCTCAAGAATTTTTCGAGTTTGTCTCTAGAAGGAATCGCCCTAGATAACCACCCTTAATATGAAGGCCCAGCTGTAGTCTGGATTCATTGGAAATGGCAAAAACTAGGAATATGACCCTACGTGACCTATGCACTCCATACAGGCATACCTATGACCTATGTACTCCATACAACCCCCCCCCCCCCCCCACCCATATATAATTCCGTTAATTTTCATCCTCTTTGGTCCATAAACGTATAGTCACGTGTAAAGTCATGTCGCGTCACGTTCGTAAGAGTCAATTGCAATGAGAGCGAGCTAAAGTCCCCTTCCTAATCAAATTAATGTTATAGATTACGTTTAGTTCCAGTGCTTCAAAACCGAGCATCATAGGTAACAATAATTCTATTTTACTCTTTCAATACAAATTAGTCGCGACACTAGAACACTTGTATCACACAATTATTTAAGAATATAACAGTGTTGTTTAGTAAATCGTGAAATCTATTAAGTACCATCTAATATCCTAATACAGTAATAGGAATGTTCCCACACGATACAATCTTACCGTTCGGATTGTATCAATTAAATAATATTATTAAAGGCCTACTAACTATCCCAGCGACTTCCCGGTTTCGCATTAGATTCGTCTGTGCGTCGCTCCTAGTGGTTCCCCAATTTCGCATTGGGTTCGTTCACGAAGTTTCAAACTCTTGCAGCTCCCCGATTTCGCATCAGGTTTGCCTGCGCTTGAATCGATTCCTAGATGCTCCATGACTTTGCGACAGAGTCATCCTCGACGTCCACAGTCCTCGCCAAAATAATAAGACACTTAGCATATTTTTAAATTTCTTGTATTTAAAGGTGGAAAGTGTACACTCCGTTACATCCTGAATACTACATATTATCTCCAAAGTAATCACGCAAGATCTTGGGATTGTATCGCATACCATATCAAAATTAGAGAAGGATATGTAAACACGGACTGACACTGCTTCGACAAAAGTATGGCGGCCGCTTTTCGGAGTATGAAAAGATGGAAAAAGGAGAAGGAAGCGTTTCGTCCCAGGCTCGCTAGAAGGCTCGTCAGTAAGGCTATCTAGCGGACCCGTGCCTTAGACGCGGGATGTCGTAAGAACAGTTTAGGACGGTATATATACAAACAGAGGAAGATTCAGGTAGTAGCGGGAAAAAGGTGTTGTCGCACTGTCCATCTGTTGGCGAGCATAGGAGGTAGCCGCCACAAAAGTATAAGACACTAACAGAAACATGTTTGATTAAGCAAATAAAAATACAAAATTAATACTTTGTGATACCTCCCTTGAATTGTATTACGTCTAGTAATCGCTTTCGAATAGTTTTTATAACTTTTTGATTCGTTTTTGTTCTAAATGTGTCCAATTGTGATTTATACTTTCTTTTAGTTCATTTACGTCAGGCCTGGGCACGGTTGGGGCTCCTCAAACGCTTGCTTCCCCCAACAACCTCTTTTTCATACAGCGCGCACGTTCGTCGCGTTCACTGCTATCTCGTGTCTTCGTTGCCCCACCGTACGGCGTTTGCTGGAAGGGAACAGATAGGGCTACGGTGAGGACGGTTTTGCCTCAATTGAAGCAAAATTGCCCAACTCTGATTTACGTTATTATATTATCTCCTATTCGCGTAGACTCGTCTTGACAAATCTTCCCACACATTTTCTATAATATTTAAGTTGGGAGAACGAGAGGGCCATTCCAAAATATTAATATTTTTTGAAGAAAAGAATTGTTTCACTGATTTTGCAGTATAGATTGTTGCATTATCCTGTTGAAAAATATAGTCACCGTGCGTGATACGAGCTGCATGCTTGTTTAACTGATCTGCTATTAGCTCAATATATTTATTACTATTTATCCGACCTGATAAAAAGTTTATTTCTGTTTTTCCATAGTAACCAATACCGGCCCATACCATAACACTGCTACCACCCATTTGACGACAACTTAAATGAAGTTTTTCCTTTCTGCAATCATGAAAGTAGTAGGCCCAGCCGTCAGGGACATCTAAATTGAATGTTTTCTCGTCACTAAAAATGACTTTTTTCCATTTTTTTCATCCAGTGGACGTGTTCACGAGCGAACTTCAGTCGTGTTGCTTTGTGTTTCTTCATTAAAGGTGGCCGTTGTTTTAATTTCTTCCGTTCAATGTGTTTGTTTCCTTGTAAAATGCGATGTACATTTCTTAAATTTGTTTTTACACCTGCTTCTTTGGCTATTTGTTTTGCTGTGCCCTTAAAATTCAACGCAACACGCAAAATTGCACGTTTATCACGTTCGGAAGTAACACTAGGTCTTCCACTTCTTTTCGTTTTTCCATAAGCACTTGGACTTTTTAACGCATTCAATATCGCACACCTACTTCTGTTTAATAATTTCGCAATTTTAGTAATACTGTACTTTTCCGAGCGCAACAGGACGATTCGATCGACCTCACTCTTATCTAACTGCTTTCCTCGACCCATTATTTATTTTCCGTTTTATTAAATGTACTTATACTGTAAGAAAATCTCAAGATTCAACGTTTGAATACGTTCGCAGTAGAATACTTAATGGTAGAAGTCATCTGATTGGAAAATAAGCCAAATGTCTTATACTTTTGTCGAAGCAATGTCAGTCCGTGTTTAGATATTTTTCTCTAATTTTGGTATGGTATGCGATACAATCCTAAGATTTTGCGTGTTTACTTTGGAGATAGTATGTAGTCTTCAGGATATAACGGAGCGTAAACTTTCCACCTTTAAATATAAGAAATTTAAAAATATGTTAAGTGTCTTATTATTTTGTCGAGGACTGTATAATCCTAACAGCACCCTGATTTCGCATCAGGTTCGTCCACGCACCGAACTAACAAATTCAATCCATATTCCAAAGGTAACAACCCTTCCGTCGGCCTCTCGCGCTACTCGCGGCCCTGGCTCGTAACAAAATCAACAAATTGTATTTCATTGTAAAATTAATTTTTTAAAGAAATACATTACAGACATTAAAACATAAACAGAAAAAATCGAACGTTTTACTGTATCTGGAAAAAAACTGAAGATTAAAAAAAAAGCTCAATTTCTGTTTTTCTTTTATATATCACCGATGTAATTTTGACGAACAATTATAAAAGTGAGGGAAATTATCCTGAGGTTTTAAACTAAAATACGAACTTATTCGCCATAATTCTTTCTCTCTTAACCTGTTAACTGTTTTGCTTCATTTAAGAACGTGCATATGTGTGCTTAATTATTTTTAAGCTAGCAAGGTTTTTCTTACATGCCACGTATACTCGTCATTAGGCGAACAAAATTCATCTTTTCATGACAAGTATACTCGACATAAACAGTTAACAGGTTAATAGCAAAATACTATGCTAACATTCTTCCACGGATACTTGCTACTAAGGAAGCATCTACACGTCACATTTCTCCAACTTCTTAACAGCGATTTATCAAATTTCTTCTTAGGACAAATTCTGAAGTTTAGTAGAATTCAGCCTCAATTGGTATAATGAAATGTTAATAAATATAATCGAAACGCAATAGCAATTTAACTAACGCTCAGGATTTGTAACAAAATGAATATTTGAATGTAGCACATAAAGCTACATTTTATTCCAAAAAATTACAGCATATTTTCTAATTGTCTAGCAATCACAAAATCAAGCATTTAAACTGTTACGAGTCGTCAGAGACCCAACTATACCAACTAGACGTTAAGAAAAATATTTCCGTGACTATGGTACTTTACCTAGTAGCCCTAGCGACGCCAGTAAAAACTATGCTCCTCTTCCGAAGGTTTTCCAGGATCCACAAAACCAATGACAAGACAAAAATCGTCACATGGATCGAAGCACGTGCAATCATGATTCTTCCTGGCCTTGTGACTCGTTTCCGTCAAGGTTCTTAGAATGCCCTAGCAAGGGAATACGTCGCTAGCAGCTCAAGCTAATTTCAGGATTTAGACACGACCGAGGTCGTTTCACTGGCCAGACTTTAACTTTAGATGATTCGACAGTTTCGAAATATGAGCAATTTGTTGAGAGTGGATTTCCTTTTGTGTTTAATATTTCTCATAGTAAAATCGATCCTTGGTTGCATGGTTTTCCATTGAAATTAAGATCGGTAACTAAAGGATTATCGAAATTCTTAAATATCGTAGAGCCTTAGATATTTTAACTATATAATAACCAGAAATTCAATCTCTAATGTTCTTAGTCCTGAAATTTAGAAAAGTTGGAATCTACTGTCGCTGGCAAAAACTGAACAAACGTGGTATTAAATAAACTTGCTATAATAATTATTCACACATTGAACATAAAATTAGCTGAAAAGGAAATATAAGTATAGTAAATACAGGTCTTTGCAAATATAAAATTTAAATGCTACAACGAATGTGTCTGCGAAGTGACATTGCATCGAATAATGATGCTGACACCATTTGTTTGACTAGATTTCAAAGTTAATTCGTACGATGGTAGGTAGAGTAATTCAAAATTCTGTTAGGACCTGAGAAGTATAAGAAAGTTATAATAGCAGTGACTACAATAAGTCTTGGCTTATCAGTTACGGGTTCAATTAAAAAATTGATTACATTCTTAGAACTTTGGTACGTGCTGGCGTGGCACTTAACGTGTAGAATACTGTTTTTTGAAAGTGTTCAATAATGTCTATCAGTTCAGGAAATTTACTGTTTTTATTACATATATTGACAATGAATATACATACAATGCTAATTTTTAAGACATTTTTCTTCGATCGAACACAACCGATAGAAACATTTAAAAAAATTGAAAGGCAAAAGAATTTAGTTGCTTCATAGTCTACTTCAATAGATTGAAAATAATATGAAAGTGTCTTAAGTTCCAGTAAAACTAGCATTTCTCCATTATCTCAAAATTTTACACGCTATAAATGCACGAGTTCTGTAATCAGGCCATGACAATGCTAATGATTATGATTGAACACCTTCCGCCAGGAGTAGTTCATTGTATTGTAACTAGACTGCGGAACTTTATGCAAAATAAAAATTGTTTGTATCAACTTCAAAAAACAACAGCCATGTAGAAGCTGCTCTGTTTGTTTAATAATCTTAACAAGGTGAAGATGATACGTTGATATTTTTAAATCTTTCCCACTATTGTATCATTTTAAATTACACCAACTTATTTTCGTCAGAAATGCATATAATCCTCAGTCTAATTATAACATACACTCCGCATTTACAAGAGAAAAACACGCTAGAGAACACTTTGTCAGTAAAACGTTCATGTATTAGAGTACTCCAAGGCTCTACTACACGCGTGTACACACCCTCGTCCATAAATAATAGAATACAAAAAAATTACTTTACATCGCTTTCTGAAAAATTTGATATTTTGAACTATGAAGAATTTGCAGCAAATAGTAAAAATTGCATAGAAATAAATTTCTTCTTTTAATATTATCAATGTGTCTAAAATAATATAAGGACATTCTTAAATTCTTCTAACGTCATCGCAGTTTTTTATTTTAATCATTCATTTGTGTCAGAAACGCATACAATTCGCAATCCAGTAATAAAGTTGCTTCTTTCAAACTATAACACATTATGTTATATAAAACAACGTTAATTTTGATATTTTATAGGTCCTGTTCAAGCTAACACTATTAATGTCTAGAACTCGAAATCTGTTCATATCGACATTTTTAGTATTAAAATATCTTTTAAACAAGTTCCAAGGTTCACATTTTAAATAAAACGTATCAACACAAGAACAACCAAGCACTAACATTAATTAGTTTCTGCGTCTGTCACCATTTAAAACTAACAAAACCGCATTTATCGAGAGAATGCTCGATATTTCTTTACAATATACGTCAGAATAGATGAACGTATTCGGCAAGTGTCCTCAAAAACATCTTTGCAATCCCAACAACAACTGTAAAATAAATGATCTACAATCCGTCATTTGGATGGATTCGGTTGGCTCTAGTATTAAAAAGTGCGACTTTTTCAGTTCCTCGGTCGTGATATTTATAAACGAAGGCGTACACGTTGCTCGCAAGAAAAGTCGAATTACCGAAGCGTACACAAAAATGGTTGATTCGGATCAATTCACTAACAGCCTAGATCTCGAGTCTCCACACCGATCAAAGTTCAAGGATCGAAGAATCGAATACGAAGCACAAAAACGGTCAACCACTGTCACCATCGTTAGTCACCACTATGTAGAATTTGAAGATGTGTTCCTCGGCAGAGTGGTACGTCGAGATGGTCCGCTCAAATATTTGTTCAGGAATGAGCACGAGCGTACACGGGCGTCGGTTGAGATTCACCGATGAACGGGTTTTTCTTAGCACGGCCACGTTCCGTCGACTGGCAAATACTCTGATTCGAACGTAGGATCTGGCAAATGAGAATAGCGTGCGTAGGACAGCCGGCTGTCAGTGGTGGGGGCGATGACAAACGAGCAAGTCCAGCCATATTTAGTGTTGATGGGCCGGCCTTTTTTTTCGCCTTTTTATTTTTCTCTTTTTTTTCGCTTTCCATCGTCCACGCGCACGTGGAACCCGTCCCGCGAGTGGAACCGGAAACGCGAGGCGAGAGGATGACCTTTGCGAAGAAAGTAGATCTTGACCTGGGCGAAGTTTTGTAGGTCCGTCGGAGAGTACAGTGCCGGTCAAAATGATATGACATCTTACATTTAAACACGTACAGTGGCGCACGAAAGTATTCGAATGCTCTTTAAGTCACGATAACTTTTTTAAAATTGGACCAAACAACTTGACGTTTTTTTTTAGCAATTAGAAGCATTGATTTACTAAATGCCGCGCAAAAAATATTTTTAAAAAATTGCAATTGGTAGAAATTACATGAAAAAATTAAAAATGGCACTTTGTAAAACTTCTTTATTGCAGGTCGCAATGAAAATTTAAAATATGCCTTTTGTAAAACTAAGTGAGTTATATGCATGTACAATGTTTATTAAAATCCGTTGACGCATGAAAAAGCTATTATGAGATGTAATAAAATTTTTAATTTAGAGTTTGCGATTCATTTGGATCAAAGTTTCCCACTATTTTTTCTATTTTTAATCAATTATATTGGATAGCAACCTTGATTTATTTCGATGAAACTTTGTGCATATATGTTTATGTATAACTTCGTTAAATCTACAAAAGGCATCTTCTCAATTTTCATTGCAGGCACAGATAAAAATACTTAAAAATCATGACCCCATAGCAATTTTTATAAAAAAATTGTTTACACATTACCTAGTCAACTGATACTTGTAACATCTCAAACAAGCTCAAGTCGTTTGGCCCAATTTTAAAAAAGTTATTCGTCTTTGAAGAGTGCACTAATACTTTCTATACCGACTGTATATGACAGCTATTTTTAAGGAGCCTGTCTTTATGAACATTATTTTATTGTAATTGTGTATAATATTACAGTATTCATCTAAATTGCATTACCCATTATTAAACTGTGGATTGCTGAAGGAAAAAAAACTAAATAAAATAAAATATAAATATACTCTCTTTTAAATCTTTTCATGGGTGCTTACTACTTCTTTCTACTTTCGCAGAAAAACGAAGAACCTTCAATATGTAAATTGTATTCGTTGGGACAGTAAAACAGATATAGGTTTTATATCCAATATAAATATGTATCAACACGACTTTAATGTTATAACAAACAATTGAAGGATGCTAGCCGAAGAAGTATATTCTGGAGTCTAGAGGAAAAAAGTCTGAATGTAGGAAAGTTTAAATCAGAAAACAATTTAAAAAAACAGCATAAATCCGTATCAAAAAGATTGTTAGAGGTTATAAAATATAAAGTTGGCTGTACATACAGTCAGTGAACAATGAAAATGAAGTATTCGTGTTCAGTTTTTACAAAAAATATTACATGTTGTACAGTTTTGTTGCGACAAAAAATAGGTGTTTTTAATGTTATTCGTTTAATAGTTACAAAATATAGTTTAACAAGAAATAATTTTCATGAAGTAAACAATACTTTTGTATATAAGGGAGGGACATAACCACAGATTCGTAAAAGTGTTACAAGCCGATACCTTCAAACCTATTACCGATATCGAGGGAACATTGTTTTTAATTTGCAGGGTACGAAGGATCCTTTCATATGTAGTATATAATAAATAAAACGTAGTCTTCATCGAAGTGTTTTACACGTTTTTAAATGTAATGTGAGGTGAATTTTTATGTATTTACATGGTCTCCACTAAAATGAGTAACTTTCGAAATTTTGTATGTATCAAAAGTTATAACTAGACTGCGGATTTGATGCATTTATGACAAAAATACGTAGGAGTAATTTAAACAGTAAAGACATTAAAAGAATTAAAAAATGCTGCTGTTTTATTCTCAGTCCATTAAACATGTTAAATAAAAAAAAAGTTTTCTATTTCACTCCACTTTATCGCAATTCAGATAGAACATTTTTATTTTGTATAAATATCCGCAGTCTAGTTATAACGATTTGAATTATTCACACGACCGAGTTTGTTCCCATTTCTTTTTCATAAACCAGCTAAAAAAGGTTCGTGTGTCACATTCAAGGAGGTTGCTGTAAAGATGAAACTTTAACCGTCAAATCTATGAAAGATTCAGTCACGAAAAAATATTTTTAACGTCTTTTCGGATGTTCCAATGTGTAGTATTTTCAAGACTATTATCTATGTTAGAAGTTCAACGACTATTGGCAGATGAATTTAGGATCAAAAATATTTGAAACGCCTTGTCATTTTGTTCAGTAGTGTATATACTGCTTGTGAAAAAGAGGGCTGACTAAAGTGGACACCGTTACGTGCCCATTTTTAATAAAACTGCGATACCACCTCTGTCCCATGACGAAATTTCTTCGAAATCTACTTTTGATCTGTGAAGTACTGTCTGCTGCTGTATTCATCTTGAATTATTTTGAATATATTTGCGCAAGCGAAATTTCATTACATTTTTGTATCCCCCTTTTCAATTTAACTCGGGTATTGAATTGTTTGTACCATGAACATGAATTATGTAGTACTATAATAACTTCAATTTTATATTGAATTAAAAATGAAACGAAATTGAGAAAGTATAGTCAAATATATAAGCTGCGCATGCAACATTTATTTATAAATATTTCAGACGTGTAACATGGTTCAAGCATGAGTATTTCTTTAAGTTATGTAAAATATTATTTATACGAATGAAACTGTGTAGTTATTATTGCATATCCTATTTCTGACATTTGTACTATGTAAGTAATTGTTATATTGACAGCTTATATATTATTTTACAAGAGTATAATATGTATAAGCTTGACACGCAACATATACATATAAATTCCTATAGCGAAATGTGGTAAAATAAATTTTTAAGTTCGAGATATCCAAATGTGCACTTTTATCAATAAGTATCTTTAAGTTTCGTTTCCCTGAATGAAAGAAAGTGTCTATATTTAATTTGTAAATCTATCCGTTATTCTCGCTATTAGAATTTATTAAATTAATCAAGTTTCTAATTTTTCTATTAGACCAAAGGTTTGAAAGCCCTTGAAAGATTTAAATTGCATTATTCTTACGTAGTTATATATTTTTTTTATTATCAGATTAAGTAATATTAGTAGTGATCAATAAAGGGTTATAATAACATAACTTTGTCCTCCATTTTTAAGCCATATTTTGCATACATCACATATAATAGTTACTACAAACATAGTAAAATGAATCAAGTTACACAGTGATTCTTCAATTAGAGAAAATGCACGATAATTACCTATGTTTGGTGCCTTGAAAGGCGAATACTCCTTTAAGTGGTTACGTCTTCCTATGGGGCTTAAAAATATGCATTTTTAAACAATTCATATATAAAAAGGTATGAATTTGAATATGGCCGTGGATATGTCTTGACATTCATAATTATATTTATACAACGTAGAGTGTGTTTAAAAGCAGCAAAATACTAATTGAAACAAGTAATCAATTAATCATTCCAATTCATATACAGTAAATAGATATTTCCAAATATTCTTGTACGTACAAACACGGAGAAACAAGTTAATCTTGAAATACATACTATATTATTCAACGAAAGGTATTTCAATTACAGTCGGGAAAGAAATTAAGTTGAAACCCTTTAAACACTACTAACTTTTTTAAAACTGGACCAAACAAATTTTTAAGACGTTAGAAGGTTTAGTTTACTAGATAATGTAATAGCCTTTATTACAAACCGAGCGTCTGTCTATTACAATTTCCGTTTATTTCAATCAATACCCAAAACGACGATCGTCGACCTTTCCTCTCGTCAGTTGTTCCCCAGTCCATACCAACCTCTCATTGTCAATATCATATATTACACTAATCACTCATCACCAACATCACGCACTGCATTAATACCAACCTTTATACTCCTTACACTAATGTGTAAAAAGAGTTCTCATGAAATTAGTTTTGCTCGGAATTCGGAAAAAAACGCGAAGGTCACGATTTTTAACTTTTTTATCTGTTCCTCTAATGAAAATTTAAAATATGCCGTCATATGTCATATATATGTATGTAGGATCTTAGGAAAAATGAGGAATTCCGCGCCGGGAATCGAACCCGGGACCCTCGCGGTTGTAGCTGATCAACTCTTACACATACCCACGGAACCCTCCTACTTTTCCTAATCTCCATACAGTATTTGGTCTGGGAGGTCCTGATCCCACACACTCGGCCATCCTGCTCCGGCATTCGCCCTCGAATGTCCGTCGCAGCGCCATCGTCTTTTTGGCCTCAGCGCCATCAACACAACTCGTCACCAACTTCGTCACTTTTCGGGAACACCATCCTACTGCCCTCTCTAGCAGTTTTCCCTGGATGTGTCCCTTACTTCACTTCGTCGTCCTTTCGCTCGCGTGCGACCGTCTTCGCAACGCTTGCTTACTCGTTCGTCGCCTGTCACCATGCGGGAATCGGTGTTCCCCCCATCCCGGACGAGCCCCCAAATGTAGGATCTTAGGAAAAATGAGGAATTCCGCGCCGGGAATCGAACCCGGGACCCTCGCGGTTGTAGCTGATCAACTCTTACACATACCCACGGAACCCTCCTACTTTTCCTAATCTCCATACAGTATTTGGTCTGGGAGGTCCTGATCCCACATGTATGCATGTATAAATTTTCATCGAAATCGGTTGAAAGATATAAGAATCTTTAAATTTACAGCTCGTAACAACGTTAATTGATTTTGATGAAACTTTGTGTATATATACAGGGTGGTCCACGCAACATGCACACCTCTATAACTTCCAAAGTATGCGTTGCACGAAAAAGTTTTGTATACAGAAGTTGCATGATCTGAAGGGGTGCATAGTCAAAATATTTATATCAATCTAAAACATTTTTATTTTGTGTATCCATTTTACATTTTACACCTGAAATTAAACCTGTTTTCTCATACAACAGTTGAATTTTTAGCAATTTATAGAATAAAGACGAATTTAATGAAAAAGAATTTTATGAAAATTGACTTGAATAATAGTACGACAATTCTTACTGGTAACTCCGAGTCACCATACAAGTGCAAAGGGTTAAAAATCGTGTCCTCCACATTTTTCTTCCAAATTCCGAGCAATTGCACTTTCAAAAACATTCTTTTTACACATTACCTAGAAAATTAATCCTTCTAACATCTTAAAACTTCAAATGGTTTGGTCCAATTTTAAAAAGTTCTTGGTTTTTAAAGGGTGTCAACTGAATTCCGGACCCGAACTTTGTCCAATACATTTCATTTTAACCCTTAGCAGTCGAGCGGGGACTCTGAGGCACCATTAAAAATTGCTGTACCATTATTCCAAATATTGTTAACGTTACTAAATTTGTATTTAATAAATTACGTACTAAACATTTAAGTATTGTACGAGGTATTATATCAGTTATATATTTACAAAATGAAAATTGAATGGAAATATTCTTGGTCGGAAAAAATGTTTGGTTTTGTAATTGAAATAGCTCCGACTGCAAAGGGTTGAATATAGCCAGCTCTAATTTTCTTTACGTAAAATACAAAATCATGGTCGACTCATATATGTTGTGGCTGATAGCGAACGTATCAAACGCTGACAGCTTTGTCAGTTCTGCTCCGATTAACTTGAAACTCGCAGAAAATATACCTCAAAACTTTTGCGAAGTATCAAAATTCAAAAATCGAAATCGTCAAACTCTGCGGATAGATCGATTAAGAGCAACATCGAATTCTTCTGAATCATCCAGTGTAGTGATCTAAGGACGTATCTAGATCGCGGCAGCACATCTTGCCAGTATTCTTCGAAGCAGAACGGAGGTGCATTTACAATTCCTTGTATCCTCGAACACGTTCTACGTTGTAGTCACAACAGTGAAAGGAATGGAAACGATTATACTTTTAGCATGCGCGAGAGCGCGGCGGGAACAGCTAGTGACATCAACAGTGTCTGGTTGGAGCATTAACTACCGTTGATAACGATCTCACCGACACCCGTGCGTCGCGGCTTAGGGTCGCCGCTGACCAGGACACCGTGTTAACGACTATATACATACGCCCCTGCGCTCCACATTTTTATCCGCTCTCATTTCGTGCCGAAAAGTGACCGTGTTCCGATTCTGTCATTATCAAAGAGTCTAGCAAATAAGCATGGATAATCGGCCCCCATGCCAACTTTCATTTGTATTACTGCTAAACAGTGTTCTTTGCCCAAAACACTGTTCCGTAAAATTTCAGATCCCTACCCCTTCGTTTAAGGGTGGTAATATCAGCGTGGAAAGCCTAAATTTCACCTTTTATGTTCTCAGTTATTATTAGGTATACAAATTACTTCTCGGCCCCGATACTATCTTAGCTGTTCCATTTATTTCAGTGCAATCTTTCCCTCCAAAGTGTGGGACTGCCTATTACGAACTTATTATACAGGGTGTTTCGTAAATGGTGGGCAAAACCTTAGGAATAGATTCCTAATGTTTAGAGAAGACAAAAAAGTTACAATACATAGGTCCGGAAATGATTAGTTTCTGAGTTATTAAAGTTTTCGTGCTACAATTCTCATCACATCGCCTTACATGGAAAAGACGCGATCATCGGGTCTTAGATTTTGTCGAAACTTTGCATATTGGTAGATTTCGTTCTCCTGTTTATGAAAATGTAGCATTATAGGCGTCGATAAACAATAATTTTTGAGATACGTTAAAATTTCATATTAGATTCCTTTTCAATAAAATTTTTATATTTTGTTTCCTACAGATATTATGAGTGTATTTTTCATGTGCAAAATACAATTAATTAAAATAGATAAACTGAACAGAAAAAAAAGAAAAATGGTAAAAAAGGAAAAAGGGATTGGAGCACTGGCCTTCCCGGTAATGAATCTAGTACGTTACCATCACGCCGTTTGGCACTTGACAAAAACTTCAAACTACAATCTTTTACTGCACAGTAATCATCATTTTTTTGCTACGCGGTGGAATAATTGGAGCTTCCATAACGTTATTTTTAATTAACACCTGTTTTAACACTGTAAGTTTATACTGTAATTACCACCTGTTAACACTGTAAGCTACTGTAAGCCAAGCCAAGCCAAGTTTGGAGTATTTCTATTTTTTGGCAGCAGACGGCGCCTCTCAAAATGTCAGATCCCAATAGGCGTCGATACTCAACAACTTTTGAGATACGTTAAGATTGATGAAGTTAGTGTTTTTTTCATATTATGTTCCTTTTCAATAAAATTTTTATATTTTGTTTCCTATAGATATTATGAGTGCATTTTTCATGTGCAAAATACAATTAATTAAAGTAGATAAACTGAACTGAAAAAGAAAGAAAAAAATGAGAAAATAGGAAAAAGAGATTTGAACACTGGCCTTCGCGGTAATGACTCTAGTACGTTACCATCACGCCGTTTGGCACTTGACAAAAACTTCAACCGAAACTGTACTTAACGGCTTAACGGGTATAATGAAATTTAAATTGTAAATATCTCAAAAATTATTGAGTATCGACACCTATAATGCTATACTTTCATAAACAGGAGAACAAAATCTACCAGTATTGAAAGTTTCGACAAAATCTAAGACCCGACAACCGCGTCTTCTCCTTGTTAGAGGAAATGTTCAATATGTCCGCCTCCTGTTTCAATACAAGCCTCGGCTCGTTGTCTACGGTAGCGTGTTCCTGTATACATGAAATACGGTATAAATTGTAAACAAGAATACTTACTGCACCTCGATAACGTAAACCAGGCATGTCCAGAAGTAGCTCGCTTGGAGGCAAATTCGAGGGAGACGCCTACTTCTCCTGCCCGCGCGTCTCGCTCCCCGTGGCGGCCGTAATCTTCCGAGCTCCTCAGACCCGTGCCTACCCTGGGTCCGAGAGTCGCCCCAACGCGCCACACGCGGTACATATTGCAAGAGGTAGGCACGGGTCTGAGGAACTTGGAGGACTATGGCCACCACGGGGAGCGAGACGCGCGAGCGGGAGAAGTAGGCGTTTCCCTCGAATTTGTCTCCAAGTGAGCTACTTCTGGACATGCCTGACGTAAACATAGGCCGACGATTACTTCAAAAACATTGTTGATGCCTTTAAACGGGCCTTTAAACCGATGTGACGACGAGACGAGAATTGTGTCAGAAAACCTTTAATAACTCAGGAACTGATCTTTTTCGGACCTATGTTGATATAACTTTTTTTTTCTTTTCTAAGCATAAGAAATCTATTCCTAAAGTTTTGCCCACCATTTACGAAACACCCTGTATAACAACAGAATTGTATTGTAATAGAATTTGAAATCCAAGTGACATAACCTCGGAAAATATACTGTGTGTTTGGAAAATAGAATTTCAACTTATAAAACTCATCGTAGGCATCGGTTGCTTTTCGCCTCCTAATTAAAAAAAGAGGGTACTAGCGAGGCTCAAGAAATGATTTTTACGAAATTACGATAAGATGCCATGTCCTATAACACATGCTAAAAATGGTTTCAGAGATTCCGAAATGGAACTTTCAATTCTAAGAATGATAAACATCCTGAACATCCGAAAAAACCGAAAGACGAAAGATTTAGAACAGCCGTTGGCCGATAACACTGTCCAACAAATTTCAACTTTTTTTATACTTCCTAATTACTGTTGGCCGGTTTTTATAGAGTTTTTCGCGCAGATTCCAAATCTGCCCTTACCTTTTCGCCTACACGCACAGTTTTGGAGAAACATGACTTTGAAAAAAAAACCTATTTTTCAACTTTAAACAAATATTGTGATGTTATTATAAAAGAAATTAAATTGTTCTTTGCAGCAAAATATTTTATAGACTTTCCCGAGTATAGTGATATCCAATATTAATACATTATGAATGTTTAAACATGTTTAAACGGTTATTAAAGACGACGAGACGCCATTTTTGCACCAATTTTTGAGGATATTTTTGAATTTATCTCAAAAAATAAAGGTCCAGCGTAAAATCGAACTATATCACGCCAAAGAGCAGACTTTTATCTTGAGAAACCCACCTTTGAAGTTTGCAACATAGATGTTTATACCGAACCAGAAAGCAAAATATCCACGCCCGACGTGAGTTACCGCCAGTGGTGCTCTTCAGCTAGCGCGGTCGTTCGTCGGGATACGGCGCGGCGTAACGGCGACGCAGTGGCTAAAAGCGCGCAATTATGTCAGCTTACTTGAATGTTAAATTTTATTTAAATGTTATTTATTATTTATTAGTACATTTATTCTGAATAAATTATTTTATGTATTTTTTAAAGGTTAGTCTCTTGTTCATAGTATATTTTATACTAAAAAGGTCTTTTGTAAGAAAAAAATAATTTAGTAAGTCTTTCTTTTGTATTTAGTTTTCTTTATTAGAATTTCCACAATAAGTGATACTAAATAGATTTTTGCATAAAATTATTTTTTGCTACAAAAGACCTTTTTAGTATGAAGAAACTACATAAAATAATTTATACAGAATAAATATACTAATAAATAATAAATAACATTTAAATAAGCTGACATAATTGCGCGCTTTTAGCCACTGCTAGCGCTAGTGGAAGAGCACCACTGGTGGCAACTCATGTCGGACGTAGATATTTTGCTTTCTGGTTCGGTAAAAACGTTGATGTTGCAAACTTCAAAGGGGGGTTTCTCAAAATAAATGTCTGCTCTATCGCTTGATATAGTACGATTTTACGCTGGACCCTTATTTTTTTAGATAAATTCAAAAATAACCTCAAAAATTGGTGCAAAAATGATGTCTCTCCGTCTTTAATGATCGTTTAAACATGTTTAAACATTCATAATGTATTGATATTGGATATCACTGTATTCGGGAAAGTCTACAGAATCTTTTGCTGCAAAGAACAATTCAATATGTTTTATAATAACATCGCAATATTTGTTTAAAGTTGAAGAATAGATTTTTTTCAAAGTCTTTGAAAAAATTTGGTGTTGGACAGTGTAATCCATGCCAAACCCAATTGAAAACTTGCTACAGCATTAGGAACTACCCAACAAAACCATCAGTGTCCGGTTGCAAAAGCTGGGTAAAATTCAAGAACAGAATCGCCGAGTCCCGCATGGCGTTGGCCGGCTATAAAGCTGCACGAAACTACCATGCCTTATACGGCAAAAACGATTAAAGATACTCTTGATTCGTTGAACTAGATAATTTTGCCACATCCGGCGTATTCACCAAACCTAACTCCATCGAACTTTCACTTGTTCCGATTCTTCTAACAACATTTAGTGGATTTCCACTTCAAAACGTATAAAGAGGTAGAAAAATGCATCACAGACTTCATTGACTCAAAACCGCCATTATTTTATACAAGTGGGATTTGCCATCTGTCCGAGAGGTAGAGAAAAATGTGTAGACACTGTTGGAGTTTATATTTCTGATTAAATTGTTATTTGATTTTGAATAAATAAACGTCAATTTTTCTGAGAAAAGGCCAAGGATAAATTTGTACAAGCAATGCTTAAAAAATTTATATCAAATAAAAGCGAACTATGCTTGTGCAAATAACTTGTATAATAGGACCTCGACTATCCAAGCTTGTTAAAGCAATCATACAAAACGCTACCAGTATCATCTTATCTTATAAAGACTACTATAGAGGGTGGTCCACTTAAAGATACCAACCTGACTATGTCCTTCAGTTGTCATGGTATAAAAAATATTTTGTATGGAGTTTCACTGACATCTATGGACGAATACGCTGCAAAGAATATTTCTATGCCAAGATAATTTTTTGCTCTTTTTCACTCACAGATTAAAACAATCAATTTGTAAATAAAAATTTAGATACACTGAATTCTTCTTATCTTCATGAAGTACAATTGATACTTGCAAATTGCTAATCTTTGTTTAGAAATACAATGGGGAATTAATATCCGTCACATAGACAATAAATATTTTTTTCGTACAATGACTCTAATCATTTATCTGTCGACTGCGTGTGATTATTTTCTTTGACTTCTAAAACTAGAATCAAATATGAAATTCATTTCTAATAAATTACATGCATAGATTTCTTATATTGAAGCACCTGAAGGAGATGTTTATGTGGATACATTTAGGTGGACCATCTTGTGTATCTTATAAAGAGTAAGCTAAATTCTTTCTATTGCGCCTGAGCCTGTTTCTCATTGATAACAGTAACGCGAAGAAGATTAATTTGTACGTTTTAACAGAAAAAACAAAAAATGACTAAACCGAAGGAAAGAATGGCGTGGAATGAGTTGAGCGTAGCTTTTGTGGCGTTCAGTACCATTATTCGTGCCAGAACGTTAAAAATGAAATTACTTTTATGCGCAACGGACGCGACGGTGCACGTGACAGAGACTAAAATAAGAAATTTAAGACAATAAACTAAAATAATAGCTTGAAATAGCAAATAAATAATTGCTGAATCTTTTGCAGACTAAGAATGCCTACCAGGGAATAACCAGAGCGCTATCGCACAGCAGACTGAACAATAACAATCTTAAGTATAGTAATATTTCGAAATATATAAAGGAGTTGTGCACGACACTTGTGAACAATTTATGAAAAAACTTTTTTGTTTTTAATATTTTCTTTATGGAACTTGGACTAGCATATTCGTGATATTTTTCTGATTTTAATGGCAAGGCGAGTGCAAAGCCTTGTCATCACCGATTTAGTTGAGATTCTACAGAGATATAGATTTCCTACTCCTGATTACAAAAATTCATTATAGGGGCAGACACTTAATAGTTTCCGAAATATTTATAATTAAAGTTTCAACATAACCGTAAAATGTAAATTCAGCGGGCTACCGACAAGCAGCGTGGCGTAGTGGCAGCGTGCTGAATTTGTACCCTGTAGGCCAGGCATCGAATGCCCTTCGTGATGAATTTTTTTTTTAATATTTCACACGTAAAAATACATTTTGGTTGTTGATTAAATTTTAAATAAAATATTTGTACTGACTTGATTAACGTATTAAACAATTTTCCTTTCTGAAGTTATTTCTGCAGCAAACCTGGCATATGTCAATGATATTTTCGAAAACGTAAATCAAGTTTGTTTTCCAAAAGAAATACAAGGAAGTAAATGTTCATGCAATGAAGCCGCAGTGATACGGTGTGCAAAACGCTTTCCTCGTTTTGACAATAAATACCATGGTTGCACATAATCAAAATTGTAAGTATTGTATTTGATTTCTATATTTATTCTATGTAACGTACATTTTGTTATGTTAACTGTCAGATATGATTCACATTATGCAAACTTCAGGAAGGGTAATTTATGGCAAGCCAGAGCAACCGCTTTCTACATAATATGTATTATTTTATTATTATTTATTGTTTATTATTGTTGGAATTTATTCACGAAGCAAAAATAATCTTTTGTATTTAGTGGGCGCATTCGATCGCTTGACTTTCGAGCGCCTATACAAATAATTGATACATTGTATCTGTGCTACCCGCGTTATGGGACCCTCGACTCTCGGTCGATCGTTTACTTTTTCCAGAGCGGTCCTCACTGTAGAATATTTCGTTGTAGAGTAAAGACGTGCCTCAGAAAGTGTCTTCGAAAGTATTATTTAGAATAAATTCTATTTTATATTTAAAGAGGGTGTACGTTATTTTATACCCATAATCCAACAATGTTTTATTTTAATATTGTTAATGTTATCGTTATTGTTATATTGTTATTATTATAATTATTATCTTTTGTGTATGTAGTGAGAGATCTCGTATTTCTTCTGTACAATGATAAGTATCATTTTCAATTAAAGTTCTTTAGAAAGTAGTTTAGAAAATATGTTACTTAAAATTTATTTAACATCCAACATGTATTTTTACGTGTGAAATATTAAAAAAAAATTCATCATGAAGGGGATTCGAACCCAGGCCTACGGGGTACAAATACAGCACGCTACCAATACGTCATGCTGCTTCTATGTAATGTGCTGAAATATATTGACATTTTATGGCTATGTTGAAATTATAATTATATACATTTCGAAAACTATTGATTGTCTGCCCCTATAATGATACATCTTTGTAACCAGGGGAACGAAATCTACAACTCTGTAGAATCTCAACTAAATCGGTGACGACAAGGCTTTGCACTCTCCTTGTGAAACCAAAGTGATATAATTCGGAACATATGTGCATTAATTCGCGATTCAGTAGAATCTCGATTATCGGAACCGAATATAAACAATGCGCGTAAACAATGTAGTGCTGAGATTTGTATCTGACGATTTTCTCCAGTGTACAATTACATTAGAATCGAGCCATAGATGAATAAATTATAATGTTTTCATACATATTCTCGTAAAGAACTAGAAAAATCGTAACAAAAGGGAAGTTACTATAGTGGCGTACCATTCAAAAAGATGACATGCACGAAATTCACTATACAATGTGGCGTAGAATGACAAAGAGATTAAATAAAAGTAGCCAAATTTGTTTAATCTGTTAATTGATTCCATAAATATCTGGCTTATCAGTGCAATATTTACTCATTTTTAAAACAGACAACTACAGCATTCTCTCTGTGAGTGTCGAAAAGGTCTATGCCGTGAATGCCGAAGTTTTATACCCACCACAAGAGGATCTCATGTGGAACCAGTCCAGCAGTTAAAACACTGGCGACCGAGCCAGCGAGGGGTCGAGTATCGGTGAGACCGACACTAATGCAAGCGAAGCAAAAGATTGCAATTTCTCTAACTCTTTATTTTTGTAATGAAACTTTTACCATCGTACTCGTCTCTTCTTTTCTAATTAAAGTGACCCCAAATATGATATAGTAACGATCACAAATTCTTGTTAAACAATCGATTGAAGTTTTAGACTTCAAATCCAAGTAAATATCAAGTCCAAAACTTTAATCGTTTGTCACACAAGTGATTATGGTCGTATTTATATCATGTTTCGTGACCTTTTGGTCAGTAAAAAGAGACAAACACGATGGTAAAAGTTTCATTGACGAAAAACCAAAAATTAGGAATTGATTTTTTTAATTTAAAAGGGTGAGTCCTTTGATGTTTGCCGAACGCTCGTACCTCAGTCTGTCTCTCTTTTTTTATCACTATCTTTCTCTACGTTCGGTAAACTACAAAGAATGTAGTCCCTATTCTATGAATGTCGCACGGCAGGCACGAAACTACGACTCTTACGGAAAGAATACTGTATTAGCATTGATCAGAAGAATTCCGAAAGTATCACTAACACTTAATGAAGTTTGCTGTGCAGCAGAAATAACTCGTTAGTCTCGAATACGAGGTCGATGGGCGTCAATCAAAGAAGATCCATTGCGGCTATCATCGATTGCCATAATCACAGACCAGGCCGTGCAATAGTCTGAGAATTCGACGAGATGCAACCTGCTATGCATCGACGCCTGGCGGCTTGATAGGCGGAACCAGTTTAGAAAACCGTTGCTGGTTCACTCCCACTGATCAAGGTCCGATAAAAACGATTGCTTTGGGAATCACTCTAAGTATACAATGTATTTAAGTCTACTGGACAGACCTGTTCGCTCTGCAATATGCAAAAATTATCACTGTGACGGGGAATTTCTCGCTTTATGAATGAAAATCAATTTTTAGCCAAGCAGTATACAAAAATTCTCAATATTGGTTCATTTACTACAATTAGCTTTCGACTAACATGTTTTTCAAGTCCATGGCTTGCACTAATAAGGCTTGTTCACATCTTCCATAGCTGTTTCCAGATTCTAGAAAGTAAGCAATAATGGATGAAAGTTATCGTATCGAACAATTTGGCCTCATGTAATAAATGTTGAAACACTAGTTACAGTACAGGATGTTTCAAAATTATATGTCGTGATTACTCTAGCGTGATTCTTCATTTCTGGATCGGTGGAGATTTGTTAAAAAAAACGCCGCAAAATTGACCTTTGACCTTGAAGTTCAAGGTCAATTTTTTTATCATTGCGTCGTATAGTACTCATCCGGGGGAACAAAAGCCTGAAAGGAACCATCTGTCAAAAACGAACTGTTCGCTTGAAAATTGACGTTAAAGCTCAAATAAGTTTCGAAGTTGTTCTATTTCCACAATACATTTCTTTTGTAGTTAAATGGAATCCAAATAGCTGTGTAACGTCTCGAATTATTTTATTACAGTTAAAACACAAAATTGAAGAAGGTTTCAAATATTTACGGCCCATAAAAAATATCGGAGCAAAACTTCGCCATAATATGAAAATACGGCTGTAGGAGTGTGTCAATCATGGAGGAAGTTATATCGATATTGGACATGAAGCACATCTGCTCAGAGCAACAAGACAAAATGGAGGCGTTGTATGGCATAGAGTAAGGACTAGAAGACGAAGCAAAATAGAAGACAATAACACTTGAACAGCAATGTTGGCGTATTTATGAGTAAAATAAAATTATTCGAAACATTACACAGCTATTTGGATTCCATTTAACAACAAAATAAACGTATCATGGAAATAGAACAACTTCAAAACTTATTTGAGCTTTAACGTCAATTTTCAAGCGAACGGTTCGTTTTAGACCCATCATTCCTTTCAGGCTTTCCACCTGATGAGTACTATACGACGCAATGATAAAAAAGTTTGACCTTGAAGTTCAAGGTCAAGGTCAATTTTGCGGAAAGTTTTTTTAACAAATCTCCACCGATCCAGAGATGGAGAATCATGATAGGGTAGTCACGACATATGATTTTGAAACACCCTGTACATGCAATGTAGAGATCGTCGTACTGAAGGGTTAATTTGAAAATTGTGTTACTAAGGTAATTTTTGTGTATGTTTCAGAAGGTGATTGAACGGTAAAATAATCATTGTAGTTCTCCCCGTTGGTCGTGTTAAAAGGCATAAGTGGATTTCCACTATCATTCATTTTCGAACATTTCTATATTATTCATATGCCTACAAAATGTTATATTAAATCCTGAATTAACTCCTGATTAACCCCTTACTGTACAACCTTTACACAGCTGCAATGATTAGAATTTCTTTATCGTCATTAATTTCCCAGAAAATTTATATTCATTGTGTTTCTACATTTTCTTGAATGCTTCGATATTGACTACAGAAGAATAGACTTTTATTTCGATTTAAAGGAAATTAATAGAATTCGAGTTCAATAGATCGTGTTTGAAATTTTCAACAGAAGTATGACTTGATATTATAATGCCAAGGGGTTAACTAATCCAGCCTATCAAGTCATTGTGCGTTTTTGTACAAAGTTTAGATAATTATAAACTGAAATAAAATTTTATATAAAGTTCAAGTCTTATCAAGATGCCTCGTTCAAAAAATTCAGTGAGTTTTGAATTAAAGAATGTATCAACTATAGTTTATATTGTACCATTATTTTTGACTTGTTGTCCGCATAAAAAGTAAATAAAACTTCTAAATAAATAATACAGAATCAGAATAAACATAGTAAAATAATAACTAGAATGTGGTAAAGGATCGCATGTTAAATTTTTCACTAACTTTTTGACAATATTCCGACAAAATTGAGAAACTTATTATGCGGTTCCCTACTCTCTAAAACTTATAGCAGGATTCTACATTCTACAGGGTGTTTCGTCTAAAACAGATCACCTAAATATCTCCTCTACCTCTGAAAATACAAAAAATGTTTCTAACGTAATCTAAATTAGGTGTCCTGTTTTAGACGAAACACCCTGTATAATACAATAAAACTTATCATATGGATATATCTTTCTCTAATCATTACTTATTTAGAAGTTAAAAAAAATTTTCATCTGGAAAAAATTCGACAGCAACTTTAGAAATGACCCAATAGAAAACGGAATTTTCGAATCATTCCTCATTCTCTCAAAAATTTCACTTCGAGCTATAGAAAGTTAATGGCAAACATTCTAATATTTCCTTCCTGTGGTGTACTATAAAAGATAACAGTTTCAATTTAATGGAAAGTACACTCCGTCTAGAAATAGACATGCAACTTATGCGTAACTGTTAAGTTGGTGCATTTGCAGTGGCCGTTTCATAGAAAAGAGTTCAAGCGAAAGTATTTTTCATTTATTCAAAACAATTTCTAGTAGTCTATTAGACAATCTCTTGACAATTATGGCAAAAATTATTGGTGAAACAGTCCGCATGAGATACAGGAAAATAAAAATTGAAGCTCACTTCTGCATACATATTTTTATGAACATCACACAGCCCTTAGTGAAGAAAATAAATAATAGATAAGACTTTCTATTCATTAAAATTATCTTCACCAGACTTTACGTATAGGAAAATCTAAAAATAATAGTATTAAAGGAAATACTATATTTAATGACTTAAAAAACCGACGTTTTTGTTTTAATTAATAGCAGCACACATAGAGATTGTATACCTAAAGTTTTAGGCGCATAACTCAAAGTAATTATTCGGACACTGAAAACTTTAAATGTGGTTTTCTCGAAACAACTCTTTCGCGGTTGGTTGACGAGATTCAGAACAAAGTATTGATCCGAACAACTGTGAAATTTTAACTGTATGTTAAAAAATAGTTCTGCTATCTTCTATCCATTTTCTGAATGTATATAACCGACACATACCTACAGAACGCATTTTTTAAATTTACAATATATGCTCGAATGAAAAGATTGTCAAAATCAGCCTAAATATTTTACCTATAATTCACGTTATCGATTAAACCAGGTATGGGCATTTTTGTCTCAATTGAGACAAAACCATCGCCACCGTAGCACCCACTGTTCACCACCAGCATCCGCCGTTACCACAGAGTGCCATAGAGGAAGGAAGTGCTTCGCCCGTCGCGAACAGTGCGCAGGCCTTGTGCATAAAAGAGAGGTTGGTGGGAGAAGCAGGCGTTTGAGGGGCCCCTACCGTGCCCATCGCGGGATTAAACTAATTGTTCTAACTTCTAAAAAAATGCAAGTTATTTGGTCCACTTTCAAAAGGGTATTCTGTTTTAAAAAGCACACGAATCCGTGTAGACTGCGGATTTTCATGCAAAATAAAAATTGTTTATATCAATTTCAAGAAACAGGACCTATATGCATAGGAAATTCTTTCTGCTTTGAATAATCTTAATAAATTGGAACTAATGTATTAGGGTTCTGAAATTCTTTTGATATTTGTACTATTACGTCGTTGCATATGAAATGTCCGAATTTAAAATGCAAATGTTGTGAGATATCACCACCAAGAAATACTATTACCATTTACTATATCTCAGTTTAAAATACGAAGCTGATCTCTGAGGCCTTACTTTCAGTTTGTATTTAGATGTCTAATTTTATTTTTAAATGAAGTTTATTTAAATGTCAATCAATGTGATTATCGAGTATTCTCTTTATACAAGTGGAAAAAGAATAGCATATTGACGGTAACATTGTGTGATGTTTGGTCAAAATATATTAATTAATCAACGCACTGTTCGTTAATAATAAAGAAGGCTACAAAATAGAGATCACAATTTTGAAAATGAAGGCCGAAAACGACCAAAAGAATCAATTTCAATCTTAAAATAATAAAACATCCTGTAATTGTTGATTAGAATGGTGCTTACTTTCGATAAATTTATTTAGAAAAAGGTTACGTTTGCTTCACGTTACTGGTAAAACATAACACCCCATATGCAAGAACCTAAATATTTCAAATTGCACAGCCAGCTCGTTTCTGACAAAAAATGCATATTATCCGCGATCTACTTATGCGAGTCAGTGTATACAAAGTTAGTTTAATTTGTGTTCTTCAAAAAAAAAAAAATGCTAAAGAACCGTCGTCGATCTTTCATTAAAAAGAAAGAGAAATTCGCTCGTCAATTTGAATTTAGCTTGACATGGATTTCACATGCACCGAGCCGAAACTGGTAAGCAATGTACACGAGTTACGCTCGCCGTTCAGTGACACTGGCGCGGTCTTGCTATCAACGAGGAAGTCGTAGCCTGAAATTTATTTGCAACTTTTCTTTTAATGGGAAAGCGGCGGTATTTTGTTTGCTCGGATCGCGAAAGTATTTGGCGTAGTGGTCGGGGGACACTGGGCGATTTCTCTGTGAAAAAGTGAAAACGGGAGACTAAATCGTGCAGCCCGATGCAAAGAGAAGGAAAGAGAAAGAACGAGCCAATGATGTCTAATAAAACGACTGTGGCGAAACGTAGCCAGTTAATGGTCACTGAACTGATAATTGGCGATGGCTCGCGTGTACCGTCCGGTGAACGACCAATAAAAATCGTACCAGGAATCTGAGCAACGGTCGGGAACGCGTCGGATCGAGTATCGATGGTCTTATCATCGTGGCGAGGTGTCACTTTGTGCCGATGTGTTCGTCATCCGGTTGAAAACCGGTTCGTAGCCCGCGAAGGTTCATTGATTCCCCGTTAATCCGGGAGAGCTCTCCCTGCTCTTATTGTGACGCGATTAGCTGCGCGTTAACAAGTTCACCACAGGATAAAGACGAGGAAGTTTAACGTTGCGTAATCAGAACCGACGCGACGCGACGCGACGTCGCAAATCGATCCTAATCGGAGATGGATCGTTCCGGCATAGTCAAGAAAGAGAAATACTTATCGCCACGGCACAAAACCACGCCCAAACCTGTTGCCGGCGACCTGGAAACCGGCAAACCCGATAGCTTTTGTGCGGACGCACAGTGGTCCAGAATTCTAAAGTGGGTAGACAAAATTCATAATATGAATTTTGTGATATTATCTCTTTTAACTATGCACTATTTATTATAAACAAAACAGTTTTGGGGCTTTTCAATTCCTAGAAACCGAATTTGGTATTATTTTTTGCTAATAGAAAGAACTATCCTCATAGGGGGTGATTCAGCCTGTAAAATCGAAAATTTTCTAGTTGATTTAAAACGTAATTTTATGTGAACAATGTTATATGAACATATCTACGAAACTGTATAATTACACAGTTATTGTCAAGAAAAGTAATGAAAGATGAAATAGATGAAAGTCATTATAGAAAATGGAGCTCTGAAAGTTCATCACACCAAATTTTGTTTACTTGATGTTTCTTTTCACACATTTATATAGTTTATTAACAATTATTTAATAAGTGATTAAGTTTACAAAGTTTAGTTTTTTTTTATTTTTACTATGAAAATTTACTATGAAAGTTTACTAGATTTACTATGAAACGATTTTCTAAAAGAAAAATCTGTCTCACGATTACAGACGCTGGCTGACGCAGCTAAATTTTAGTTTAATTATACCAATAGGGTTTAGAGAAAACGATATTGAAAGAAATTTGATGTACCTATCTGTACTGAAAAAGTCATAGAATTTTTAACATGATCTTAATTTAAGAAATATCTAATATTTTCACGTGAAACTGTATCAGCAAATTATCACTGAGCAAGAGGTAAAAATTCTAAAAAAAACAGATAAATGACAATAAAACTTTCTTAGAAAAAATATATAGTATTCCCACTCGTTGCATAACATAGACCGATTGATTATAGTTTCGAGAGTGCATCGACACTTAATTGTTTATAGGGACCGTAAGCTTTTGAAAGGTTTCAGACGAGTATTAACTTATGGGTAGACCAAGTATTAAACTATTCCGTGACATGAACATTTTCGGAGTAATTCCACCTATTTGCTTGAACTGGACAACTGTGCGACATGCTGAGTACAAAAATTGAATTTATTGTTGTTCAATTTTTATCTAATTGTTCGGTGATATCATCAGTCGTTTAGTAAACTATATAAATGTAAACATCAATTCCCGGAGAAATCTATAGAGGATTAATAAAGATTGAGTATACATTAAAACCTAATTACAAGAAAACTATCATTTGTTCAAAAGAAAAGCTCATTTGTTCAATATACATTGTTGTTTGTGGACGAATGTTAAATAGTGTTCGTTATAACCTTATAAGGAGAATTTGAACAATGGTATGTATAATTTTAGTTTCCAATTAAAAAATGTCTTTTTTGCTTTAGGAAGTAATTTAGAAGAAAACGGTTCAAAACATGCTGTAGTTTTGATGGTTTTGTATTACGCTGCTATATACGTTGCTACACTGGTTGTTATTCGTTTTTTTTTTTTTTACAGAAGTCCATGCGCAATCGTGATTTGGTAGAAGAAACGATTTCTCAGCAGGCTCATTACCAGAAGATGTCAAAAGTTATGCAGAAAATATAACTTATTGAATATAAACGTAATATCTAATGAAATGGAAGAGAAAATTAATGCTTATTGTTTGGCGCTTGAAAAAGAAAGTAAACATTGGTCCCGAAATCAATATTATTCACTTCAACTTCAGCGTGTGTAGATAGACACCGAAATAAGTATTGGAGATATTTTAAGTAACCCTGTATGCATTTTTTTATTTTTCTCCTGAATCCCTAATTAAATACCGCATTATGCGACGACATGAACAAAAACCGCAATAGCTCATTGCTACTCTCATTGACAGACTGCGGACAGTTTATGCGATTTGCAATTTTTGTAGACGAATTTTAAGAAAGTGAATTCAAGTAAGATATTATTTTCACCAGAAGTAGTCTTTGCAGATCTGGAATAAATAAACATTGTACGATATTCTGTCAAATTTTACAATACAACATTTTTTGAAAATTTCCAGAAGCTGTAATTGCATAAAGATCTACTCATTGATTAACCCCTTGCCGTATTTGAACGAGTCAGACTGATGATGAAGATCTTACACAAAGTATAGCAAATATGAATGTTACAGCTTCCTTTTTAGACGAAATAAAATTGTATTCTTTTGCCATCAATATTTCAGCACTGATGTAAACGTAGCCATACAAAAAATATAAATTTTCTTTTCTCTTCTGTGACATTTTTGAGAATAAACACGTTCTAGACACTGAAACCATAACGACAACGGGTACTGCAAGGGATTAAGGAAAACTAGCATTGGAAAGAAGAAGGGGCAAGAAGTGGAGGTTACATTTCTAGACAAAATCATAGCGCGTGCTACATTTTGACCAAAAGATTAGCGTTGTGGACAGTAACCACAGAACGACAACATTATGTTAGTCAATGATAGAAAAAGCTCAAAAATAGAGATGACAATCTAATGAATGTGGAAAGTGAACGATCAAAAAATTCAATTTTTACCGCAACAAATCGAAAAACTCGTCATTTTTTGACGGAATATGATGATTACTTTAATCCTTAATGATCCTTACTTTAATCAATAAATTTTATTTCGAGAAAAGTTATGTTTGTTTAAAGTTACTGTTATGAATCGGACATTTCGTATACAACATCCTAATAATCATTCTTAGGTCCATTCAATACTCATCACAACGAAATCGTCATTGAAGTACTCACAAGGAGAAGACACGGTCATCGAATCTTAGATTTTGTCGAAACTTTGCATACTGGTAGATTTCGTTCTCCTGTTTATGAAAATATACCATCATAGGCGTTGATACTCAATAATTTTTGAGATATTTACAATTTAAATTTCATTATACCCGTTAAGCCGTTAAGTACAGTTTCGGTTGAAGTTTTTGTCAAGTGCCAAACGGCGTGATGGTAACGTACTAGAGTCATTACCGCGAAGGCCAGTGTTCAAATCTCTTTTTCCTATTTTCTCATTTTTTTCTTTCTTTTTCAGTTCAGTTTATCTACTTTAATTAATTGTATTTTGCACATGAAAAATGCACTCATAATATCTATAGGAAACAAAATATAAAAATTTTATTGAAAAGGAACATAATATGAAAAAAACACTAACTTCATCAATCTTAACGTATCTCAAAAGTTGTTGAGTATCGACGCCTATTGGGATCTGACATTTTGAGAGGCGCCGTCTGCTGCCAAAAAATAGAAATACTCCAAACTTGGCTTGGCTTGGCTTACAGTAGCTTACAGTGTTAACAGGTGGTAATTACAGTATAAACTTACAGTGTTAAAACAGGTGTTAATTAAAAATAACGTTATGGAAGCTCCAATTATTCCACCGCGTAGCAAAAAAATGATGATTACTGTGCAGTAAAAGATTGTGATAGTAGAGCGAGCAAAAATTTGTTGCTCCGTTTCCACACTTTGAAATGAAGTATGTGAAGTGACTTGCACGAAATTTAGAAGAGCTCTATTTCTAAAATATAAGAAACAATTTAGCAAAGAACCGTCTATTTCAACAACTAAAATAGCTAAAGCTAGAGTGCATATTGAAAGATCTAACCAGCGATTAAAAACTTTCAAAATTCTTGGTTCAGTGATGCCTGTGGCATTGGTGCCTCTAATAGAAGATATTTGTACAATTATTTGTGGAGTAATTAATATGTCCTCACCAATTGTAAGCGATTCGAAATTTATGAAATTAGAATTGTAAATTTAGAAGGTATAGTAAAGAACAAATTTTTTGTAAAATGAATTATTTGACAAAGCATACTTTAAAAAGCCGCTCTCCTTCAACATACTTTGTTTCTGCAGAATTTGTACCTGCCCACTTACAAGATTCACCCATACTTACAAACATTGTAAGGAAAAACAAAAAAGAAGATATCAGTGCAATGTTAAGACCAAGCACTTCGTCGCCATATTGGATAGCTATATATATTGTCCACGCCCCCATGTCAGATCCCAATAATGCTACATTTTCATAAACAGGAGAACGAAATGCCAGTTCCTGGCGAATTAATTAAATGAACAACTGCTACATTAGGAACAATAGGAGGATTAACGTATCTACAGGAAGTACCTTAAAAAATATGTCTTAACGAATTGGTAAATAAAGCAGTGAATGGTCCTGAACACCACCAACTGTATATGTATTACAAGAATAGCCCTCGTCGTCCGAGGGTTACTTTCTCGAAGACTAGATAGGATTTCTGAATGATACACACAGTGTCATAATTGTTAAGACACAGAAGGAGGTAACCTGCTAATAAATAAAGTACACCTCGTGAGATTTGTTCACAGGCAGAAGAAACACAGAAATCCTCAAGGCGAAATGGTGTACCCCATTTACGAATGTTATACATATATTTTTACAAAGAAGAAAGTTACATACTATTTTCCTGGTAATTAACAACAGGTATATTTGCGTTTACTTTCTATTACTCTAAGTATCCGATTTGATAAGGATTTATGTGGTGTTTTAATGTAATTGTTACCAGAGAGAGAAAATCTCGTACAATTATGTAGTAACAACAATAACTGATTTTGCCACATTCCACGCAATTTTTATGATGTCGTTTTAATTATTATGCATTCACTTAGCATAATACATAAAAATAAATCACTAAACAAATGAAAAGATAAATAAATCAGTTCCATACTACTCATATAATAAGCGAATAAGCCTAATTTTTTTATTTCTCGTAGAAAAACAATATTTTAATAAAACAATCTTACATGTTTTTGAAGAAAAAATATTTGACACGTACTAGGTGTGTGCAAAAGTTTCATGTAGTCATTTCTCAATTTTCTTTTATTTTTACACGACGTACAAGGTATGTTACCAGTCAATAATAAAATTGATTGTGTAGACACATTAATGCTAACAAACAATTACACAAAAAAGCGAAAGATTATGATCATTATAATTATAGGTCATTATTTAGGAACGATTGAAAAAGACTAAAGCTTCTGCATACACCGAATAGATTGTGGATCCACACTTTTAACGTACGTTAGAACAAACAAGGTTTCAAAATCAATTAACTCGTTCCAGCACGTCCTGTGTATAATAATAATAATAATAATAATAATAATAATAATAATAATAATAATAATAATAATAATAATAATAATAATAATAATAATAATAATAATAATAATAATAATCGAAACAGTTACAAAAAAATCCTCATCCGCAAATGTTTCTCTTTTAATCTATCAGGTAAATCGAAAAGAGTCGCTAGTCCTCGAAAACTAGTTTCATCACGTCTAACCTGTTCCTCCGCACAGAGTTCTGCATCCGGTTTACAAAAACCCACGAAATTCGAAATTTCCTGTTGAAGCACTACTTTCTTTCCGTAGTGTCGCTTCGTTATTCATCGGTTACCTAACGCGAGGATAGCATTACGAATCGACGTTCAAGCGACAGTAGTGAAAGTGACCGGAGAACGTAAAATACATCTTAGCGCAGCCACCTGCCTTCCAGCTACACCTGGTCATCGTGTAAATGATCTTTAATTGTTGTCTGCACAAATGTCATACCGCCAGCCAATTAGAATTTGTTTCACGCGTCGCGATGTCGAACACGCCTTGTGGATTTTTGAAAAACTCGAACATTGGATACGGTTCATTTGAAATGCTTCAAATCGTAACGATTCTAAAAAATTAAATCGTGACGAAAGAATTTGTCATGGTTTTCTTTGTGCGCTACCCAGAGAACACAATAGTTATACCGAAAATGGAGAATAATCATAAATTAGCAATTACTTTTTCGACCTTATCATTAGATTATAATGATGTAATTTTATTTAAAATAAAAATTGTCTGCATCAGTTGCAAGGAACACAAAAGAAATAAACATTTATTTCTTCCCTCAATAACTTCGAATAATTGGAAACAGTATACAAATACTCTTAAACTCTTTTGAATCTTTTACTATGTAGTTTGAAATTTGGATACATTATACCGCTTGAAATGATCCACAACGTTGCTTATGAATTAGACTTTCTGCAGTGATAGATAGAATGTGCTAAATTTGCTTATGATCTGTGGAATTTAAGGGGATAGAAAAAGTAATTAACACCAGAGATTTTAATGTATCAATTTTCTTAAACAAATTTCTTTGATTTCATACAATTTTGTGGTCGCTGAATGGGCGACCGATGTGTTAAGGAAGACTTCTAGTATAACAACAGCGAAAACGAGTGATAGTTAACAATATTTTTTGAGAATAAATATTGGATAGCTGGGACTAGGCCTTTTGGGATGTTATGAAATAGTTTTAAAGTGCAAGTGCTATTTTTTTAGTTCAATTCTTTTTATTACTTATTGTATAATACGCATGTTTCTCGAAACTATGTTTCTTAAACTGGCGTGCACGATAACTACAAAACTAGTAGAGCAAACAACTTCAGACAAAGCTCCTTCATTTCTTCGCACGTTTCATTAGTTCGGGATTAGACCTAAAATTTACGTTTGATTTTTTATTTATAATATTTGCTTAGATAATATAAATTTTACTAACCGGCCGAGAACAGTAAACTTTTCTTCCGAACCCAAGAACTTTTCCTACATTTCATATTTTTCTTTCAAAATAGGATCAATCCAAGCATGAAGTATCTAAGTTTAAGACAATTTCTCACTTTTTGTGTTTTGACCACTGTGATAGACGCTACATTGCACGTCAACAATGCTTACACTGCCGAAGCTGTTAAGAATTCTTTTATATTATACAATAAACAATAAGAAGAATTGAACGAAAAATATCACTTGTACTTCAAGACCGTCTGTTCACACACCAAAAATGCGCAGTCTCAGATATCCAATAGTTATTCTAAAAAAAATTCTTAAAAATCACGTGTTTTCACAGCCATTACACGTAAAGCCTCTCCTAATTCATTGGATTTTTATCAATTGTTTCTCTCATCGAACAACTGCTGAAAAATTTTTTTCGACGAGTAATTGCTTGAAAAAGAATAAAAATGTGTAAGATTTAGCTAAGTTTTTGGAGGGTGCATGGTGGCGGCAACCACCATAATGTTTCAGGGTCGCATAGTAGAATTCGGAAAAGTGACCATGCATCGCGACGCGCCCATAAATGGCGCGGGCGATGGTCCATGGTCGCGAGCAACCCCACCACCACATTGACGGCCGAGTCCACCGAGGCTTCTCCGAAAATAGGATGACAACGTCAACGACGATAGACCGACGGAGTTTTCGGTGCTGTAACGATCCTCCTCGTGCATTACACAACAATGGATCTCGACGAGCGCGTGGCGAGAATCGATCAGTCTCCACCAATACCATCGAATCGGCCACTTACACTCGAGACAAGTTGTCGTTGGCGGAAACTAGTTCGCGATTTCAGTTAAGAATTTTCAACACTGTGTATAAGAGCGACGTATATATCAGGAAAATCATATACAGTGGCTCCTAAAGGGTTACACGCATTTAAACGATTGATAGATAAGTGAAATTCATCTTGTTTTTCATACGTAGAATTATGTTTCTTTAGCACTAAACCTACCAGCACCGGTCAAATGACCGCTTTCAGGATTTTTATTTTACAATTAATTGAGATAATTAATTAATCTTTTAGGAGACTTTTACATTCATATTTATAATATTTCTCTAATCAAAATTTTTCTGATTATACGTACATCTCTATTTCAGGATTTTTATTTTACAATTATTGAGGTTACAAATATGCTTCCACTGGAAATAAATGATTTTTTTTTATTTAAGTATACATTATAATAAAAGTGGCACAAAATTTAAATAAATTCAATCGTGCCATTTATATAAGGGAGCACATACTTGTCACTTTTAGTGGTCGGCAGGTTCAGTGTTAAAAAATCAATATGTGCGTATTATTATATGATATTTAAAATTGGGCTATATATCTTCAACTACAACTATATATCTTAAACTGCACTTCGTGGTGTTTCATATAAAACACACTTTCTCAATTTTACGTTCAACTAGATAAAGAAAGCCAATTTTTGTAGAAACCAATTTTGAAAAACTGGGAAAAGAATTGGTTCAGCACGTAGTCTTTCAGATATACCTGCTACAAATTTTTTAAATTTTATTTCGAGAAAAATCGTATTTAAAGTTTCAAATGGCTGTTATAACTATGCAATAGAACTGCACTTAATTCCAATTTAAATTTAAGTGATTTGGTCCAATTTCAAAAAAATAATTGTATTCTAAAGAAGTGTCCAAAGAAAAATAAGAGTTATTATAAATGTCCATTTGATTTGTATCGAGACAGAAAAGTTAAAAGACTTTAAAAGTTGTCTGAATAAATCTATGCATCGACTAAAAATAAGAGACAACGTGTGAATAAACAGGATGATTATATACAGTGTTATCATATTCTTTTATCATTTACGAAGGAAATCATTTGATCGAGATTGCAGAAATGTATATACTTCATGCTTCGCATAAACGGAACGAAATCTGTAGAAACCATTTACTTTAATTACGTACAAACGTGATTAGTAGATATGGTACTCGTTAGATCGTTTAGTTTCGTAAGTTTTGTCAGTGAAAGTACATTGCAATAGTAATATAACATGTATAATGTCAATAATAGATAATACTACGATAGCTGAAATGATAAGTGAAGCAATTAAATATTCATTTCAATCTCACTAGTTGCAAACTTCGGTATTTTCTTACAACTTAGCATTCGACTTTATCAGTAGAAATTATTTTCACATTTAGGTGCTCGATTCTGTTTATTTGTGTGTAATGATATGTTAAAACTGAAATTTAAAAATAACATAATATATCAAGTATTCAGTGTAAAAATAATCATTACACAAATAAAAAATAATATAATTTATACAGAATATGTTTTAAGTCTAAAAACCTACGGAAATTCATTATTTAAACATCAATTTTTAAGATACGAGCGAAAATAAATAACTTTCTTAATACTCCAGATGATATGAATAATATTTTTTTGATTTCTGTTTAGTGAACTGAAAAAGCATCTCCTTTGGTTATTTGGAGAAATAATTTAAAATAAATATTTCTCTATTTATATTCTCGTTGATGTATAACGATAATTAACGAAACGCTGTACAGAATATTGCGCGAATTCACGCATGCAAGTACACGTGGTTAGTAAAGTTAAATTTATTTACATTAAAGCGGAGGTATTTGAAGACTTTAATACATCATTTTTGTAACAACTGCAAGTAACAAAAGTCCAATAGGAATTCCCATCCTTTATTTTTTTTTTAATAATTTTGGTAAGTTCAAAATAGTAGTTGATGTATTTAAATTCTTTTTTATCTTTCCACTGTTTGAGCAACATTAAGTTGCTTGTTTAGCAGTTTATTACCATTTGTATTATTCATTAAATAATTTTCAGTATTCATCACAATGATTGAGAACTTTTTTAATATTCATAAATATTAACTAAAATCATTACTTTCAATCATTTTCTTTATCAATTCTCATTGGAGTACATAATGTGAGAACGTTTTCTAACATTGTACCATGATCTATGTTTAAAAATAGAATCTATCAATCAGCTTCACGACTGTTTCGAACCCTGATTAAATTCGGAAATTCGATGTTTAAATTTTACTTTTCTTTATAAGAATTTTCAATGTGGTACAGTGGGCCGGCATCTCGAAATACTGGACAGAATTCATGTCTCTCTGTTAATTATACATTATTAACACCAGCCGTACCGAGTACGAAATGTGACTGGTATACGCTATTTTATAAACATTATAAGACTAATGTTGAGGATTGGTGCGACCGGCAAACGGCAGCGCTATCTGCCATACGGTGAGAGACAGGAGATCGCGCGGGTAAAATTAGTAAGAATAAAGAGCAGCACGAGGCAACAAACCTAACCTCAAATTCTCTAAAGTTCTGTCTCCTTATTTTACCCAGTCCCGATTTGTTTATTAACATTATGGCGACCGTGACAGGACTCGGGTAATTAGTACAGAAAGTGAGTCAGTAAGAATAAAGGGCAGCACAAGGCACAACAAACCTAACCTCAAATTCTCTAAAATACTGTCTCCTTATTTTACTCAGTCCCGATTTGTTTATTAACAACTGGACTTATTTAGATTTCTCAGAATTTTTATAATAATACGTGCCAGAATAAAGAAATTTATTCAATAATTTCTAGTTTAACACGTTCGCTGCCAGTGCCGCACATATGAGACGACCACAGTTTTGTTCGGTCGTGGTACGGTTGGTGTTAATTACAAACAGAAAGTGTCTTTATAAAATTATCCTAATATAGGGTGTTTTAATTTAGGAAATTTAAACTTTACTAATTGATTTCGAATATGATTTTAAGCAATTAATGTCATATGGACATACGGTATTCTTACCGAATATTACTCTATGCAATAGTGTAATAGTGAATTGCGACTTTAGTAGGAGGTAAAAACATATGATTTTAAGTAGAAACAGATAAATGCCTGTGCTATACAAATCCATTCTTAATAGGCAAACAAATATTCGCTTAGAAACAAAACATGGCATTAACACTCGAGACGCGATGAAAACTGCCAGATACATTGCTCCAAAGGACTTAAGCTTCACTATTATTTATGTAACAAGTGAGATCAAGTACAAGCCTGTGTTCTTTTCAGTTTATCTCGATCAAGTATTAGCTTACAAAAAGACCTAGTTTTAACCTACTTCAGTCTTGTCCAGAAGTAGCTCACTTGGAGGCAAATTCGAGGGAGACGCCTACTTCTCCCGCCCGCGCGTCTCGCTCCCCATGGCGGACCTAGTTCTCCGAGCTCCTCATACCCGTGCCTACCGTGGGTCCGAGAGTCGCCCTAACCAGTGATGCCAGAAATGTCAGCTTTTCGCGCATGCGCATTCGCGCGTGGCATCAGTACTGTACTAATTTCAAATATCTGAGAGTTCTTTAAGGCCCTGTTTTAAAAATAATGTTTTTCATTCAACATTTCCATACTTTATTTACCTAAGAACGTTCGGATTATACAGAATAACATAATGTAAAATTCATTTTTTTTGCGGAATCTATAAATAACACCAACATTTGTTGCAAGACAAAAGAAAACTGCCAAAAACCTTTCCAGTATCCAAAATAACAAAAATATATTTTCTAATTATATAAGTAAACAAGTAAATAAAAAAGTTATTTCTTTTGTTATGTCCGTTATCATCAAGTTCGTCTACGGCAGTGCTAGGTCCCGGCACGCCACCTAGATGTTTCTCTTTTTTGGCGCGTATACGTTACTGGATTTCGCGCGCACCGCAATACGCATACGCGAAAAGCTGACATTTCTGGCATCACTGGCCCCAACGCGTCACACGCGGTACATATTGCAAGCAGTTGGCACGGGTCTGAGGAGCTCGGAGGACTGCGGCCGCCACGGGGAGCGAGACGCGCGGGTGGGAGAAGTAGGCGTCTCCCTCGAATTTGCCTCCAAGTGAGCTACTTCTGGACATGTCTGACCTACTTCATGACACAAACATTTTTTAATTAATTCCACCTATTATATAGAAATGGCCCACTGTTCGTCGGGGCAGAAGAGCAGCTCCAAAATGGATTTCGCGTTTCGTCACGAAGCGCAAGGGAACAAAAGAGATCATCGAACATAATTACTAGCAGGCAATTCGTGTGGGAAGAGCAGGACGTGTTTTCATCCGCGCTAAAAAATCCGCGAGCGGAAGAGGTTGGGCAGGCAAGAAAGTTCCTCACCGTCCAACCGCGCATGAGACAATTGCGATGCAGACCAATTAAGCCACGGCCCACGCTTCATTTTTCCTTTCATTCGGCTCAACCTCTTCCGCATCGATAGGATCGCGCGACGGCGATTCGTTCACATGTTTCTTTTTCTGTTTCCTTTTCGTGTTCGTTTTATTTCACGCTGCATCCGATGCGAAAATTGTCTTCTCGGCGCACTGTGTGCCGATTACCCATCGGACTAGCCAAATATCGATTTCAGTTACACTAACGCTACCGAGCTCTAAAACCGATTAGGATAAACGTCGGAGAGACGCCACATTTGTTATATCTTCTGCATAGGGAGGGGGAATCGCTTCGGTTGCGTTTTATTTTCATGTTACTCGAGTGGCTATGAAAACGAAATACTATCTGTTCTGATATCGTTGCACGCGCTGTTTTTATAACGCATCGAAGCGAATACTCTGCGAAACATTATGTGTAAAGATTTTCGTGTCTTATAGATTAGTATTATTATTGACAAGCGTAGAAGAAACTGTATAAAGTACCTATTTTATTATGTGAAATAGTTCTTTACTGATTAGTAAGCGCATCATTTTTGAGCTTATGTATTTCTGATTTATTTTTATTACACGTGACGTCTCTCCCACGAAATTCGAAGAGATGCTGCATAAGGCGTTATGACTGGCTTGTAATAGTTATTACGATCGAATTTTTACCATCTCGGAATGTCGTTGCAAGAGGACAGTGGAATGATGAAAATTTGAAATTGGCCACAGAAGAGATGTGAAAAATGAGATATCAAAGCCCAAAGGACATATGGCAGAGTTGTGCAGAATTACAATTGAATTACGCCAGGAATTATAATTATAAAGTAATTTAATTACACTGTAATTCAATCATATTGTAATTTGTAATTCAGATCGTCATTCAATAAAATTAGAATGTAATTTGTAATTGCAATTGGAGTACAATTATAAAATACAATGTCATTAAATTACATTAATTACAAATTACGATAGGATTAAATTAAAATTAAAAATTAAAGAATAATAAAGTAATAGGTAATAAGAGGTTGGAAACTCCATGTGAAGGTTTCAAACAGAAGGAATTTATTACTTATAAATTTATAATGTGTGAAGAGAAATAACTTCTCTGTTACACATTTTTTAAATTTCAACCATGAATTACACAATTGAATTGATTAAAATAATTAGAAATTAAATTAATTCAAAGGTCTGAATTATGTTATTCGGTTACGACGTAGTTGAATTACTATGTAATTGAAATATAATGTAATTCAATTGTGTAACTGAATTAGCAAACTCTGACATATGGAGCCCCATAATATCGTTAACGAGGCGTCTCAAATTTATAAACAACAAAATCTGGATTAGGACTTTCGGAATCGGTAGGAAAAAGGCGCACGATGTGGGGCATACTTTATTAAGGGCCACTTTATTAACTTACCTTTTAAAACTATTCTTGTTTTTAAAGTATATGTATGTACTATTAGAATAAAACATAATTTGTTTTAATTACTACAAAAACAAAGTTGTCAATGACCCTTAGTGAAAAAGCGTGGTGTCTTTCCTACATTAACCCTAACAAGTATTGGCCTTAAGCTATGCCCACACTGAAGCAACATCGAGTATTGTTGCTTCTTTCTTTTATCCGGTAAAAGCGGCCATTTATTCAAGATGCATACATGCAAACATCAAACTGTGGAACTTTATATAATATAGAAATTTTCTAACTCAATTGTAAAAAACAAAAGTTATGTTCAAATATATTTCTTCCATTAATACTTTTAATACATTCGAAAGAGCGTAACAGTATTTTTAAGATCTTTTAATGTCGTTACATTTAAAACGTGTAAAATCCGCAATCTACTTCTAAGAATGACAAGATTGAATTTATTTAGATTTTGCACGATTCTTGTTATAATATATGCTCGAACAAAGGAATTGATTCAATCATTTTCGTATTTATTCATTGAAAAAAGGAAATACTAAATAAATAAATAAAAGCGATATTAATTGACACAATTGAATAAGTTAATTTCGAATGAAATAAACCAGAACGGAGAAATAGGGCTAGAATGTATTACACTTATTTTATTAAAATATTTCAATTTGTGTACAAAATATATCATACTAAAGGGGCAAGTTCCTTACAGTTTAAGGATAACGAAGAATAACTATTGGATATCTGGGGTGTAAACAGATAGTTTAACTGGGCGCCATTTTGGGGTGTAAACAGATAGTCTTAAAGTACAAGTGGTTTTTTTAGTTGAATTCTTCTTATTATTTATTGTATAATATACAAGACTTCTTAACAGCTTCGGCAGTGTAAGCATTGTTGGCGTGCAATGTAGCGTCTACCACAGTGGTCAAAACACAAAAAGTGAGAAATTGTCTTAAACTTAGATACTTCATGCTTGGATTGATCCTATTTTGAAAGAAAAATATGAAAAGTTGGAAAAGTTTTAGGGTTTGGAAGAAAAGTTTACTTTTCTCGGCCGATTAGTTAAATTTATATTATCCAAGCAAATATTATAAATAGAAAATCAAACATAAATTTTAGGTCCACACCCTAACTAAAGAAACGTGCAAAGAAATGAAAGGGCTTTGTCTGAAGTTGTTTGCTCTACTAGATTTTTTAGTTATCGTGCAAGGCAGTTTAAGAAACATAGTTTCGAGAAACATGCGTATTATACAATAAATAATAAAAAGAATTGAACTAAAAAAATAGCACTTGTAGTTTAAGACTATTTTATAACATCCCAAAAGGCCTAGACCCATCTCTCCAATACTTATTCTAAAACAATATTGTTAACTATCACTTGTTTTCGCTGCTGGTATACGAGAAGCCTTCTTTAACACATCGATCGCCCATTCAGCGACCACAAAATTGGATAAAATCAAAGAAATTTGTTTAACAAAATTGATACATTAAAATCTCTGGTGTTAATTACTTTTTCTATCCCCTGAAATTCCACAGATCATAAGCAAATTTAGCACATTCTATCTATCACTGCAGAAATGATATGTTTAATTCATAAGCGACGTTGTGGATCATTTCAAGCGGTATAATGTATCAAAATTTCAAACTAGATAGTAAAAGATTCAAAAGAGTTTAAGAGTATTTATATACTGTTTCCAATTATTCGAAGTTATTGAGGGAAGAAATAAATGTTTATTTCTTTTGTGTTCCTTGCAACTGATGCAGACGATTTTTATTTTAAATAAAATTACATCATTACAATCTAATGATAAATGAATTTAGAAAATTATATACATTCTTAAGACATAACGATCAATTTTTGCATATTTATTTAACGACAAAATTTCTGTCAGTGGCAATAAAATCAATGTTTGATCATTTTTAAGTATTATGTATAATTGAAAACATTTTAATCGAAAAAGTAATTGTTAATTTATGATTATTCTTCATTTTCGGTATAAGTATTGTGTTCTCTGGGTAGCGCACGAAGAAAACTTTGAAAAATTCATTCGTCACGATTCAATTTTTTAGAAGCGTTACAAATGAACCGTGTTGAGTATTTGAGAGAAATATATTTTAAAGTTTCGTAGTTTTCTAGCAATTTGTCGAATCTACTTAAATTCCCTAACTGTCCTAATTCTTGTGAACGACAGTGCATGCGGGACGAACCCTTCCGTACGACGTCGGCTGACCCGATACGTCTTCCGTGGGTGCCGTCTCGGACCATCCGTTGCAATTACACGACGTTACGTATTAGTCACGGTTATTAGGCATACGGCAACGATCGTTCCTACTCAATTGAATCGATTACTTAGGGAATGATAGGTGTACATGAATTTTCCCGGTGTAATGAAACGAACACTTTGACTTGCGTTAAACGTGTTTGCTGGCGATGGGAAGGAGTATTTCGCAAATAGACTTTATTAATTTTGTACTTAACACCTTTGACTAACACGTTACGTGCCACGCCAGCACGCACCAAAATTCCAAGAAATCTACTCAATTTTTTAATTGAATTCGTAACCGATAAATCAAGATTTATTATAGTCACTGCTACTTTACTTATACTTCGAAGGTCTTAACAAAATATTGATTTACATATATTGATTTAAATATTGATTTAATAAATATTGATTTAAAATCTAGTCAAAAAATGGTGTCGGTCATATACATGAACGACTGACGTGGCAGTTAACGTGTTTATAGTAGAATAGATAGGTTTCATAAACAGAGTTTAAACTAATTGTAAGTGTATTCAAACCCTACACACCGGTGCCTTGAAAAACGAAATTAATTCCAAACGGACTTGAACCCTGAGAGAACAGATTCGAAAAATTTAAGTAGTGTTTGCGAGAGCTTCGACTTTCTATGATCCGTTTTAGGAAAACTTGAAAAGTGTATAGCCGGATAAGATGGTCAAAAATGCCCCTAAGCCAAATAGATTTTTGGTCAGACCATTCGATCACAGCTCTCTCTGTGACAAGTTTCAAGTCGGTACCCCTACCACAAGGGTAGTTATAGGGTGGACTTTGTTTTAGTGAATTATGTTCTATTTCTTCTGTTGTGCTAACCAAAAAATTATGAAAAAATTCATGAACATTCTACCAAACAGCACAAATGACTGAATTATTTAAGAATTTTTGGTTGCAAACTAGATTTTTAAAAAATTCTGGAAGCATAATATTGCCGATTTTATATTGAAGTTTTCAAAGTACAACGTTTATATTATTACATTAGTTGTGTTTCATCGTGATTATGAATGTGTATCTTTTTTTAGATTTTTTGGATTTTGCAAACGTGTTTAAAAAGATTGGAAATCTCCGAAAATTCGACGAAAATGCATATTTCGTATTGAAGTTAGAGATGTACCGGTTTTATAAAAATTCAGTAATGAAATATTGTTGAAACCATTGTCGTTAACTTTTTTTCAGAATTATTCATATAGTATACCCTAGTTTAAAAAAATAAAAAAACATTTTTTCGATGTTTCTTCACTATTTTGTAGGTGTATTATGTAGTATTGAATATTTTAATATTCAGAAAAATAATGTACGAACTCAAAAGTACAATATAAAATATTTGACATGTGTAATATTTCAATCTACAAGCATGATTTTTAATAGTTCCGTTTGGCGCAAACGGTTAGGCGTTCAGCTATGAATCTTTTGATCCGGGGTCGAATCCCGTGCCAAACATTTTTTTTCGTTAAACACTTTTTCTTGTTCTTTTTTAACTACATAATTGTTGTAAAGATATTGAAATATATTTGTAAAGTATTTTAAAAATAACGAAAAAAAGTGTTTAACGAAAAACAAATTTTTCCGGCACGGGATTCGATCCCGGATCAAAAGTATTCAAACGACTGAATACAAAGAATGAGGTGCTATTTGTCACGAATGGTATTCCAAACCCCTTGAAAATAAAGTTGGATATTAAAAATGGCTCCGATTCACGTGCGATGAATTTCCTCCCATCGCTAATGTTTGTTGAAAAACTTGACTTACCACATAGCCTGCACAGACACTGGCTTGAAAATGTGCTGTCGACTGCAAACGCTGACGCTGAAGCCTCTGGAACAGAAAAAAAGGGAAAAGTATGAAAAGTTGGGTCTCTCGAAACCTATGGAAGACCACGTGGTTCGCCTCATATGTATAGTGGCCCACAAAAGTGTTCGTACGCCCTTTAAACCAGAATAACTTTCTTAAAATTTGACCAAACCAGTTGACTCTTTTTGAGCAATCAGAAGCATTGATTTACTTTTAAAACGTGCAAAAAAGATTTTGAAGAAATTCAATTAGTATGAAATACATGAAAAAATAAAAATGGCACTTCTTAAAACTTTATTATTTCAACCCGTAATGAAAATTCAAAATATCCGGTTTTTAGATCTATGTTATTTACACGTATGCTGAAAATTTCATCGAAATCAGTTAACAAACACATGAGCTACAAGCGGTTGAAAGTGGTGATAATCGCAGTTTTTCACGACATTTGGTCAGTTTCTGTTTAACACTAAACCTACCAAGCACAAAACATAAATAAATGAAATGCCCTATAGAAGTGAAAAGATTTAATTTACTTTAACTTTCTACGGTTTTCATTGTAATCTGTGTTTAAATAAAGAAGTCAGTTGACTCATTTCCTATGAAGCCGTGTTTATTATTTCAATAATTGTGAAATAAAGAGCCGGTGATTTGACCGTGGTAGGTTTAGTGTTAAAATCCATAGTTTCTTACATCTTTCAATGCGCGTCGTTTTTCTCTGCGTCAACCGATTTCGATGAAATTTTCAGCATATGTATAACTAAAATAGATCTACAAAAGGCATATTTTTAATTTTCATTATGGGCTAAAATAAAAAAGTTTAAAAAAATGCCATTTCTATTTCTTCATGTAATAACTACTAATTGCAATTTTTTCAAAATCTTTTTTGAACGTGATTTAAAAAAGGTCGAGTGATGTGCTCAAATTTTAAGAAAATTATTCTGATTAAATGGCCTACGACCCGTTTTGTGGGTCACTGTATACATATATGTATAGGGTGGCGAACCGATGGTATCGACGAGCTATTTTATTGCTAGCCGAAACGTCCCAACTTCCCCGTTGTGGGTACTTACAAGTAGCTCGATGCTATTTTCGATCGTGCTTAACTTGTTACATTTGCACTCGGCCTGTATAGCAATGTTCCTTGGAATCCTTCAGGTATGGAATACCTCTTCGAAACAAATTCTTCAAAGCTGTCTCGCTTATAGTTACGGCCACTTTTTCGTCAAATCATTTGAAAAAAGATGATATTTGGCAATTTTTCCCTAAAAATATGCATTTTATAAAGAAAACATTTTTGTTCCTAGTTTGTACACTGTCGTAGTAACAAAAACATTTTCTTTTGCGGTCCCTGTTGTGCTGTTATTTATAAATGGCAGTCACTGCACGGCTTATAAAATATGGGGTGAAAACGGTGGCCACGTTGACAAAAAATGTTGTGAACCGATTCGAAAAATTCTAGCGGCATTGTTTTCGCTATTGTATTGGCTATCGCATGAACCAAAACAATGAATTTTAGAACCAGCATTTTTTTGTTTTTCATACCTTTATACGTAAAATCATCCGTTTTTTTATAAGTTCTGATTAAGCATGTATTAAACATCGCCATTTCGGAGGTTTAAGGACAAAAAGTCATTTTTATAAAATGTATATTTTAAGAAGAGAATTCCTAAATGTCATCTTTATTTCAAATTATTTTATGGAAAAGTATTAAACGATTGCAAAAGTTCGTGCTCCATTGGAAAATGAAATACGACATTTTAGAAGAACAGATTTGTCAATAAATTATACAGAGTGAATCTCGTAACTGGGCAACACTATAACTTATTCGTTTTGCAGATAGACACAAAATTGTAGAGAAAAATTTTGCATTGTTTAACCAGCTCTATGATCAAGTAGTGTGAGTTTTTACCAGAGTACATTGTCGCAATCGCAAAGTGCAATTGCACTTGGTTTTTAAATGGAACCTTACAAGTTTTTTACATTAATCGATTCCTCGTGTCATTCTGAACAAAATAGTGTTAAGGGTCTGTGTCAAAAAAATTAATATTTCGTGAAATATTTAACATTTTATTCAATATAGTTACTACATCCACCCTGTGTCGTTGCCACCATTTTCTATAATTATCTCCCAACGTTTTACAAGTGGATTCTTTTTCCGTGAAAGCTGCATAGTTTCTCTCCAAAAAAGATCTTGAGGATTCTGAAAACTGGTCATGAACATTTGCAATCATCCAATTTGCAATGCACAATTTGTTTGTGAATTTGTGAATTTAAACCTTGTTTTAAATTTAACTTTGTTATTAGATTCGTTAGTGACCTATAGGACAGAGTAAATGTATATCAAATAATGGACATTATTTAAGACTTGTATATATTTTGCTTGTGTGTGATAAACAAGATGTTCATGAAGAAAGAAGCATAAATTAATTTGTACACTTAACACGTTGACTGCTAAACACAATCTCCCAAAAATCTCATAAAGTCAACGCAGTTTAGTTAATGATACCGAAACTAGAAAGGCAAAATTGATCATAATGATTGCATCTTAACTCTTATGAATTCTTCAAATCCTAACAACTAGACAGCGGATATTTATGAAAAATACATTTTTTTTTAATCAAATTAAAACAAACTGGACTGAAACAGAAATTGATTTTCTAACGTAATACGTTTAATAGCTTGAAAATAATATAACAGTAATTTTAAATTCTTCTAAGGCTTTCAGTGTTTTAAATTGCGCCTACTCATTTTGACCATAAATGCATAAAATCCGCTCTGAAATTTTCTATTCCCGAATATGTCGCAATGAATATTAATTTTGAAACCTAGTGGAAGAATAATGTCTGCCATATATGACCGATATAGCGGTCAACGTATTAATACGTTACTCCACAAAATTAAAGGAATACTGAATAATAACCGGAAAATTGTTCAGCTTTGAACACCTGTAATTTCCTGTAAAAAATTTTTAATATATTCGCACCGGGTCATTTCTGACGCATGTACTTCAGTACTTCTTGCTTATTTCCATTGCCCCTTACTTCTACATACTTGCGGTACTTCGCAAAGTTACGTTATGTTGAGAAAATTACTACGACTTTTTAACCAATTAATATGTCTAACTCTGAAGTCTCTCGTAACATGCATAAAACGTTACAAACGTTATGTTAAAATTAGACTTCGGATCTTTGTACAAAATAAAAATTGTCTCCGTCAGTTGCAAGAGACTGTAATAATTTTAATAGTAATAGTTAATAATAATGATTTTAACAAGCTGAAAATAATATATTGGCATTCTTAAATTATATTGACCTTTCTACTGTTTTAAATTGTATCTACTCATGTCTAGTTGTAATACATGCTTCGGTAAGAGAGGCTTCAGAGTTAGACATCTTTTTTGACAATCTAATGAATGGGGAAAGTGAACGAACAAAAAATTCAATTTTTACCGCAACAAATCGAAAAACTCGTCATTTTTTGACGGAATATGACGATTACAATGATGCTTAGTTTAATCAATAAATTTTCTTTCGAGAAAAGTTATGTTTGTTTAAAGTTACTGTTATGAATCGGACATTTCGTATGCAACATCCTAATAATCATTCTTAGGTCCATTCAATACTCATCACAACGAAATCGTCATTGAAGTACTCACAAGGAGAAGACACGGTCATCGGATCTTAGATTTTGTCGAAACTTTGCATACTGGTAGATTTCGTTCTCCTGTTTATGAAAATATACCATCATAGGCGTTGATACTCAATAATTTTTGAGATATTTACAATTTAAATTTCATTATACCCGTTAAGCCGTTAAGTATAGTTTCGGTTGAAGTTTTTGTCAAGTGCCAAACGGCGTGATGGTAACGTACTAGAGTCATTACCGCGAAGGCCAGTGTTCAAATCTTTTTTTCCTATTTTCTCATTTTTTTCTTTCTTTTTCAGTTCAGTTTATCTATTTTAATTAATTGTATTTTGCACATGAAAAATGCACTCATAATATCTATAGGAAACAAAATATAACAATTTTATTGAAAAGGAACATAATATGAAAGAGACATTAACTTCATCAATCTTAACGTATCTCAAAAGTTGTTGAGTATCGACGCCTATAATGCTACATTTTCATAAAACAGGAGAACGAAATCTACCAATATACAAAGTTTCGAGAAAATTTGAGACCCCATGACCACGTCTTCTCCTTATGAGTTCAAAGGCGTGAAAGCAGTGAATTTACTCTTTCAAATGAGCACAGACAAAACATTTGAATGTGATAATGCTTGGGTTGTAATTCAGTGTTACTTTAATTTTGTGGAGTACATAGTGTATTTATAGACTTTATCAATTTTATTCATTTTACTGACTACGAAATGGGGGCTCAACAAAACTCAGTCCCTTACAGCTCAACCCTTTTAAAACGAATGTCGCCATTTGGACAACTATAAGGAGCTCGAGTATTTCACTCTTAAAATTACAAACAAATAATTTAATTAGAGATATTTGTATAGTTTTCTTCTCTTATAGCATTTGGTATATGATCCAGTTCTCTAAGGAAAATAATTACAATACTTTTAACAAATCTTCATCCGCAAAAGCTTATGTTATGTCTTGTGTTATTTTACCGCCTACACTCACATTTTATGTAACAATTTTTAATTTTTAATCCTAATTCAGATTTCGTTCACTTTTACCGTATAAATGAGTTTATTCTTATAAACAGTTCGGTATAAGACGCACAAGATATAATGTCTAACATAATTTGAAGCAACTAATTAATTGTACAACTTGTTTATTGTGCTAATTATACTTTCCCTTTAATTTCCTTAACCATTCTGTTCCTAATTCGCTATTTGTTTCTACTACAGTATTTTATCAATAATCGTCGCCACCACTGGTCCGACCGTCGACAATTAACGTTCAGATAATACTATTCTTTGACATGTGCCGAACGTAGAGTAAGGACAGCGAAGCTCGAAAGCCCTCGGTCGCCGAGAAGTGTAACATAATACGGGTCGAGTATGTCGGTGTGAAAACAACACCTAACCCAGTGACAAAACTTGTTTATTTTTTATTATTTTTTTATGGAACTTTCACGAACATATTCGTGGAATTTTTCTAATGGAAATTATATAATTTCGATGGTATTTACTTGAGTAATGGACGATGAAAGTTTCGGAAAATTATTGTAAATATGATCCGAATTATATCGTGTTTGGTATTATTTTAATCGTAAAAATGTCACAAATATATTGGAGGATGTTTCATAAAAAAATAAGTAATAATAAAAAAGTTGTTTTATTGGCATTATACTGTGAAGACACGCGGGCCTTTGAATTACGCCGGCGACCGCGACTCTCCGCGTCTCTTTCTTTAAAATACGCTATCCATCCTTGCGCCCGAAACTTTCATCGTCCATTACACAAGTAAGTATCATCGCAATTATATCTTATTCGGTACCATTTTCATTAGAAAAATGCCACGAATATGTTGGTGAAAGTTCTATAAAAAAATAATAAAAAATAAAGAAGTTTTGTCATTGGATTATGTTACACTTGTCGGCGACCGAGGCCTCTCGAGCTTCAAGGCCCCTCACGTGGTATGCCCCGCGCAAGGAGGAATTTTTTTGCGACAATTATCGTTCAGAACTTCACGACAATTAACGATGAAATACTGTATCACCTTAACCATGGAGCTGGGGATGACCGTCAATCCGTCACGTAAGTTAACTATCACCTTTTCGAAACTTCTCCTGTTTTTCCTAATTGTGCTATAGTATTTATATTAGGATAAACTATATCTAATCTACGATGATTATGGTAAAATTGTTGTGATCTTAATTTTACTTGAGTATTGTTGCGCCTCGACGTGTTCGGACTCTTATGAGAGTCAGCAGAAAATAAATAACTTGCCAATTTACACAAGTGGATCTAGTAATTTGATCACCGACTGTAATTGTCAATGATTAGACTGCGTCTTTTGTGAATTTATGAGAAAATTGGGCATGTGCACTTCATAACAGCAAAACGATTAATAGAATGTATATATATATATATATATATATATATATATATATATATATATCGGTACATTATTTTCAACTCCTTAAAATGATTAAAGAATACTGCCTCATGCAGTTGATAAAGAAAATTTTTATTTTGCATAAAGATTCGCGGTCTATCAATGATACAGAAATTTCTTGGTGGTGGATACATAATGAATACATATTGAATACAAAAAAATTAAGAGAATCATATTTTCAATAGATTGGTTGATGAAGTTCAACATTCTCTACAAAAGTGTCCCGTGAGCTGCCGTGTAAAAAGCTACGATTAATTTCAAACATTAAAATTCATCGTCATTCAAATCCCAGTGCATATACATTGAATATCCACTGCAATCGCTATTCCATGTTATGCAAAGAGAAATTGGCTAATCATTTGGGATTTATCTGTAGAACTATGTCAACACGTTCAGGGCGGCAGCGAAATTCATGAAACGCCGGTCACTTCCGGCGTTTGTTTCAATAGCAAACGCAATAAATCACTCATAGACTGCGGAACTCTATGTAAATATTTTTATGGAGAAAAATGTACAGCAACGCAGATCCTGCGGAATTTTATTTTCATCCCTATCGACACTAGTAAATGAAAATCAAAATGACGACATGATGGATGACCATATGTGATCACAACGCGCGAAAGTGATGCTTACAATAATTATAAAATGAAACGTAATTTATACAAGCGTTGTTACAATCAAGATTGAATCTTGCACGCTTAGCTCGCATCAATTAGTGCTCCATACGTATTTTATCTCATTAAAATTGCACGCAATGGTTCAACGCAAACATATGCAAACAAAATCAAATAAAAATTAAATTTTAGTGAAACCCAGATTGTATCGTGTGAACGTATGTATTTGTTCGAGTGATAAGCAACAAATTGCTCAAATAACGAGCGTTTATCATATGTTTTCACGTAGTAAGACCAGTTTAATAATTTTCTAACAGCTTGTATTTAACAAAGATGGTATGTATGACCTTGGTCCAATAAAAATGACTTTTTACGATAACATGTAATTCGTTGTTTCATGTGTTTTGATTTTTTGGTATGTTACACTTTACGAGATATAAATACGAGTTAAACATTTTAAAACGATAGTGTAGAGTTCGCTAAATACTATGTGATAGTCTATGATAGGGCGAAATTTATTGAACATTCTATCAACAACTTGAAGTTCCATTGTATAAGAAATTGTACTACCATCTTATGATGAAAAGAAAACTATTCTAAGATGAAAAGACATTTAAATATATAATAGCAATTTGTAAACCGCAAACTTTATGCGATCACTAAATGCACAAACATATAAATGACAATGCAATAGACAGTCTTGCTAAATCTTAACACAATTTTCATGTTAGAATCATGATAACATAACCTACAATGAAAGAAATTATCAATACAAGTATTATCACCAAATTAATTTGCACATGTCGTAATGTATACGAGAAGATATAATGCAGTGTAATATCCTCGTGTTATCCTGTATTCCATAACAAGACGCTTACAGTGTGTTTCAAAAGTGTATATACTTCATAATTACAAATATTGGTAATTATTGCGAAAGGGTCGCTATACTCTGATTTTGATGAAATTTAAGTATGTTATGCAGCAACACATTTTGAACAACTTTTTCCTTTTCCAATATAGGGGGGTCGCTTTTAGTTTTCGATATACAGTATTTCATCGACAAAAGTCCACAACAGGGGTTTGCGCAGGATCGTTTATACGGGAGGGAGCCGAGCTCAAGAGGCCTCGGTCATCGAGAAATGTAAACATAACTAATCCAAATTTCCAACTTCTTTATTTTTCATTGTTTTTTTATGGGACTCCGATGACCATATATGTGGCATTTTTCTAATAAAAATAATACCAAATATGATATAATTCCGATGATATTTACTTGTGTAATAGACAATTAAAGTTTCGGGCGCGAGGAAGGATAACGTATGGGAAAGAAAGAGACGAGGAGAGTCGTAGTCGTCGGCACAGTTCAAAGGCTCGCGTGTCCTCACAATGTATTACCAAGGAATAACTTTTTTATTATTACTTATTTTTTTATGAGACTTTTTCTAATAGATTTGTGACATTGTTCTGATTAAAATGATACCAAACACGATATAATTCGGATCATATACAGGTGTATGGTCATTATGTATAGGTCAGGCACATAACATCGTTAATTAAAAAAATAGATATGTATGTATAATCAGAAAAATTTTGATCAGAGAAATATTACAAATATGATGTTGAAAGTTTCATAAAAGATTAATTAAAAATGAAAAAGTGTTGTCATTGCATTACTGTTGCCTCGCCGATGTTAGCATCTAGCAGCTAGATTCGCCAAGAGCCTATCGCAACCAAACTCGTAAAAGCCTAGGTATGAAATGTAGCTAAATGCCTTTTTCAGATAATACAAACGGAAATTCCCCGGGGCATGGTAGCGACAAGGTCGCTAATTTCCCTATAGGCCCTCATAAGAAAGTTATAAAAAGCAACTTTTAGTATTTCCTCTGCAAATCCGACAAATTGGAAGTAATTCAAAATTTCTTTTTCACGTCATATAGTCAACTAATTGTTCTAACGTCTCAAAAAAGTATTGTGGTCCAATATTAAAAAAGTTATTGACTTCTTAAACATGTCCGTGTATAATTTCGAGTGACAGTACATCGAGACATTATTGTATACTTTTCTAAGGGAATGTAGACCCATCAAACGCGTTAGAAATATATATTTGCCGAATCTGTGTCGTTGGTTCTCATGACCATTGGTTGTCAAGAAACGCGACCTACCATCACGGCGAAGATAATTGAAATTGTGCAAGGCAGCAGAACGAACGCAACGCACAATCCCCCCCCCCCCCCGTCAGTCTCTCAATCGACGTGGCTCTCTGTTGGTTTACTTGCCTATGTATTTTTTTCTTTGCCAGACGGCAATTATTCAAAGTCTCGATTTCGCTGTTTGAAGCGGCAATCGGCGTCACGCGGCCGCGCAAACTGTTTGCTCGGAGATCGCAACGGTAACGCAACCGTATATATATATACACGCTTGCAACGCGTTACAACACGCGCTGCACATCCAGCATAACCGTTAATTACGCATTATGTAAAGGCCCAACCGGTGCAAAGCCGACGGCCACGCGAGCAACGTCGTGTACCATGAGCCGGCGCTGTCCGAAGTACAAGTTCGGCGGCCGGTTTCCGGTAAACTTCTTACAATTCTCCGCGATCAGCTTTCCCTTGGTCAAAACGGTACTTTGCGTTATTACGAGTCACGCATGTTCCCGGTATAACGTCCGGCCCAAGAAAAGCGTCTCCTTGTGTTTTGCATTTCCATATGCAATCCCCGACCTCTCATGCGGCAAGTGGAGGACATGCTGGAACGGACAGACATCTTACAGGTACCTTTCAGAAGCAACTGAACGGCTCTACTCGGTTGTTAGCGTAGCGCATCTTGCCGACAGAAACGGGACAACATCGGTGTTTCGATCTAGTATGGATAACCACCGCGTAACACCGGTAGTTGTGTTATTAATAATCGCTCTGTTGTGCAAACCAGTGTTGCACAGTTGCACGAAACTATACGGTAATCGCGGGTGAGATGGAACAGCACGTAAGGGAGAGTAACCATATATTTACGTAAGTACAAGTCTTCTAAATCGTACCACATTGAGATATCTGTTGATATTGAACGGTGGCGACATCTACTAATATGTCTGAAAAACTCACACATTTTTATTACTACATAACCTATTATTTGTATGAAAACGTGTTTCGTTTGCGATTTTTGTCGATTCCAAGAAAAACAGGTAAGGCTGATGTAATATTTTAACATACTGAAATAAGCATCATCTGTCCTAAAATTATCCCAATTATGTTTGTTTTTGTACCAATATAAGCTTAGATTCCTTACATTACATGTATAATATTTCACAAAGTTCTCAAAAGTCATTTTAACATGAAATGAACCCTTTTCTAAGAACTCAATGATTGCCTCAATCGTACTGTTCCTTAGTTACCCACGAGGAGATGTGAAACATGATTCAAAATTGGGATATGAAATTTGGATACACGATGCTTGCGCAAATGGTTTAAAAGATGATAAAGTCTATTACTGTCCCAAATGTACTTGAAACTCAATAAATATACGATATGTTCAGTAATTATATGTTATTCCAGACTAAATTGTACAGGTTGGATTTTGGCAACTAACAAGGAGAAGACGCGGTCATGGGTTCTCAGATTTTCTCGAAACTTTGCATATTGGTAGATTTCGTTCTCCTGTTTATGAAAATGTAGCATTATAGGCGTAGATACTCAACAACTTTTGAGATACGTTAAGATTGACGAAGTTAGTGTTTCTTTCATATTATGTTCCTTTTAAATAAAATTTTTATATTTTGTTTCCTACAGATATTATGAGTGTTTTTTTCATGTGCAAAATACAATTAATTAAAATAGATAAACTGAACAGAAAAAAAAGAAAAAAATGGAAAAAAGGAAAAAGGGATTTGAACACTGGCCTTCCCGGTAATGAATCTAGTACGTTACCATCACGCCTTTTAGCACTTGACAAAAAACGTCAACCAAAACTGTACTTACGGCTTAACGGGTATAATGAAATTTAAATTGTAAATATCTCAAAAATTATTGAGTATCGACGCCTATGATGGTATATTTTCATAAACAGGAGAACGAAATCCACCAGTATGCAAAGTTTTGACAAAATCTAAGACCCGATGACCGCGTGTTCTCCTTGTAAGTGGTACGATTTAGAATGCCGGTTGCCAAAATCGTACCCTTAAGTCAATTTCAAGCTGTTGACTGTATATGAACAATAAACGTGTGCAAATGGTTTTACTGACTTAAAATATTTAAAATACATGTTATTCTACCGCTTGGTAATATTAGTTTTTTTTAAAGACCTACCCATAGTCCTTGTCATGCAAAGTTCCTTAAGTGGTACAATTTCGGCGACTTACCGCAAATATGAAAGATCATAAAATCTTGGTCAAACCATAGACAACCAAAATTATTGCATATGCAATTTCCGAATTTTAAGGTTTTTCTTAAATAAATAAAAACATATAACACTTTGTCTGTTGTCAAGGCTAGCAATCAGGGACGGTTTATGACGCGTGCCACGGAATCGGACTCACGTTTTGGGACTGTCGAACCGGTCGACATTTGGCACGCAGACATACGGGTTGCGCAGCAGTTAGTTTTAAAGGTTTTAGAAATTAATTTCTACGTATCATAAATCGTAGCCTCGAGTAGTGATTTCCAGGCAGAAGGTATCGGTTCATGGACACCGGCGGGCCTTCGACTTGGAGTCATTCGACACGGTTGTGAAATTTGTCGTCTACTGCGTGCGATGACAGAGTAGTTTTTCCGCACTCCCACCCTTCACGCAGATAATGGTGCGAGGGATGGAGAAGCGGGTCCAATGCGACAATGGAGCCTCCGCGAGAGATGAGCGACAGAACCAGGGATTGAAAAGATTCCGATAATAACTGTTTCAAACTGTTATACATATCTGATATACAGAGTGTTTGCGAAATCGTGGTACTATCGGCAAGGGAATGATTCCTCACATAAAATCTAGTCGAAAATAAGGAATATAGTTTTTTCATACGGAGCTTCATTTTCGAGAAAATCGAGTTTGAAACTTCGTTAGGTACGCGTGTACATAGACAGAGTCTGCTTTGTTCGCTCGGTCTAGCCCGCAATTGCCATTGTCGCTTGCACCTGTAAACAATATCGTTTAGTACAGGCGGGCCAACACGCGGCTTGCGGCCGGCCGGGCGACTTTATATTTCTATTGAAACTTTTGTTTCTCGTTGTATGTATATAAAAAATATTAAATAAATGAAAATTTGCATGTGTCATTGTTATAATTCGCAAGTGCGACAACAAACTCCAGTTCTATGTATATTTGATATCCACGAACACCAAATGTTACTGAAAGCGAGTAACACTGTTTGTAAGAAACGAGTTGTAAGTGCTTTTGGATCCATCATCACGTGCTTCATTAACTCATGCCAATTTAGAAAACCAACTAAGATGTGCAACGTCGAACATAAATGTAGATTTACAAAAATTAAGTGAAAGAAAGGATAAACAAATATCTCATTAATTAAGACTCGAGAGTTAATTATATTGAATCATAGTATAACAATAAAGTTTTATTCATTTTGTATTTGTATTACATTTTTTAAAAGCATGTTTACCTAAAGTGCGGCCCGCTGTAACGTTACGCGTCATGAAAGTGGCCCGTGAAACCATTTGGGTTTGGCCAGGCCTGGTTTGGGATACGGTATGACTTTAATTGATAATTAGCCGCAAATTTCAATAATTGATTTATTCTAGTAATTTACGAATGTTGAAAATGTCTTCCTTGCTGTTGTAGGAAAATTCTAATGTGTTCGATCTTTTAACTTCTTTGAATGCCTGAACGACATTACCTTTTACTTGGTCGCGATTTTGATTATTTAGGGCATAAACTATTTCTTTCACGTGACTCCATACATAAAAATTTAAAAGAGTAAGAGTGTACTCTGTCTAAATACACGCGTACCTAACGAATTTTCAAACTCAATTTTCTCGAAAATAAAGCCCCGTATGAAAAACTATATCCTTATTTTCGACTAGATTTTCGTACCTCGATTTGGCGAACACCCTGTATATCTGTAATATTGGTTCTGACTGAAACATTTATGGAGAACCGAAAAAGTCCCATAATTCTTATAAGGTATATCGGTTACGGTTTCGGTTCTATAACTGTTATTTTTCGGTTCTGGGTTAGGTCAGTCAGTCAGTCAGTCAACCGGTCAGTATGTCAGAACCGATATACCTTATAACAGTTATGTGACGTTTTCAGTTGTCCATAACTGTTTCAAGAATCGGAACCGATATAATAACTATTTTCAACCCCTGGACAGAACTTTCCAGACTCCTCTTACGAGACCATTGGGGTACACAGCAGAGCAACTTTGACCAACGGGGTTCACCAAGTCACGGGACTTGTTTAATTGATCAGTTCGAACTGATACAGTAACTTTGAAATAAAGGTGTTAGTTAATCAACCAGATTAACGTTCATTTCCCACGTCATTGTTGGAGGTGCTTCGAGCGAACACGGTCGGCGCACATCACATGTTATACGCAGCGAAAGTCATCACGAACGTTCGCGAGTCGCGACGTACTCCACAACATCTGTTTCATTCTGCGTTACTTATAAATTAGCAATACTGGAAACCAAAATAAAATGGAAAACAAACCAAAATTTTCGTAATAATGAACTCAAATTAACATTATACTATGGTAATATGATTTTAAGAAATTATGAATTGTCTCCTTGTACCGGACACAGTAAAAATTACTAATAATAATTTGTAACAATCGCAAATATAACGGTCAAAACATCCTGGGATATCGTCAGAAACCTCATGGGCTCATTTTTTGGCAGCCTGAGCATTGTATCCAATCTTTAATATTTCCTAAACAAGCCACGCAGATTGATCCGTGGTTCGTCCAACTCGGTTTTAGTGTTCTAGCAATCTGAATTTTATTTTAAAATTTTTCCTATAACCTTTCCTCTTACTATTCATTTTGCTTGGGTATATTTTTGAATCACTGAAACCGAAATAATAAATAGTAGTACAAAGAACACGTAAAACTGAAATATGTGGTAACATCTATCCGGCAATAGAGGAAATTGTTCTGTTCGGTACTATGGGACAGTGAACCCATCACAGAAAAATTTATTTATTAAAGCCAATATAACAATACAATATAAAAAGAAATTCAAAAACTACTTATCAAAAGATATAACACAATTTACCATAGATGCGCGGGTATTGTGCGCGCAACGAGAGTTGGCACAAAATCTCGTCAGTGGGGTGCATGGGGAACGGCGAGTCCCCACTCTTAACGCAAGGCTGCGGATCCCACCACTGATCAGTGGATCCCACTCTTACGCTTACGTTTTGGCGGGAACGGTCGACATAGGCGCACAGCGTCACCACCATCTTACTTCATGGTCACCACATCTCTCCGTTATAGTCACACTCAATACGCTCGTTTGTTGTCTTCCTCAAGCGATTCGGCCAATCGCGGAAGACGTGTAGCGCGTAGTGGGAGCATCACGTGGTACCCACAAGTTTCTCTGTGCCAACTCTCGTTGCGCGGGCTATACCCGAGCCTCGAGCCGAGTTGGACAATGATCGAGTCGGGATGGGTCGGAATCAGTGATGGGAACTCCGTGGGCGCTGGGCGAAAATACTACCACCACTCTGACGTACTGTCTTCCCCTACTTTGCTTCTATCGCGCACGCGCTACACACAAGCGTAGCTCTACTCTACACGGACAGAGTGGAAGCAAATGGACACGGTGGAAGCAAAGTAGAGGAAGACGGTACGTCAGAGTGGTGGTAGTATTTTCGCCCAGCACCCACGGAGTTCCCATCACTGGTCGGAATCCCGAAAGTTTACAAACTTCGGGTAACCGCAATTTCGGGCACCCGAAAATGTAATCGGGTGGGTCGAGTCGAGGTTTACTAAACTGTTTACTAAACAGTGTTTACTACAAATTGAAATATTATTACAACCGATGCTTGGACAGACTTTCCCCAACTTTAACCCTTAGCACTCGAATGGCGACTCTGAGGCGCCGCTACAAATTGTTACACCATTATTCAGAATATTGTTTACATGATTAAATTGGTTTATATGTAATAAATTGCTAAACATTTAAATATTGTATGAGGTACTATATCAGTTTCGTACGCATATAATGAAAAAAATTATGTACAATGGAAATATTCTAGGTTAGAAGAAATGTTTGATTTTTTAGTTGAAATAGCTCCGAGTGCATAGGGTTAACTTCGAGTACCCGAAGTTCATAAACTTTCGAGATCCCGACCCGATCCTGAACAAATTTCCCTATCCCACCCGAACCCGAAGTTTTGAGTACTCGCACACCCCAATATACAATTTACACATGTTCGGACCACGAATATTAATAGATATAACAGTTTATCGTTTGTATGATGCATCGGATTCTGGTCAGCCGCAAACAATCGACTAATTTTCTTACCTGTGCACACGCGACTGGAACGTGATCAAACCTGATTGTTGTTTGTTTTTTTTCCTCTACAACTTACATAATGCAACAGCTCAGTAAAGTTTTAAATGTTATAGATGTCGCTAATGCCCGATGCTAGGCGCCGTCCGGTATTAGGGGAACTCCCTTTAACTTTCAACAAACATAACTCTTTTCTAAATAAAACTTATTGATCCAATTGAACACCATTATAATTAATATAGTCTGTCAACGAATTGCAAGTTTTTTGATTGTATTATAGCGGAAATTGAAATTTTGGTCGCTCACGTTCATTATTTATGAGACTGTCATCTACATTTTTGAGTTTTTTTCTAGCATTCACGAATAGCGCGTCCATTGACCATCATATTTTGACCAAACATCATATGTGCTATCGTCAATATGTATACTCTTCCACTTTTGAAAAGAGAATACACGGCTACCACAATGATTGATATGGAAACAAATTTTATTTAAAAGTAAAATTAAATATCTAATTGAAAACCAAAGATAGGGGTTTAAAGATAACTTTTGTACTTCAACTGGTGTATGATAAACATGCAGATTGTGATAATATTTCTTGATTAAAACGTTTCATAACATTTGCATTCTAAAATCAGCATTTCATATGCAACAACCCAATACAATACGAAACATTGGAATCAAATTGTAAGGCAAGGGGTTGAAAAGTTGATGAATTGACGTAAGGAACTTTTTCGTTGACAAGTTTTTATAAAAACATGCCGAGAAATTGAAAATTTGCATAAAGATCCGCAGTCTACTGATGAGGAACAGTGTTTCGACATTCGATGACATTCTCGTTCCTCAGCCGCAGCATTGCGGTATAATACGCTCATAACCATTCCGAGGAAGATGAACCGCGGCTAAACTGCATGACCCGGCTTGATGGCTTCGGAACAACTGACACGACCTTCCACCGTGACCTTGATGTTCACCTGTCAAGTACCTTGCTCTAACATGGCTTACGGTAACGCGCTCCATTTCCCTACGCCCGTATGTTCGAGCAAAAGAGAGTGGCGCTGACCTTCGCGTTCACCTTTCCGCGGTAGCCAGTGCGTTCGTTCGTCGATATGAGCTCGATGCACCGTTTCGCGCAGCGTTTTACTCGTCTAATTGCCGATCGCATGCCTCGCTAATGACTCACCGACAACTAAAAGCTGCTGGAGGCTGCTCAAGTCGGGCCCGGGCCCGAGCGATTTGTCCGGCTTCGTTTTCCCTTGCTTGCAGCGGAATAGGGTAGCAATGAACCGAGGAGAAAGTGCGGAACTATCTGCGTCAGTAAATTTCTGATAACCTGTAAAATCCCGATCGCTTTCTCTGCTCTTCGATTAAGACTCACAGAATCGAACACCGTTCATTATTATGGGATCGCACAGTGGACCGTTTCTATGTATGTATAAAACAGATGGAATTAATTAAAAAATGTCCATGTCATGAAATAGGTTCAAAACTAGGTCTTTTTATAAGCTAATACTTGATTGAGACAGACTGAAGGGGACACAGACTTATATCTGATCTCATTTGTTAAATAAATAACAGTCAATGAATATTGTCGTTCGAATATGCTTCGAAGCGAATATTATCTTGCCAATTTAGAATGGATTTTTATAGTACAGAAATTAATCTGTTTCTGTTAAAAATCTTTTATATTTTTACCTCCTACTAAAGTTGCAATTCGCAATTCTAAAGTGTGATTAGTTATATCAAAATTTTTCAAATATTGCATTTAGGAAACGTTACTGGTGAGAAGAATCCACAATTTATCCGCAGCAATTTGCAGTTGTAACCATGTAACAATGTTTTGTTTTAGGAAATATTTTCGTAATAATAAATTGCAATTCTAACTTCTGTTCAAATTACGTTCTTTTGGTAATGCTGAGGCCAGATTTTTATTGTTTTCGCCCAACTTTAAAGGCTGTTTTCACTAATTGAACATGGATGATTGCCGAAAAAATACATGGCATATATTTTTCCGATAACTACTTCTCGCTAAAATCAAATTTAAAGATTTTGTATGATTTTGTAAAGTAACACATCGATCTCGTCATTATTCATCTAAAGCATTATCTTTTACTCAAGAATGCTTAATGATATTTCCAAAACGATGAAATACAGTTATTTATTTGAAAACGACATGAAATCATTGAGATTTTAAGTAACGCAAATGCAGCACGGTTCCCATTGTCCGATTGCTTCCTTTTTTTGCACACATCATTTTCTCACCAAGTCTCAAAGTTTAGAAAGGTATGACTTTATTTGGGTCAAATATGCACCGCTTTGTTTTATAATTTGTTGCCATTTTAAAGGTAACTTCATAATGACTCTCTCATAGAAGCCCTGGCCCCTATTGGCGAAAAACTCGACTAAGCGATTTTCAAAATCTTCTCTTGATGCCAATTTCTTATCACTAAAGTTTTGCAATGATAAAAAAAGATGGTAGTCGCTTGGCGCCAAGTCCGGACTATAAGGTGGATGCATCAAAACTTCCCAACCAAGCTCCCGGAATTTCTGGCGAGTCACTATTGGGATCTGATATGGGGGCGTGGACAATATATATAGTTATCCAATATGGCGACGAAGTGATTGGTCTTAACATTGTATTGATATCTTCCTTTTTGTTTTTACTTGAAATGTTTGTAAGTATAGGTGACACTTGTAAGTGGGCAGGTACAAATTCTGCAGAAAGAAAGTTTGTTGAAGGAGAGCGACTTTTTAAAGTATGTTTTATCAAATAATACATTTTACAAAAAAAATTAGTTCTTTAATATACCTTCTAAATTTACAATTATAATTTCATAAATTTCTAATCGTTTAGAATTGGTGAGGACATATTAATTACTCCACAAATAATTGTACAAATATCTTCTACAGGCTTCACTGAACCAAGAATTTTGAAAGTCTTAATACGCTGGTTAGATCTTTCAATATGCACTCTAGCTTTAGCTATTTGAGCTGTTCTTTACTAAATTGTTTCTTATATTTTAGAAATGGAGGTCTTATAAATTTCAAGCAGTTCACTTCACATACTTCATTTCAAAGAGTGGAAACGTAGCAACAAATTTTTGCTCGCTCTACTATCACAATCTTTCACTGCATAGTAATCAAAATTTTTTTGCTACGCGATGGAAAAATTGGAGTTTCCATAAAGTTATTTTTAATTAACACCTGTTTTAACGCAGTAAGTTTATATTGTAATTAACACCTGTTAACACTGTAAGCCGCTATAAGCCAAGCCAGGCCAAGCTTAGAGTATTTCTACTTTTCGGCAGCAGACGGCGCCACTCAAAATGTCAGATCCCAATAGGCGTGTGTGGCCTGGCGTTGTCCTGATGGAACACAACACCTCTCCTGTTGGCCAATTCTGGCCGCTTCTGGTCAATCGCTACTTTATGCAGATGGTTTAAAACTGTTTTGTGGTCGATCTTTAACTCCTGGCCGATGCTACGACTGCTAACATGCCGGTCTACTTCGATCATTTCCATGACTTTATCGACATTTTCGACGACGGGCCTACCTGTGGGAGGTGCATCTTTGACATCAAAAATACCGGAACCGAATAGACGAAACCAAAATTGCGCATAATTGGCTGTGACAATAAAAGGACCATAAACACCATTCACAATTTCAGTCGCCTGGCTTGCATTTTCGCCTTTATCAAAGCAAAATTGTAAAATACCGAATTTTCTCTTTGTTAACTTCCATCTTTTACACCCTGTAACTCACAACTGATTCGACCAATCAAGAAACTGTAAAAGAATTTTTTTTTAGTACGGAATGTCATTTTTCCAACGAGCATAAGTCTGAATTTGTTTAAACAATACTTTAGGAGATATATATCACTACAGCCATCTAGCGAAAAAATAATGGATTTCTTTTTCCCCAACCCATTATCAAATTCTTTATCGTTTCCTCTACTTTCCAGTCAATGATGTTTCATTGAGCGCTAACATCCCGTGTCAATGTAATTAAACGCGATTAGAAACAACCTTTTAGTTTCAATTTATTTTTCCGCCGATATTTCTTACATGCCGTCTGTTTCGTTCTTTTGTATGCGTTAAGTGGTAAGCAACTTTCATAAAATGCTATACAACGCTTCGGGCGGGTTGTTTTATTCTACTGACTGAACGCCATTACTGTATGTCATTGTAAACACTTCTAATCATAAAGTATTGAATGTTGCTTGTAACTCAAGATCACGGTATTCTATTGGGTTGTACGGAAAGTAATTTCGTTTTTCCAAGGGAAAATGAAGACGATGTTTCACTATTTATGTATTTATTCGATGATGTAGTGGCAATTTTGTTCTATGATCTTGTGCCATTTTTCTAGTAATTTGGAGATCCCATGTTCGTAGAATTCCTGTTTTTTATTAGCAAATAATTGAGTTGTATTACTTCTGACGCCTTCATTTAAAATGATAGTTACACCGCTTAAACAGTGTTGAAAAGAACGAAATAAATGGTAATACGACGGTACACCCTCTCTGTAAACAGCATACATCTTTTTCCCTGCTTTCATTGCGTTGTTACCATACCCGTAACAAAAAAGCAAACGTATATGCTCACTTTGATTTTGCATATTTGATGCGATGACGAAAGTAATGCTTGAAAGATTATAAAGTTCTATAAGGCACGAAATGACGTCCGAAATGTCCGTTCTGAAAATATACAATGATTTTACGACTTAGAATAATGTTAAGTAATAATAAGTGGAAGCAATACCATCTCTACATGAAAAACGAAATTACTTTCCGAACAACCCAATATTAAACCTACACAGCCTTCGTTCAGAAAACTAAACGCTATTAATACCAATAGCATCCTCCTCGTATTTTGATACTTCTTGGAACTATCATGCGATTGCGCAGTGCCGCTGATAGAACTTTATACGTTGTCTACTTTTATATAATTCTCCTTTAAAACACATGCTAAATGTGAACATATTTAAGAATAGTCAATTTCTGAAACAGGACATTCGTTTAAAAAGAAATTGTATAATTTTATATTATAGGAATTTTGGCAACATATTTATTCCCTTTCCCTTTGTAACCCGCTCGCACTTCCACTACCAGATTAAGATCTTTAAAGTCCCGAAGAACTTAAAAGATTTCGAGGTCCCCTTGTATAAGATCGCTTCAACGCAATTTGGAGTGGACTCTTAAAAAGCGTTTTTAACAAAATTTAGAGTTCCGCTGGCTCGCTACCTATTTGCATCTTTCCACTATTCTTTCGCTCTTTCCGCTCGCACACGCATACACATAAACACTTCGAAGTATTTCTAGTATGTAAAAGATGTAAAATTCGGAAAATTTCTATGGTGCCCCCATTTTCCTGTTGCTTATTGGTTAATCCAGCACTGCCCACTTCTCACTTAGAATTTGTAAATGGATTCCATGATAGAAGAAATTAAATACGTGTGAAATATAGCAATCGTCGAGCCATTTTTTCTTATATCTTCATAAGAACTGAAGTACTTTTGAGAAAGGCCATGCAGCATTAATCGAATATGGAGGTTGTGTTAGAACATCTCATCCAAGCAGTTCCAACGTTTCCTCAACTAGTTTTGTAATGTGTAATCTGTTTATAAATTTTTATAATCTATAGAAATGTGTTCCTATATTAATTATGTAAATACGTGTACATTGTCTAAACAATTATTTTAACAATAAACTATTGAAATAATTCAGATAGTGAATATCGAAACAAATTATGAAAATTTATTTCTTTTATCCGTTAACTGGAAACGAATCGAAGGTTCGAATTCTCATCACATTCGAAGTTCCCTTCGTTCCTTCGAATCCTTCGAAGCTTCGAAGACTGAGCACCCTAAATTTTTCGAGTATCCCGAAATTTTCGAGAACTCGTCCCGATCTCGAAAAAAATTCTCTTCTCATCCCGACTCGACATTTTCGAGTTCTCGCACACCCCTAGTAATCTAACATTGTCAAGCTGAAAAATCAGTTTGCTATTACTTTCTGCATATTCTGGACGTTTTTCTTTCAATGCTCGACTTTAATTGACCAATTGTTCTCAAAAACTATTAGCAGTGATGGCTACTGACAATTTTTTAAATTTCTGACATGGATCATCATCGAGTTATGCTCCCAATTCTTCGTCTTGGAACTTCTTCGGTGCACCACAGCGATCCTCGTCTTTCACATCGAAATCATCGTTTTTAAATCGCCGATACCAATCTCTGCAGTTTCTTTAGGATAACGTATTGTCATCATAAACATCTACAAGCAAACATTCAGCTGCACTTTTCTTCAAAATGAAATAATGTAGCCGCGCCTCCCGCAAAACGTTGTTTCGTCAGCACGAAATTCAATATTTTCAATGTACTGAAAACACTTGCTGTTTAAGCTAGACTCACATGTCATTAAGTCTGAAAGCTTGTTTATTGTACTATCACATACATGCTACGGTATTTCAAATAACATACAAGTACTATTAGTTCCGAGATTTATTAATGAAGGGCAGAAACTTATTCAGACACCTATAGTTATTCAGGTACCATAGAATGCAATAGAAATTTGGAAACAATCAACATACCCGTCGCCGTCGAGTGTAATGGCAGTGTCGGCTAGGACTCGAAGTACAAGACCAACAGTCGCCCTGTCGTGGCAGTCGATACCAAGCAGGCAACTCTCTTCGGCATTCTGTCTTCCTGTGCATGACACAACGACCAGATACCTCGTCCTTCCTTGGTGCACTGATTCGAGTTTTACTGCCTGAAAACAGGATATTTCGATTCGCTTTTTAAACATGCCTTGTAATTCTTCTTCCAACCCTTAAATAGTATATTCTGCATACCGTTTTGTTAGTCGTGGATGGTATGAATTTTCTTAGTTTAAACTTATCTTAATTTATAACTTATAACATATTACTTTACTTGTTCACTTACTAAGAAAGAATTTATACAATTAACTTCTAATTTTTAACTTTCCATCATATTAATCTTTTACCATTGTGTTAATTTGACAAGAGGTAAATTAAGTTAAAAAATGGGGGACAACTAAGGGTTAAATATTTCTCACGCTGGAAAATCGGCAAAATCAAAGTTTTAACCCCTTACCGTATTTTAACGATTCAAACTCGTGATGAAGATATTCAATAATGTCAAACAAACATGAATGTTATGCTTTTCTTTTTAGGCGAAATAACATTGTATTTTTTGTGCTCAATACATAAGGATTAATGCAAATGTAGCCATACGAAAAATATAAACTTTCTTTCATCAGCTGTTAAATTTTTGGGCATAAAAACGTTCTAATCACTGTAGCCGTAATGAAAATGGTACGTCAAGGGGTTAATACTGGACCTACCGAGCAGTCAAATTGTTGTGAAAGTGCATTTTTGAAAATTTATTTATTAATTGACTACTCTTGAAGGCATTTTTATAATTTCAGTAGTGGCGAGATAAACAGACTAATGAAATTTACAATAAAATTAATTACGTCAAGATATTGAATCACGTAATTTGAAAATAGTAATAGCAGATGAGCTGTAAAATATAACGTGTTCGATACTCAAGTGATGCAATAAATGTTTCCAGTACAGTATTCTATCGATAAATGTCCCAAGTATCGGACCAATAATTGTCCCAGAACTATTCCCATTACCGCGGAGCAATCCCTGTGAAGGGCCGTGAAGCTTGAGAGGTCTCGGTCGCTAAGAAGTGTAACATAATATGGGTCCGGTATATCGGTGTGAGACCACTACTAATCCAATAACAAAACTTCTTTATTTTGTAAGAGAATGTTTATACCACCGTATGAATGACTGCCGTTACTGCCGTTACATATGTTTATTGATTGATGCCGTTATGTTTGTTTTAATTGATATGTCCGTTATGTATGTTTTTATCGATTTGAGCATTGTGTGTTTTGTTAACAAACGATCGTTACGTTATAGTTTTTTAGTAACGTTGTCAGTTAGTTTCCTACGAGCGAGCAACGGACGCCGTGTCGAGCCTCAGCCTCCTTACAATTTTTTATTATTTTTTTATGGAACTTTCACCAACGTATAATATAATTATGATAATATTTACTTGTGTAATGAACGATAAAAGTTTCGGACGCAAAGTGTCGCGGGACTGTGAATTGTGCCAGCAGCCGCGACTATCCGCGTCTCTTTCTTTTTCCATATGCTGTCTTTCTTTGCGTCGGAAACTTTCATCGTTCATTACATCGTTCTTTTCCATAAGTTCGAAAGATGTAACCGCGATTTGCCAGTTAATAATATATCATTAATACTACTATTAATACTACTTAGTATATTTATGTTTGTATCTTTATTTGTGTGTGAATAAACTATGAATAATGAAATATAGTTCACTTTAACCAAGTTGCGCCATCACAAATTAAAATCTTTTTAAGCAACAATGCATCGAAAAATTAATGTTTTCAAAATGTTTTATTTAAAAATTGAAAATTCGTACAAAACACCATTATATTTAACAAATAATTTCCGAGTTGAGATTATTCATTTCAAAATTCACGGAAAGTGCAAAATACTTTTATTTTATACTTTCAATTTATAACTACACTTTACTATAATAATTACAAAATAATTGATTGAAGTATTAACTTTAACATTATTAGTTAACAGTTCTTGTAAATACATTTACAGGTAACTATGTATCTAATCACTTTTATAAATTTCAACATTGCGCTGGCCACGCAATTTCATTGCGTGAATCACAAGTGTTACTCAATAGACGCATTCCAGTTCTCCGGTCACTTTCCTAAGAGTTAATTCAACTGATTTTCGTAAATGCAAGAACTCATAAAAGATTTTGTATTGTCCCTATCACATTGTTCATACTTTTGATAGAAAAATGTGTTCAATTAAAATCGCGAACCTCAAATAAATAATTGACATACATTAAAGAAACACAGAAAAAAGAGTTATTACCAAACATAAAGAAATGCACAGATCACTGATACACGAAAATTACAACATTTATTTTCTTGTTCCGTACTATGTAAAGAAATAAACAGGTTCAATAATCTGCAAATCTTACGCATGACAAAAATGAGTAGATTAAATGCAAAACAGTAAAATCATTAACAACTACATCTCAAAATATTTTAAAATGTTGTATTATTTTCAACTAGTAAAGTTATTAACGAAATAAATAATTGTCCGTGCAGCTCCAGTAAATACCTTGCAAAGAATGCACACAATTTTCATTTTGCATAAAAATTCACAGTTAGATGATTAGTTTGATATTAATATTTCACTTAAGCAAAGACGAATATTATTTTCTTTACCTCCATCGTTAATGAAAATATGTATTTTCTACATGCACTCTATGAATTATGGTTACGACCAGACCGCAAAACTTCATGTCACTGTGAATTTTTAAAAACAAGTCTTCGATTGTCGATATTATGTAGAAACCTATTATTTTTATTATTTCTCCGAAAATCTTCTATATAATATAGATAGTAACATACGAAAATTTACAAAATTTTATTGCAAATTTTATATATCTGTGGAATCAGGTATATTATAAATGCACATGCATAATATGTTCTAAGAATTATTATTAGATACCGAATTAAAAATGTTATAATTTGTTGAAATACCTTGCAGCCGCTAATGACTTAAATATTGATGGGGCTATGAATAAACGTAATTAAAAAGAGAAGAATCCTTAATTAATGCAATTTACAAACCATCAATCAATAATCTTAAAAACGACTGTTGAGGTATACTTCTTTATCTCATTCAGTGAAAATAATGGGTATACTAGTCTACATCAAATTAACAAAACACCGTGTATAAATCAGATATTTTTATAAAACAAAAGTAGAACTTTTTCGAAGACTGTAGCTCAAGGTTCACGCTACTCGGAATTATGCTTGAAAACAGGGCACGTCTGCGTAACGCTGAAACGTAACTGGACGCAACACGAAAAGGAAGAGATATGGCAATGAAGACGTCGCGAAATTTTAATATGAACTCGTACACTTGACCGGAGATCACTATCACGTAGTCGTCTGGAGAGGCGAAACAGAAGTCGCTTCAGGGTTAACGACACCGCAGAGTACAGTTGCACAACCGTAACTTTCATGCAATTTCCGTTGACGGGTATTTGCTGATCCGGCTGATATCGACCGCGTTATCAGTGCCAGAAATATTCGAACGGGTTGTGTAGTGCATGAAAAACCGATTTCTCAAAAATCTGTTCAACTCTTCTACAGGTTTCTGCAATTCACACGGGAAGGATCCGAGGTGGTCGTCCATTTTACTGTACTTTTGCAAGGTGGTAGCCTACTGATATTTTTTGGTTCTGTATCGGCTCTACAGCTCCAAAATTCCTTCAACATCCGGAAATAAAAGGTTCCTGAGATCATTAGATGCGACATTTTCCTTTGAAAAAATGGCGTTCGCGACTTTGTTAAGGAGTTATTAACGAAAAACACGGACCAATAAGAGCGCGGCTACAGCGATCGGAGTCCGACTCGGCGACAGGTCCCGCTTAGCGTGGCGTCGCCGTTGGCCAAGCCAGTATCAATCCGCTGTAGCTGCGCTCTGATTGGTCCGTGTTTTTCGTTAATAACTCTTTAACAAAGACGCGGACGCCATTTTTGCACAAAAAAATGTCGCATCAAATGATCTCAGGAACCTCTTATTTCCGGATGTTGAAGGAATTTTGAGACACCCTGTATAGCCGATACAGAACGAAAAAAATATCAGTTGCAGAACTGCAAAACCGATATGAGACCGATACGGGACATATTATAGGTTCTGAAGTGTGAAGAACCGAAACCGAAACCGAAATCCAGAACCTAAAAATAACAGTGATAGAACCGTTATAATATCGGTTCTCAACAATCGTAACCGTAACCGATATAAGTGAGAACCGATATTCTCATAACAGTTATAACATTTTTTTGATTCTCGTAACTGTTTCAAGAACCGGAATCGATATCATAACTGTTTTCAACCCCTGGTGCATACAATGTAATGGAGAAGCATTTGAGCATCTTCTACAATACAGACATTTTCTAGAATGTCTAGAAACGTCTCGATAACTAATCATTTTCTTGCCATTCTATCCCAATCCTTTTTTACGTAGAATGACAAGAGGAATGTACCTATGTAAAAATATATACATTTCTATTTCAGAAAATAAAGCCATTATTAATTGCACCAGCACCATTGCACTTTTCAAAAAGAATAAGGTGCTACAGATGTAGTAAATACTCTTCAAATCATTCATTCTTCTCCTTGACGTTTTTCTGTAACTGTATTTGTAACGAAGTTATAGCCAGAAACAATTGCGTGAAACACTCTGTATATGACATTGTTGAATTTATAAGTACAAAATATGGTGCGGCATTAAAAAAACCTGTACTGTCTTCCAAATCTCCTCTACTATTTTATCCAGCTAAAAAAAAGACGTGGTCCATAAGATGTAGACTCTCATGGCAAACAACCTTTTGTAGACACATTTTTTGAAGCTTCAATTCGTCTCGAGATATTCCGCCATTCACAGTTAAATGTAACACCCTATATATGGATTGAAGATAAGAAATACTATTGTATTTGTAACATCTATTGTATGCACGATATCTCAAATCTATGGAGTCACTTGAGAGTTACGTGCATATCCTGTAATGCAAATACAAATCGAAAAGTCCTTCAACATTTCGCCAGTGAAAATTCCAATTCCCAGATATTGACATTTCGAAGTTGAAGGCTCAACTTCCGCGGCGCGCAATTTAAATTCAAGTCTGCTGATTGTGAGCCAGAAAGCAATGCACTCGATGCGGGTCTTTCCTTGGGCATCCTGCTTTAGCGATAGACGTATTTTCCCACTTTCTACAGGTCTTCTATAATATCTGGACAGCGGATATTTTTGCAAAATAAAATATTGCTACCTGAACTGGAACAAACTAGAGTGAAATAGAAAATGCTTTTCTTTCTTAATATGTTTAATAGTTTGAAAATAATATAACAGTATTTCTAAATTCTTCTAATGTGTTTACTGTTTTCGATTACACTTACTCATTTTTGTCAAAATTACATACATTCTGTGTTCCAATAATAACGATTTATAATTCTAATAATAGAGCCAAAAATATTTATGATCAACTGATATAAAATACACATGCGTTAAACACATAACGTGTTAAACCATTAGAAAGTATCACTAAACATTTCTCCGTACACTCTTAAAACTTAACCTTTTGCACTCGGTACTATTTCAGCTCCAAAACCAAATATTTTTTCGGATCTAGAATATTTCCATTTTATCTGATTCTTTTCATTTGATGCATATGAAACTGGTGCAATTGACTCAGACAATATTTAAATATTTAATAATTTATTAAATGCAATTTAATGCAAATTTAACAATTCGAAAAATATTTTAAATAGTGTATAGCAATTTTTAATGATGATTCAGAGTCACCATTCGAGTGCAAAGGGTTAATGACTTTGATCATTTTGTTTCATAATTCAGAAATACTCGGAAACATAAAACTTTTCCTTTAGCTTTTGAATAAGGCATGTTTCATCTGAAAAAATCGTTCTTGAAGATGAACCTAATGTACGTGTTAAAGGAGAAATTCCTGTAGTTTTAAAAATTCTAAAATAATAAAAAATGTAACATACATTATGTGATGTGGATACTTATCGAGGAAAAATACTTTGGATAAATACTCTAATAAACGATGCGTGTTTAGTATGGTAGCATGTTAGACTGTTGGAATACCGTACTCACAGACTCGGCAATTATCTACATTTAACCCTATTATGCGGTTAATTAGGACGTTCTCTTTACATCTCCTTATGGGACACCATAAATTGCATCTACTTCCTTCCGCACCGTAATAGCTGATGGAGTGTAATAATCTGACATACTGTCTGACGTAAAACCATCCAAGCTAATTAAAAAAATTACATAAATGACCTGCAATTATCGGGTGATTCACCAATTTCTCTTGTAACAACATAAACACGTTCGACGATTTAAATTAGAAAATACTTTTCTCTTTAGCAGTTTCACCAGGTCCATCCTGGTCATTCTTCGCAAACAAAAGTCATACTATAGTTCTCGGATTATTGATAATATACTTTTCCATCTAAAAGCATAAAACCAGTTAAGTAGAACTATTAAAAATGCAACTACATGTTTCATTATAACCGAACGGTAACAATAATTACTTGAAAACAACAAAAGATGTCTCCTCACCAAATTATCGCTTCATCAATATGAACATCAGTAATTTCTTAAAATATTTCTCATCCAAATTATGTGGCTATTTAAAAGTGACTCTTCTTAAAACCAAATTTAGCAAACTGGGAAATATATGAGACAATTGCAAAGAAATTTTCTATAAAAACGAACAAACTATGCTATACTTTTATACTATGGACACACCCATCCAAAATATTTTTCAAATACGTAAATCAAATATATTTATTTCAAGTGTTATTCAAAATACAAATTTCTAAGACATTATTTGTACAAAATAATCGGTTCTTCAATGTAATTTTCACTGTATACTTTCTCTTCAAAGCTCAATAGTTGTACGATATTTGAGCCGTCTATTTTGAAAATGACCTAAGCCCATTTATACTTAAATTGAGATATTTAAGAGTTTGCGGTTCAATAAAATTAAAAATATACGTATAGGATAGCAATGTGACATACTGCTTAAGTGTATCTAAAAGAGTTAAATTTACAATTCCTATTAAAGTAATAACTATAATTAAGTGAATAATATGTGTTTTCTTACCAGAAATGGAATTAAGCCACTTTCATAGTCAGCAACCAGATTCGTTATAAAATTTGAAAGAGCCGAAGTCCATTCGACATAATTTAAAATGCATCAAATTGAAAAAACACTTCAAGAACACAATGTATGGAATTCGGGAAATTTTCTAACTACATGAATTACATAACAATTTACTGCTCATCTACATTTTGTGTATGCGGGAGGGATGTCATGGTGCACCGGTGGCGTATATCGTAGTAAGTCCATCATGTCCTTGTATTTTGTTGTTGTAATTCGTGTCAATACAATATTTTCGTACTTTTTTTGTTGAAATCATTAGTTACGAATTCGTGTTCACTATCTGAATTAAATAGTCTTGTTGTTTTATTCTTCCCCACGAGTGTAATAATTTCTACAATTTAATATTTTAAGTTTTATATTCAATTGTAAGTGTGTATTGCGTGTATTTGTTGTTCGCTGTATTAATTAAACGTACTGATTGTCCAACTAAAGCAACTGTCAAAAAACTGAGGATAACTTGTTAAATACTAATTGATTAAAATTACCTTCATCAGTGCTTTCGGACATTTGAAAATCCGCACTTTCGGACATTATCAATAATTGATTGGACTTAGGCCACTTTCAAAATAAACGGCTCATTTATTCACAAAGTTACAATGGTTTGCATATCGACAATGTTTATGCAAAGATTCTAGTGTCCGGTGTCTTATGGATGGGGGTGTAAATCTAATTTTAAGAAATTAAGTATTATTTGTGTATCTGAAAAATCTGATCGTAAACTTCTTCGAGCACAGAAAGAAAGCGATCAATTAACGTCGTTAGGCCCTAATTGCCAATATTCCGAAGAAAAGGATTTTTCTTTGTATCTCCAGAATTACACCCCACAAGTAATTAAGTAAATTACAGATCGCGCGGAGCCGAAGTCTCAAGTTCGCAAACAGAAAAATTCGAAACCATGAGGAAGCCATTAATAGTTATCGATCCATCGGCAGATAGTTGAACGCAAAATTCAAAGAGCGTGGAATCGACCAGGGAAATCACCACAAACTGCGATTTATGCACTCTCTGCACACTGGCTGGCGTTGGCTCCGCGATCGATATCTCATACCAGTTACACGATTGCGTTTCTCCTCGCGTTTTATCTAAACATTACGCGCATAATCGTATGACATACAACGAGCCAGGACGCTATCGTGTACACTAACAAACTACAGTACACAGCCAAGCTACCAGCCCGGGAAGATATATTCAACACGTGCCTAAGCTGCGATATGGGATACCAAGATTGCTAGAAACTCGTTCGCAACTTTTGCAATTCACTGGTCGGCAACAAGCCAATAAAACTGTCGAAACTGGCTAACAATTAAATCTACGTACCTACTCCGACAGCAATTTTGATTATTCGGCGCAGAGTCAAGGTGCTTCGTGATATAACCAGATTGCGAATGAGTGTGCGCATTTTTCATTTTAGACGCGAATGTGTAAACTTGGGCTTTACTCGAACAATTTAAAAATGGCTGAAGAGGGTTGATACGCTTTTGAGTAAATATGCAAATTTTTTTAAATGAGTCTAGATCTATTGTTGTACGATCCTTTTTTAATTAATTAAAATTAAAAATTGAAACTTAAACGGCCTATGAAACATTCGACAGGGCATTGGAAAAGATCATATTGTGTAAAATATCCATTTTTCGTAATTATAACAAATTAAGGATAAGATGGTCAAAAATTTCCTTGAACCAATTTAAACGGCCTATGAACCATTCAACGGGGCATTGGGAAAAATTGCTGTGTGCTTAGACCACATGGCTGAAGTGAAACTTCATTCTTTAATCTTTTTTCGAATTTTTATTAACACTTTATGACATTTAATTTTCTATGATTCTATTATTGAAATAATTAGCTTGTGATAGCTAAAATATGATATAAATATTCTTGAATCAATTTTGTCTAAATGTCTTGCAAATACTGCATCGAGAATTGTTCCTGATCTTGTTGTCGCTTCATTAGGATTAATTACCATTTCCAATCTTAATTTACTTCTAAAAAATTCTATTAATAATTTTGATTGTTCCGATGCAAAGTTCACGTTGAAATCTCCACTTAGTATCATCGGAATGTTATCATAATCTTTATTAAGCAATACCGAAACCTCAACCGTATATGCAAATAGAATAGAATTTCGTTTCATCGTTTCATCGTTTCATCGTTTCATCGTTTCATCGTTTCATCGCCAGATCGATTTTACGCCTACCGCGCCTAAAGAAGTTTCACTTCAAAAACATATTGTGTAAAATTTTAATTCTATGTCTTAACCGGCAGTGTAGTTGTGGGGTAAAATGGAAAAAGTTAGTTTTCGGCCCGTCTTCCCTATTTAGACATATACGAAAATTTTGAAGAAAAAACATTGAGCAGATGTCAAGTCAAGATTTTTAAGTTGAAGATCTTAGTTGTAAAAAATCAAAAACCACAAAAAATCGGAAATGTTGATGTTGCACTGAAGTGTAAAAGCAGCATGATTTATATTTTCACAGCATCGGTGCATAGTTATAACCAGTGTTCATGCTTTTTCCCGTGAAAACTAACGTTAAATTGAAGTTGTTACATTTCATGTATTCTGTACTATACGTACTATACTTTCTTGAGCCACTATGTATAATGAGTATAGCTGGATAAGATGGAGATTTTTTTAAACGTGTGTGGCTAATTCGAAAAATCCGAAAAATACACGTTAATAACCATAATAAGCCACAACTACCATAATAATATAAACGTGGTCATGTTATAACTTCAATATACAATCAGCAATTTTAAGTTTTTGGATTGTTTAAAAATTAATTTTGCAGGCAAAAATTGAGAAAAATTCACAGTCATGTGTGCAATTAGGTACAATATTTATGAATAGTTTCGTAATTTTTTGTTGTGCAGAACGAAAGAAATGGAGCATAATTCGGTAAAACCATGGTCACCCTATAACTACCCTTGCGGAAAGGGTACCAACTTGAAACTTGCCACACAGAGTTTCTTTTGGTGTTCCTATCGAATGGTGTGACCAAAAATCAATTTGGATTGGATGCATTTTGACCATTTTAACCGCCTACGAAAAGAATTTTATTAATACAAAGAACAACTATTTCTTTTGATCATTGGATAAGACAGTAATGCGTTTCGTTTAATTGCTGCGAAAACCGGAAATAAGTCTCGAAAAATGCAAATAAAGAGTATGTGACTCAACGCATGTGTCGTATGTAGTCGAGTAACGAAAAAACCTCGGTGGAATAGCCAACGATTACTCTGAGCATCGAGAGGGAGAGTTTGATACAGCCGAAGCACGATTTGCAGTTAGGTGGACGACAACATCTCGAGACATTCCTGCTGCACTCAGACGGCACTCGAAAGCGTAGCAACAACGATGTCTGATGTAAATACGAATATCGTGGTGTGTATGGCCTTGAAGAGGGCGAGCCAAGATTAACGCGGGACGAGTTAGCCAAGGTCGCACTCTGCCGGCCACTTCAACTCGTCTCCGGCTTTTTCCATGTACCTCAGGTGTTAACTTCGCAATTATTCAACAAGTCCGTTTGTACAGCACGTAAAAGCTTTCATTTGCAAACCGTTACAGGCTTCGGAGTCTTTATAAAACAATACACAAAGATTCATTCAAATAGTGGAAGAGATACAAAAGTTCGGAAAGAATGTAAAACTTAGAAATTGTTTTCATTTATTATTACAGGTGAATTGTATTCAGTAATGTTTCAATTATAGTGTAGAACAAAAGTATTGGCACACCTTTTAAAGAGGAATCATTTTTTTAAAATTTGACCAAACGACGCGAGCTTTTTTGAGATGCTAGAAGGATTAATTTACTAGATATTGTGTAAGGAAATTATTTAAACAGTGTTATTGGTCGAAATTGTGAAGATAAAAATGGAGGTTACAATATTTAACTTGTTTATCTGTGACTATAATGAAAATTGGAAACATGCTATTTGTAGAGCTACAAATGTAAGTAAGTGATGTACAAAGAGCTTCATCGAAATCTATTAACGTTGTAATGAGCAATAAATGACTGAAAATGGCAAACATCGTGTGAAGGTGTGATTTATATCAATCGTAAGCCCAAAATTCAAAGATTCTTACGTCTTGCATGCAATGATTATAGATTTGCTTGCGTCAACCGATATCGATGAAATTTTGTCCGCCCGTGTAGCTTACTTAGGGGTAATTCCATTCCAAATCGATCACTTTTTGCAGGCACCATCGTCGATTTTGTTCTAAATGAAGTATGTTGTCCATGTGAAATTAGGGGGGGGGGGGGTTAAGTCATCATTTTTCCGGTTTCGAATTTTTTTATAAATGATAGGTCTTCGAAATTTGCAATTTTTGCCCATTTTGGCGAAAACGAGCCTCACTTACGAATTTTTATCTCAGGAACTGTTTGTCCGATTGAGCTACATTTTTTGTTTTATTCGGAAAGGATTGGGCTGTTACAAAATAATTTTTTCAACCTCGGCAATCAACTTTATAATGGCGAAAAATTTAAACAAATTCTTTTCATACGTTTTTTTCGATGAGGGGTCAGTGTGTTTTAAATTTTGAAAAAAAAAGTATGGTTATATTCCTTGAAGTTTCCCCTTTAAAATGAGCACTTGAAAAGAATGGTGATGTGAAAATTGACGTCATAATTAGCTGCTAAAGGACGCCGTGTACACCCGTTTCAAATAGAGGCGAGACGAGCGCACCCCTATTATGGTCCGCTGTCTATACCGCTGGTCTCGGGAAAATACCAGCAGACTGCATACGACTAAATAACCCTATATATACCGCGAGAACAATATTAGTAAACACTCTTGGCCAACGACACCTTTTTAATTAAAAGGTAAAGAGGGACCATGTGTTGGAGGAAGCATCAAAAGACTTGCAACGTGCACTAGCTTACAAAGACCATTAGATAATCAAATTCTCATCCCTAAAAATTGATTTGAATGGGCAGAAACATCTTTTTTAAATATAACATTTCATTACGTCACTCAAGATGAACAGAACAAACATGCTGATTGTTTACAAGCTCGCTTTGCAACAGCATTATCGGTAAATATTACGTTTAAGGGAGGCACCTCGGATGTCCTTGACCTTGATATATGTTGTCAAGATCACCTTACTATATAACCCTACCGGTAGCCCCCAAGAGGTTTCTGACGGCGCTCGTTGTTTATTAAAAAGTTATAAACAAAAGAAGTTTTCAAAATATAACAGTTATTTTAAGTATTAAAGGCTAAAACAATATGCTGTATTGACATATGCTATCAAGGTCACCTTTCTAAGTAACCTCCAAGAGGTTTTAGCCGTCGCTCGTTTTTTATTAAAAAGTTATGAACAAAAATATACCGATGCTACCATATTGCAATCAAAGCGAACGGAGACCGACTCGGCGACAGAATCAATCCGCTATAGCTGCGCTCTGATTGGTTCGTGTTTTTCGTTAATAACTCCTTAACAAAGCCGCGGGCGCCATTTTTGCAAAGGAAAATGTCGCATCAAATGATCTCAGGAACCTCTTATTTCCGGATGTTGAAGGAATTTTGAGACACCCTGTATAGCCGATACAGAACCAAAAAATATCAGTAGCAAAACTGCAAAACCGATATGAGACCGATACGGGACATATTATAGGTTCTGAAGTCTGAAGAACCGAAACCGAAACCGAAATTCAGAACCTAAAAATAACAGTTACAGAACCGTTATAATATCGGTTCTCAAGAACCGTAACCGTAACCGATACAAGCGAGAACCGATATTCTCATAACAGTTACAACATTATTTCGGTTCTTCATAACTGTTTCAGTCAGAACCGATATATAACTGTTTCAAACAGTTATTTTCAGAACCGTTTCAACCTCTGAAATTTGTGATATTCGAGAGGATCGAAAGGGAAATCACGATGGACTTTGGTAGTGGGAGATGAGAATAAATTTTACACAGGTATCGTGCACATCTCTTTCTCATACATATAGCGAGGCATTACCGTGCTAAACAACCTAGAAATGTCGAAACGTGATCAGTGTTTTCGCGGCGGACTACCACGCCCACCCAGAAGCAACATTTGCGCTGCCAAAGCAGCACAGGCTACGAGATTATTGTGTGATGGTACGCGTAGGATTCGATTGCAACGGGCAACGAAGCGACTCCGTGAATTTATCATCGATTCGGTTGGAGAAAGAAAAAGGATAGATAGACCGGGATCAGGAAACCTTTTCGCTCCGTGCCCTCTACTTACCTTCTCCTGACGTCTACCGACGACGATTCGCTTTCGTTTCACGACATCGCGCGCGGCCTAACGTTTACACACACGTACACACGGTGAGCACTACATATATCGCGGATCGCAAAACACTTTCACGATGGCCTTTCGCGATTCCTCCGTGGGATCCTTGTGGCTCGAAGGATCGAACGATCTCCGAGAGATTCCTTGTGACTGGCATTTAGGTACGAATAAGAAAGAAGGGAATCGTTCGCGATGACAGCGTATGCTAAGCTCATGCGATGAGCAAATACCAACTCTTTAGGTTTCAATCCTCACACGCTCCTAAAAAATACAGTGACTCCCATAATTGATGACTAGACTGATTTTATGTATTTATGACAAAAATGTGTTGGTAAAACATGAAACAGTAAAAGGATGAAAGAGATTTAGCAGTATTGATATATCATCATCAACTTATTAAAATCATTAAAGGAAACAACACATTTTTATTTGATACTAGTACCTTGTAATTAGAGCAAGAACACTAGGCTTTAACACTAGGTTCACGGGGATCGTCAAAATGACGGGTTCCGAAATTTTTAATTTATGATTATTGAGACTGTAAAGATGCACACATGAGATTCAATAAATTTACTTCTTTGGGTATATATTATTTAAAACATGCTTAACAATTTGAATAAATGATTTCTCGTTATTTTGGTAATTAAAAATATGTTGGTAAAAGTCCCGTAAAAAAATAATGAAAAATAAAGAAGTTTTGTTATTGGATTAGTCACACCGACATACCCGTCCCGTATTATGTTATATTCCTCGGCGACCGAGGCCTCTGGGTCCCTCGCGGGAGTATACACCGCGGTAGTAAGGATAGTTGAGGGACAATTATAGGCCAGATATTTGGGACAGTTATCGATCATTCACTCTACCTGGTACCACTAATGGTGTTTTGCAGAAATGGCTTTGGGAAAATGGTTGCTACATCCTTCCATAAGATATTTAGCTCAATTTTTCAGTAGATACTAAAACGTCGTATAAAAATTTTTTTCGTAAAAAAATCGTTGGATTTCTGTTATTTATCAACCATTCGAAGGTACGTAACTCCTTAAACTGCCTTAAACGATAAAATTGCAATTAAATTTGATTTTTAAGTTATTAACGCTTAAGTTAGTCCATCAATAGTTAACTTGTGTGTCTTATTTTGTAGGAAAGTTGCATAACAGTTCAAAATGGTGACTACTGCTGCGAAGCAAAATAATTACAAGGCCCGGAGCACATTTACAAAGTTACAAAAATAATCTCGGAGTCAAGAATCAAGAATCTCGGGGAAAGAGATCTCGAAGAAGTCTAGAGGCTTTAGAAAAGTTCGAAATGTGAAAAGCGTCTTGCCCGGAACAAGAGGCGATTGCCAGCTTCGGGCACGAACTCTAAAAGGCAGTGAACTTTCCCAAGATGATCCAATTACAGGTGACTCGAGAAAGAGATATTCCCGAGTACTGGTTCACCGCAGACGTCCGTCAGTGTTCGATTAGAGACAGACACTATATCGCTGCACGTTCGAGATTCAACTTTAGCATTGTGGCCAGAATTAGCTTTATTGGATCCCAAAATGTCCATACTTCACCGATCGTTATCGCCTGCGTGACAGACAACGTCGAGGAAATGTGCGAAATCCGTGATCACACGCGTCTTGTTTAAAGTTACAGCAGGCACAGACTTCATTTTTATTTTCAATAACATAAAATGCTAATTTCTGTATCCAAATAATGTTTAATGGACCGAATGATATTTAACTCTGAAGTAGTACACTGTTTCCTTAAAGAAGTATCAAGCTGGGATGATCTTCGTAAAAATTCTGTTAAAATTTACTAAAATGCTTTCACGTGTATAGTTTAACACTAAACCTACCAAGCACAAAATATATAAAACTGAAGTGCCCTATAGAAGTGAAAAGATTTAATTTACTATAACTTTTTAAGATTTCCATTATAATCTGCGTTTAAATGAAGAAGTCAGTTCAATAATTTCATATAAAAGCGTTTTCATAATTTCAGTAATTGTGAAATGGAGAACCGGTCATTTGACCGTGGTAGGTTTAGTGTTAAGATTACAACACTCAAAAGTTCAAAAGAAATTAAAGATAATTCATATTTATAATTATCTTGCAATTTTGATACGAAAATTAATGTACAGTAAACTCTACTGAGGTCATGAGAGATCCTAAGATACAATTGCAGGGTTAATTACAGCATTTAACCAGTTGGCTGTTTCCGACGAGTATACTCGTCATGGAGAAATGACAAGCTTTTGTGTTATGACGAGTATACTCGTTATGCGTAAAAAGTAGAGCAAGATAAAATTTGCTGTTTAAATTGCAATATTAGTGAAAACTAAAATATATTTGTATTAAGATGTTTTGAATATTTGGAGGCCAAGACGAAATAAAACGAAAAAATAAAACAATATAAATAATTATTATGAAAGAACTGTATATAGTGTGAACAAAGTAATTCGAGTACTTTTTGCGACACATTTTTGGTACACACTTTTCAAAGACGTCGCAACAGCCAACTGGTTAAGGCCACATTCTGAATAACGAATCTTTCGTAAAAATGGCGACTGGAAGATTTAAAAATGTTTCATAAAATGTTCTTGTTGGTAAATAGGAAGAGTCTAGTAATATTCGTGATTTCCAAATATTTGAAATAAATTGCATTGCTTCATATTAGGGAGCAACGAGACATAAATTCATTATATGTATAATAGTATAATATAATTACTCTTTGGATAATATAAAATACTCGAGACATTTCTCTGTACATTGAATATCTAAAATAAAGGAATCACGTGTACGCAAAAATACGTTCATGAAATGGTACTATAACGTTTAACTGCATTAGCATATAAACTACGTCATATTGTGTTGCTATTGCAGATCGTTTTGAAATCTATCGTTCGAAAACAGCCAGGTACTGCTACCAATAAAATTTATAATAAATACAAGAGCTCCATTACAACGTTAATCTTATCTGAATTAAGTGAATTAAGTACACGCACACTGTCTAAACATTTTATAGAAATGATTTCATATACCAGCTCACTATGAATTGCCTTGGACGGGTTTGTCACGTCAATCAATTGGCAGCGCAATTGGTTAAATATTTCTTCTCGGCCGTTAACATCCAACGCTCAAAAAATCGTTTTGTATACTTCTTCGTCCTGAAAAGCCATTTGTCGTGCATACAAATGTACAAACAAATTTATAATAACGCTAGGTTTACGATGCACTAAATGTGACCATTTTACATTACTTGATAGAAATAACAAGAATAAGTTTATCCAAATTTTTAGCCATTTTTATCATAATACATGCACAAAAAGAATAAATTTGTTTAATAATTCTAAATAGATGCGTCTCAAGCTGCGTTGAGATCTACAATCTCAATATTCATAGATTAAAGATGTTAGAACCCATCAGTTTAACGGGTCCCACAAACCTAGTGTTAAAGATTCTACGTTAATATCCAAAAGATTAAGGTCCTTAATATCCTAAAAGATATTAATTATTTATAAATTAAAGATGCTAGAACGCATCAGTTTAACGGTTCCCACAAACCTAGTGCTAATGATTCTACGTTAATATCCAAAAGTTTAATGTCCTTAATATCCTAAAAGATGGAGGTCAAAAGGACGCCATTCGAGCGCCATTGTTACAATCTCGAGACTAAAGGGTGTCGAGACGACTTGTGTCGAACCAGTTTCACGCATGCAAACCATTGTCGCGATCCTTCCGAAAGTAGGACAAGTTTATCGGGCGTAGTGATACTAGTTTAGGCGAACAGTTATGTATTTTAACTTGTTATGACCGAGCGTTTGATTCGTACTGTCGTACTTCTGTTTCTTTTTAATCACATAGTGGTTACGATTTATTTTGCAGTTACAGTAAATCGAAGTCTTTATCGTTCATAATTTCTTATAAAAAAGAGAAATTGATGTCCATAATTAATAAACGATCGTTATAACTAACAATAACAGAAAAATAGAATTTTATTTCGGGTTAAAAGAATTTAATGACATACCTATGGCATACCCTTTAAAAACGAACAAAATTTTTTAAATTAGTCCAGATGACCAGTTATTTTGAGATGATAGAAGGATTAGCTTACTAGATGATGTGTGAAAAATATTTTTTTAAATTGCTATAATCGAAATTGTAAAGAAAACCGTGATGGTAATGATTTTTAACATTTTAACTGTGCCTACAATGAAAATTTAAAATATGCCTTTCGTACATCTAAGTGAGTTATATGCACGTACAAAGTTTCATCGAATTCGATTAAGATTTCTACGAGCCATAAACGATTGGAAATGGCAAAATTTGTGTGAAAATGCAATTTAAGTCCCAAAAAAGATTTTTACATCTTTCAATGTATACGAATTCTTTATGCGTCATCCGATTTCGATGAAATTTTCTACATATATACATACATATATACATACATACACACACACACACACACACACACATATATATATATATATATATATATATATATATATATATATATATATATATATTAATTCTCTCTAGTCACATCTAACTAGAAACTTTAACATTTGTTGCCATTCTAAAGATAACTTCATAATGTCTCTCTCATAGATGCCCTGGTCCCTATTGGCGAAAAACTCGAATAAGCGATTTTCACAATCTTCTCTTTATGCCAATTTCTTATCACTAAGGAAGATTTGCAATGATAAAAAAAGATGGTAATCGCTTGGTGCCAGGTCCGGACTATAAGGTGGATGCATCAAAAATTCTCCACCAAGCTCCCAGAGTTTCTGGCGAGTCACTATTGGGATCTAACATGAGGGCGTGGACAATATACATATAGCTATCCAATATGGCGACGAAGTGCTTGGTCTTAACATTGTATTGATATCTTCCTTTTTGTTTTTCCTTACAATGTTTGTAAGTATGGGTGAATCTTGTAAGTGGGCAGGTACAAATTCTGCAGAAACAAAGTATGTTGAAGGAGAGCGGCTTTTTAAAGTATGCTTTGTCAAATAATTCATTTTACGAAAAATTTGTTCTTTAATATACCTTCTAAATTTACAATTATAATTTCATAAATTTTTAATCGCTTAGAATTGGTGAGGACATATTAATTACTCCACAAATAATTGTACAAGTATCTTCTATTAGGGGCACCAATGTCACAGGCATCACTGAACCAAGAATTTTGAGAGTCTTTATACGCTGGTTAGATCTTTCAATATGCACTCCAGCTTTAGCTATTTTAGCTGTTAAAATAGACCGTCCTTACTAAATTGTTTCTTATATTTTAGAAATGGAAGTCTTACAAATTTCAAGCAGTTCACTTCACATACTTCATTTCAAAGTATGGAAACGAAGCAACAAATTTTTGCTCGCTCTACTATCACAATCTTTCACTGCATAGTAATCAAAATCTTTTTTTACGCGGTGGAAAAATTGGAGTTTCCATAAAGTTATTTTTAATTAACACATGTTTTAACGCAGTAAGTTTATATTGTAATTAACACCTGTTAACACTGTAAGCTGCTATAAGCCAAGCCAGGCCAAGCTTAGAGTATTTCTACTTTTCGGCAGCAGACGGCGCCACTCAAAATGTCAGATCCCGATAGGCGTGTGTGGCCTGGCGTTGTCCTGATGGAACACAACACCTCTCCTGTTGGCCAATTCTGGCCGCTTCTGGTCAATCGCTACTTTATGCAGATGGTTTAAAACTGTTTTGTGGTCGATCTTTAACTCCTGGCCGATGCTACGACTGCTAACATGCCGGTCTACTTCGATCATTTCCATGACTTTATCGACATTTTCGACGACGGGCCTACCTGTGGGAGGTGCATCTTTGACATCGAAAATACCGGAACCGAATAGACGAAACCAAAATTGCGCAAAATTGTAAAATACCGAATTTTCTCTTTGTTAACTTCCATCTTTTACATCCTATAACTCACAACTGATTCGACCAATCAAAAAACTGTAAAAGAATTTTTTTTAGTACGGAATGTCACTTTTCCAACGAGCACAAGTCTGAATTTGTTTGAACAATACTTTACGAGATATATATCACTACAGCCATCTAGCGAAAAAATAATGCATTTCTTTTTCCCCAACAAATTACATCAATTTCGAACGAAATGATGCAAGTCGCCGTATCAGAGCTGTAACCTGTAATAATGACGCACAGGTAATGGAAAATTTGTTTCAGTGGCAAAACACTACCATACGTAAAAATCATTTCTCTACGCTTGTGTAAAACATCCATTTTGCACTACGTAACAACTTTCTTTTCAGGTTATTAATCATTATCTATTTCTGATTATTAATCATTCGCTATTGTATTACTTGACAGAACAAATCGATGACAGAAACTATTGAAACAAACCTGTTATAACAACATTGCAAAACCCTGGCCGATCCATCTATTAACTTGTTCAGCGGTTTCTTCGCGATTCATTGACCTTTCATCGTTTTCTTGGCCATGAGAAAAATCGGGCTCATTGTGGCGTAGACATGGAAGAGTGTTTGACGTTAAATCGTGTTCCCAGGCTGCGAGGCGTGTATGTAACGGTATTGTGTAATGACTTACACGTGAGTCGACGCGATAAACGTCAAGACCGGGTTGAAATGACGGTTTAATTATTCTCGGTTTCGTGTCAACTCACAGACGAGCAATAAAATTGCATTAACATTATCGTTTCTGCGATACTGCCTCCCGCGACAAAGCATCCCACTGAGAAGGCAACGGTTTAACGCGTTCTCTGTCCACGCAATAACTATGAACATTATTTAGGGGGAGTTCTCATAACGCCGGACGGCACCAAATGCGAACAGTAACTACAGTAAACGATGAAAGTATTCGAACGGTTTCAAATGAAATGTTTGAGACTTTAAAAAATGTACTTACATTGCGAATTCCATAATGCTTTACTTCCAGTAGTAACGTGTAAGTGTCTTGATCACGCATGCAAACTCTGAAGACGATACACTAATGTTAACAATAGTTATCTAATATTTCTTGAAACCATCGACGATATGAAAGCCACAAAAGTATTCCAACGACGTAGATCTTCTACATAAACATTGCATCAGCAGGACAGATCGTAAACATTAACAGGATCAGTTGATGTAGCGCACCCTCTGCGATCAGCACTACTGGCAAAGATATAAAACGTATACTAACAATGTGCCCAAAAATCATGGAAACGAGCGTCTCGTACAGAAAATTAATAGTTAAATGGCAAAATAAACGCAAGTCATGTAAAGAAATCGCAAAATTTTTGGGTAAAAGTACGTCTACCATTTATAAAATCGTAAAAAAATGAAAAACCACCGGATTACAATGAGATTCGTTCTGGGCGGCTTAAGAAACTGACGGAACGGGAAGAGAGTGCAATTATCCGGGAAATAAAAAAAGATCTAACTAAAGTAAATGCTCGATAGTTGTCCACTACACGGGTCTGGCCAGGGACAATTATCGTGCAGAAGATATTATTTTTCGACCTCTGCCGAACGTAATGACGGACACAGAAGCTCGAGAGACCTCGGTCGCCGAGAAATGTAACACAATACGGGTCGAGTATATCGGTGTGAGACCACTACTAATCCAATGACAAAACTTCTTCATTTTTCATTATTTGTTTATGGGACTTTTGCCAACGTATTCGTGGCATTTTTCTAATGAAAATGATAGCAAATAAGATATAAATGCGATGATATTTACTTGTGTAATGGACAATGAATGTTTCGGAAAATTATTGTAAATATGATCCGAATTATATCGTGTTTGGTATTATTTTAATCAGAAAAATGCCACAAACATATTGGTGAAAGTCTCATTAAAAAATAAGTAATAATAAAAAAGCTTTTTTATTGGCATTGCACTGTGAAGACACGCGGGCCTTTGAACTATGCCGGCGACCGCGACTCGCCGCGTCTCTTTCTTTCCCATGCGCTGTCCTTCCTTGCGCCCGAAACTTTCATCGTCCATTACTCAAGTAAATATCATCGCAATTATATCTTGTTTGATATCATTTTCATTAGAAAAATGCAACGAACATGTTGGCGAAAGTTTCATAAAAAAATAATAAAAAATAAAGAAGTTTTGTCATTGGATTAGTAGTGATCTCACCGATATACTCGACTCGTATTATGCTACACTTCTCGGCGACCGTAGCCTCTCGAGCTTCACGGACCCTCACGGGATATATCCCTCGGAAGGAGAGATTGTTTTGCGACAATTATCGTTCAGAATTTCATGACAATTAACGATTAAATACCGTAGTAAGGAACCATATTACATAATAAAATAGGTACTTCATTTTGTTCCTTTTACGCTCGCAAATAATATTAATTTATAAGACACGAAAAACATTACACGTAATATTTCGTAAAGATAGAACAGATAGTATTTGGTTTTCATAGGCACCCAAGTATCATAACATGGAAATATTTGGTTGTTCGGAAAGTAATTCCGTTTTTCCAAGGGAAGCCGAAAGACGATTTTTCACTATTTATTTATTTATTCGGTGATGTAGTGACCATTTTGTTCTATGATCTTTAGCCATCTGTCTGGCAGTTTGGAGGTCCCATGTTCGTAGAATTCCTGTTTTTTGTTAGCAAAAAAATTGAGTTATATTAGTTTTGATGCGATCATTTAAAATGATATTTACACCGCTTAAACAGTGTCGAAGAGAACGAAATACTAAATGGTAATCCGATGGTACATCCTCTCTGCAAACATCACACAACTTTTTCCTTGCTTGCATTGCATTTTTACCCTTGCGGTAATAAAAAAAAAACATGTAACGGAAATGCTCACTTTGATTTTCCATATTTGATGCGACGAGATTAAATAAAATGCTTGAAAGGTTATAAAGCACTATGAGACACTATAAGATATAAAATAATTTTACGACGTGGAATACGGTTAACTAATAACTGCACAGCAGATTTTATGCATTTAAGACGAAACTGAGCAGGTGTAATTTAAAACAATAAAACTATTAGAAGAATTTAAAGAAAATAAATTTCTATTTCACTCGAGTTTGTTCCAATTCAAGTAGTAGATTTTTATTTTGCATGAAGATCCGCTGTCTAGTAATAACAAATGGAAGCAACGGCATCTCTACACGAAACATGAAATTATTTACCGAACAACCGAATAAAACACAATCGAAACGATCTCCCCTCTCCGTTCAGAAAATATAACAAACGTGGCGTCTCTCCTAAGTTTACCCTAAATGCTTCAACTGTCACAACGTTGATAATACAGAAAATATAAGACAATTCGCAAGTTTGCGATTACATAAACGATTATATCACGGCGAGCTCGTTACGGTCCGCGACGAAACAACTGGTCCGCGCGGACTTCAGCGATTCCATTCGCTGACAAAGGCCACGATTTTGCAACGGAGCCGTGTCAAAATGTGCACGCATTGCTCCTGATATAATCACGACTTGCCTAACATGAGAAAAAAATACGATTGCGTAAACGCGATTCATACCGCAGTTTCAACGTAATCCTGAATCGACAATTGTGCGAGAACATTATTCGGTAACGTGTCCCTAATTTCGGCTCAAGCAGATTGATTATGCATTAATCTCCTAATGGACGCAGACGATAATGATTGAACAACTGTGTTCCTGCCATCATCGCATTATGAAATTCTGGTACACAACTGCAACAGTTATTCGTGATAAGGAATACAAAAATCAACCGTGGATGTGGATTTTTGTGCAAAATAAAAATTCTAAGAGACACCAGCTAAATGAAGATATATTCCGTCTTTTAGTAATTTGATTTAGACAAAATTAATATAGCGACAGTATTCGAATTATTAGAGTCACTTCGTACGTTTAGCTGCAGTATAGTAGACTACATTATTCGTCATTTGTTTGAAAAATATGTTTTGAAGTGAAACTTCATTAGGCGCGTTAGGCGCAAAACCTCGACGCGGTAGGCGTAAAACCTTGACGCAGTAGGAGTAAAACCGATCTGGCGATGAAACGATGAAACGATGAAACGGAATTCTATTCTATTAGGATATACGGTTGAGGGTTCGGCATTGCTTAATAAAGATTATGATAAAATTCCGATGATGCTGAGTGGAGATTTCAACGTGAACTTTACATCGGAACAATTAAAATTATTAATAGAATTTTTTAGAAGTAAATTAAGATTGGAAATGGTAAATAATCCTAATGAAGCGACAACAAGATCAGGAACAACTCTCCATGCAGTATTTGCAAGACATTTAGACAAAATTGATTCAAGAATATTTATATCATATTTTAGCTATCACATGCTAATTATTTCAATAATAGAATCATAGAAAATTAAATGTCATAAAGTGTTAATAAAAATTCGAAAAAAGATTAAAGAAAGAAGTTTCACTTCAGCCATGTGGTCTAAGCACACACCAATTTTTTCATAGTGTATCGTTGATAATTTGATCACACGCTGTATATTTTTCAATTCTTGTAATGTCTTCGCAGTTTCGTATTTCACCCATTCAGTTTCGTTATGAATGCATAAAATCCTCAGTTTAATGGCGAGTGCTAATTACGAACAGAGGATCAGACATAAAAAAAACATTCTCTAATTAAAAAGGTCACGAAACTTTCAATTTACGTCTCACATTCGCTGAAGCTTTTGACCAGTCAAGCTACTTTATCGTGAAGTGAAACGGTGAATTTTTGTAAAAATGTCTAGCCTTTTACGGCCAGTGTTCTACAATTTGTTTATACTAATTAGCTCGTCCGATTCTAGCCTAAGCACGTCCAGAAGTCGGAGAGCCAGGCCCTGACTTCTTCTTGCGAGATGGTCAGCCATTCGAGGATTAAGAAACAGACATAGAAGCTGCGTTTAATGAGAGCCGCATTCCTCGCGCACGCATTCGTTTTGGTAGTCGTCGTTACGCATCCCGATCGCTTCTAATTACTCGAGTTTTTATGCAGCGTGGAATCTAGGAGGACGCTGACACGGAGCGCGCCGGAATATTCTTAGTCGTCCTGTGGACCCCATCTCGCTAGGACTAGCATCGTGTCACCGATCCGCTTATTAGCTTGATAAAAACTCGTTAGTCGAGTCGTGGTCAGGTCGTTCGTGAACCCCTCGGAATAAAAAGAAATCCTCTTTGAAACAGGTTGCGTGATTCAGCGTGGATTTTCTGCTTTTTGTTAACACGGTTTTCCCATGATTCAGGTGAAAAAACTCAATCTTTTTACGTTATACCGGGCCGTCATTCCTTCGGAATAGGTACGTGTAAGAATTTTTTTGAACAGGTCGAAAAATACTTTTTTTAAAATTTTTAAACAATGATCCGGTTAGTAATAGTGGGTGTAATCTGGTCGATTATGATGAAGTAAGTCGTGTCTTCTTTCTTCCAGATATTTAGACTTTTACGTTCGATTTGGCAAAGAAATATTTTATATTGATAACGTATAATACATATTATGTAATATATATATATATATATATATATATATATATAATATGTAATTTTTCACATCATTATGCAATTATTAGTAAATCAATTGACGTAATGCATAATAAGTGAGAAAATCAATTTATTTGGAATTTTGACTTATTACTTTTATAATCGCAGGTATTGTCCTCGCAACGAGAGTTGCCACAAAATCTCGTCAGTGGGGTGCAGAGGGAACGGCGAGTCCTCACTGTTGACGCAAGGCTGCGGATCCCACCACTGATCAGTGGATCCCACTCTTAAGCTTACGTTTTGGCGGGAACGGCCGACATAGGCGCACAGCGTCACCACCATCTTACTTCATGGTCACCACATCTCTCTGTTACAGTCACACTTAATACGCTCGATTGCTGTCTTCCTCAAGCGATTCGGCCAATCGCGGAAGACGTGTAGCGCGTAGTGGGAGCATCACGTGGTACCCACAAGTTTCTCTGTGCTAACTCTCGTTGCGCGGGCTATACATTTACAGCATTGTCGCGATGGATGCTACAAGGCTGTGTAGGATAAGTGCAATGAAATTATCCCTACTATTGCGGGCTATACCACTCCAGGAGCAAGAAACTCGATCGCTCCAACTCTGCCTAGAAATGTAACATGATCCCCGTCAAGGTATATCGGTGAGCCAATACTAATACAATGACAAAACTTCTTTGTTTTCAATTATTTTGATTCATGAAACTTGCATGAAAACATGCATTTTGGCCAAGTTTTCCGCGGTTCCTAAACCACTGTGCGATCAGAAATTTCGCGATTGCTCAAACCGTTTTCTTTAACCCCTTGTACTATAATATCAAGTGAGACTCGTGATGAAGACTTCGAACAGAATTTGTTAAAAATGTGTGTTACCAATTCCTTTTAAATTGACATGAAATTCTATTTCATTGTGGTCAATATTTAGTGATTAGAGAACACGTGGGTATACAATAAATTTCTTACCATAAAAATTAGAATTTATGCACTTAACAATTACTTCTGAGAATAATTAAGGAAGTTGTCTCAAGGCAGTCTCCTGTTCAATCGACAGTTTCATAATTTTATACATAAAGTAATGACTACACTGTTGTGGTCAACAAAAAAGACAAACAACCAAAGTACGCGAAACGAACGTACAGTGGATCTAGAAATTATTTGAACACTACAGTTTCGCACAAAAGATTCAGACAACACATTAAAAAAGTGAAGGTCATGATTTTTAATTTTCTTTAACTGTGCCTGCAGTGAAAATTTAAAACATGCTTTTTATAAATCTAAGTGAGTTATATACATGTACAAAGTTTCATCGTAATCGGGTGACGCATAAAAAGGCTATAGGCCCGTGATAGACACGGTAGGGGCCCCTCAAACGCCTGCTTCTCCCACCAACCTTTCTTTCATGCGCGAGGCCTGCGCACTGTTCGCGACAGGTGAAACACTTCCTTCCTCTATGGCTCTATGGTAACGGCGGATGCTGGTGGGGGACAGTGAGCGTTATGGTGGGGACAGTTTTGTCTCAACTGAGACAAAAATGCCTATCCCTGCCATAGGTATAAAAGATGTAACAATCTTTGAACTTCGGGTTTAATTTCTATTTTGTCACAACTTTTGCCATTTTTAATCGCTTATGGCTCGCAGCAACCTTGATAGAATTCGGAGAAACTTTGTGCATGTATATAACTCACTTAGATTTACGAAAGACTTATTTTAAATTTTCATTATAGTCACAGATAAAAAAGTCAAAAATCATCACCATCAATTTTCTTTTTTTCCTAGTATATTAAAAACATCAAAGAAGTTCTAATCATTGTAATCGTATAATTAATCGTGGTGTAAGGAGTTCAACGCTAGAATTTGCCCTTTTTCATATTCAGATAAACCTGCTTTTCTGCCCACATTCGATTAAATATGTAAGGGGAATGTAATGTCTAAATGAGAGGAAAATTCCTAACCACTAAACACTAACAGAAACTACCAACAATTAAATAAAATACAGTGAAAATATTGATTATGAAACTTTCATATGTTGCTGCTTTATGTCGACTGGCATGCTATCGTTCTTTTGTTGGCGATGAACCATTTCGACTTAAGACAATCAACAGCATACAGTGCTCCACACTATCGCATTGTATAGAACTTTAGACACTACACAGTTAAATATACATTATAGCATTAAAATTAAGTCACTTGAGATTTATTATTTTGTTACAGTTAAAAATTGGGAAAAATCATAAAAATATTTGCTGTACAAGAATGAGATGCTACACTAGAAAACATTTTTACAACAATATTTCCCGGTGTTTTTACTAAACATTGAGATAAGCTTCCGTCAAATCAGTTATATTGTTTCGAAATTCAGAACGAAAATGCAAATTGGACTCATCTTTTTGTTACGCGCTGTATATACTACTCCACCTCAAAGTAGTCCCGACATCTATTAGTAAACAACAGAAACTTATTCAGATACCTACTAATTCAGAAGAACGATGTTGAAACGAAAGAGTAACGCACCGATGATGCATAAGTACAAATGTACAAGGAGCAATGTTCCATTAGTGTCACGAATGTCTCGTGTTGCTCTTTGTGATTTGGTCACGACATACTTTTGTCGCGAGAAGAGCACGTGGCACGTAGCAAACCAAACAAACTCGTATCGACGCACGTGACAGAACTGGATAGTCGCATGAAAGACCACGTACGCGTTCATATCGATAGTTCCGGCACCCACACGCTTTAAAAGCTCCACGCGTTGCCACCGCGACCGATGTTCTCCTACCCTTCATAGTTCGGTGGTACACGCGATGTACCAGTAACATCGAAAGATTCTAATCAGAGATCGACATAAACAGTTATCTTTCATTCTTTGAAAAATTCTGATCGAACTTTTATGTTTCATTCAAGATTCGGAAAATTTAGGTTAGCCGATTAAGTGCAACAGCAGCAAAAGCAAGTGATTTTTAAGAATTTTTTTACAATAAATATTGGACATATGGGTCCATTTTGACCCTAGACCTTTTTGAGGATGTAAACAGATAGTCTTGGAGTACAAATTTCTTTTTTCTAGTTCAATTCATCTTATTATTTATTGTATAATATACACGTTTCTCGAAACGAAACAGTCGTTTAAACTGGCGTGCACGATAACTAAAAAACTGGTAAAATAATCGACTCCGGACTAAGCTCATTCATTTCCTTACAGATTTCTTTAGGGACTGGACCTAAAATTTATATTTGATTTATTATTTATAATATTTTTTGAACAATATAAATCTAACTAATCGGCCGGAAAAAGTTGAACTTTTCTTTCGAACTTTCGAACTTTTTCTACTTTTAATGTTTCTTACAAAATAGGTTCGATCCCAGCGAAACTTAGTTCTCCTGTTTATAAAAATATACTACAAAAAATATAGCACAAGTACTATAATAATATAAACGTGGTCATCTGACAAGTTCATTCTAAAACCAGCAATTTCAAGTTTCTGGACTATGTTTAAAAATCGATATCGCAGTTGAAAATTCGGGAATAATTCACAGACGTGTGTGATATCAGGTACAATGTGCATGACTTTTTTCGTAATTTTTTTTTTAGGCAGGTCAGAAGAAATGGAGCATAATTCATTATACCGTGTTAACCCTATAACGACCATTGTGGTGGGGGTACCGACTTGAAACTTGCCACAGAGGATTTTCTTTGAGGGCCCTATCGAATGGTATGAAAAAGGATCAATTTGATTTGCGAGCACATTTGACCTCTTCATCTGGCTGTACCCTTTTATGAAGAGCTGCAGAGTCGGTACACAAAATTGATAACTGCGACTCCGACTCCTCCTCCTTTGTTTTACCTCCGACTTTGAATCCGATCCGATTCCGACGCCGATTTCCACTCCGACCAGTGATGCCAGATCCACCCAAAACTGGGTTGATTTTCCTCTCCTCCTTTTCCCCTTTCACTATCCCATTCCACTACCTGACCACACTCAAACGTCTCCCACTAAGACCGTAGACTGGTCACGTGACGTACCGCGCAACGTATCACATATTACTCTGGTCATCAGAGAGGTGGTAAACCGTATTCCCCTCGATTCAACCGTTCTGGCATCACTGTCTCCGACTCCGACTCTGACTCCGAATCCGAATCCGAATCCGAATTCGATTCCAACTCTCAAAATTGAAAAATTATGTACTCAAAATAATTAAAAGTCGTAATAGAACTGAATAAATAATTGAAATATTGTATTAAGTCTAAGAATATCGAACAGATAACTGATACGACACAACGCGACTGTTACTTTCTCACTTTCAGGAAATAGTTAGAAAATACGTATCAATTTGAGAAATACGGTGTTGAAGTCGGAGTCGATATATTTTTTCAGACTCTGACTCCAACTCTAGGAGTCGATATATAGCTTTTTCTTACTCCGGCACCGACTCCAGTGATCAGCAATTACTTCCAAACACCGATTGTGACTCCGACTCCGAAGTCCTGCTTTTATGTGAAGCCTGATCACAAGGAAACTGACAGAGTCCGGTGTCTTATTGATCACACCTCATATATTACGCCTCGAACTATCGAATCAGAATGAAAAGAAACGATTCTTCCGCGCGAGAGACCATATAAACGTTTGTTGGTTGATAATACCTGTGAATCGGTTGCAAATTCACAACATCCTGCTCGCGCGAAGGTGAACAGGTACCAAAGACATAGGAACGAACAACGCGCGCTTTGTGTCGAACGTACGTTCACTTCGCCGAGATATGCACTCGTGGACGATTGGCTTTCGTGGAAAAAAGCAATAAGTTATTATATCGCGTAATAAAAGGATCGCCTTAATGGTCGCTGGCAAGTGTCCAAACAACGGGACTCGAAGCTGCCCGCGCCGCGAAAGATTTATGAGAAAGTAAAGCAACGAGCAAACCGCGCCGACAAGCCGACTGATCGACGCGTAACGTTTCCTGGAAGCACGTCGTAGGTTCCCTGGGAACGGGGGTCGAAACTTTTCCCAGGAATGCTACTCTATTCAAAATCTTCGTAGAATCACATCAACAAAATTCGGTGCTTCAATTTTCGTCTATAAGTTAAGGGGAGCAGACCGTATAAGTCAATCAAAAAATGGAAAAAGATTTTTTCATAAGTAGCTTCTTAAACATTTCAAAGATATATTTTCAAAATTATAGGTCGATATTCAACTCTGTGTCGATACTGTGAGCGCTCACAGTATTAGTGAAAGCATACACAGTATTACACTAACATTGATATTGGGATCTGACATGGGGGCGTGGACAATATATACATAGATATCCAATATGGCGACGAAGAGCCTGGTCTTAACATTGTATTGATATCTTTTTTTTTGTTTTTACTTAAAATGTTTGAAAGGAAGGAGAAAACTTAAAATTTAGAACTAACATATTTTGTTAGTTCTAAGTTTGATAAAAAAAATTTAGCTTTAAATGTTACAAGAAATGACAGTTTTATTTCTTTAATGTTGTCGAAATTAAAAAATATTTATTATACGAATATGTTACGCAAAATTTGTTTATTGGAAAAAATATGTGATGATAGAAAATAGATTTAAGAAATAATAACAAGTGACGAGAGTACAGACTTAATAAATATTGACGAGTTTAATGTTACTTCGAAAAGATATATTTATTAAATATATGAAATAAATACATGTATAAAAGTCAATAAAGCATGTTTTGTCAAATAATTCATTTTACACAAAAAAATTGTTTTTTAACCCTTAGCACTCCAATGGTGACTCTGAGGCACCACTAAAAATTACTATACCATTATTCAAAATATTGTTTACATTATTAAATTGATATTCAATAAATTCGTTACCAAACATTTAAGTATTCTATGAAGTATTATATCAGTTCCATTTCTTCAAAATGATAAAAATCATATAGGATGGAAATATTCTTGATCGAAAAAAAAAGTTTGGTTATGGAATTAAAATACTTCGGAGCGCAAAGGGTTAATATACCTTATAAATTTATAATTACAATTTCATAAATTTCGAATCGCTTAGAATTGGTGAGGACATATTAATTGCTCCACAAATAATTGTACAAATATCTTCTATTAGACACCAATGCCACAGGCATCACTGAACCCAGAATTTTGAAAGTCATTATACGCTGGTTAAGTCTTTCAATATGCACTCTAGCTTTAGCTATTTTAACTGTTAAAATAGACTGTTCTTCGCTAAATTGTTTCTTATATTTTAAAAATGGAGGTCTTATAAATTTCAAGCAGTTCACTTCACATATTTTATTTCAAAGTGTGGAAACGGAGCAACAAATTTTTGCTTGCCCTACTATCATAATCTTTCACTGCACAGTAATCAAAATTTTTTTTGCTACGCGGTGGAAAAACTGGAACTTCCATAACGTTGTTTTTAATTAACACCTGTTTATACTGTAATTAACACCTGTTAACACTGTAAGCTGCTATAAGCCAAGCTTGGAGTATTTCTACTTTTCGGCAGCAAACGGTGCCATTCTAAATGTCATATCCCAATACGGGGTGTTCCACGTGCCATGAACAATCGATTGGGAAGTAATTCTACATGCAGAAGGGAGTCAAAAAGAAAGAATACGAATTTTTCGTTTGACGCTTCGTCTTCGAATAAATCGAGTTTAAAAATTAACCAACCACATTTGACATGCAGGGTGTTCACGCTATTACTAGCCAGCGTTTTTCTTGCAAATAATAAATATTTGAAAAAAATGAAAGAGGAAAAAGTAATACTGTCTTTTTGCAAGCAACGTAATGGCGTATATAATTTTTTTGTATTTGCACTATTTTCATAGAAATGTCGGTGACCTCCAATTTTTGTAAATGGAGTGCTATATATTTATTCATACCATATGGAAGCGTGTGTCAAGACAAATTCATTCGTATACGACACAATGACCTTCAAGATCATACAAGGTAAAAAATGGAAGAAACATTTTGAACATTTCGTACTAATGCGTTTATAAGTATATTTTATCGACGAGGCTATAGTAAATGTTCAATATAACTTCCATGTGCATGACTACATATTTCGGCTCTATTAATTACATTCATGTTAGCTTCTTCTAACGTTGTCCGAAATATTAATGCACATGATTGCGTTAGTTTCCTTTGCAAGTCGTTTACATGTCTGGGCGTTGTGTATCGTGAATAATATCTTTACGAAATATTACGTACGAAATATTCAAAATTTTCCTGCCATTTCTGACCTTGAATGACCTTGAAGGTCATTGTGTTGTATAGGAATAAATTTATCTTGACACACGCTTTCATACGACATAAAAAAATATATAGCATTTCATTTATAAATCGAAGGTCACTTTCATTTCCAAGAAAATAGTGCAAACACAAGAAAATTACATACGCCGTTATATGTTACTTACCAAAAACAGTATTACTTTTTCCTCTATCATTTTTTTCTAATATTTATTATTTGCAGGAAAAACACTGGCTAGTCATAGCATAAACATCCTGTATACTCTTTGCCAGATTCTGCATTATACAATGTTTTTAACGGTCAATCAGATGTAAAGATTTTGTATGCTTTTTTTTTAATAACACATAAACCTAATCATTATTCATCTAAGACGTTGTCTTTTATACAAGAACGTTTAATAATATTTCCAAGATAACTAATTACAGTCGTGTTTAAAAATAACCATGAAATCATTCAAAATTTTAGAACTTGCAAATGCGCCATGGGTTGCCGTTGTCCGATCGCTTCCAAATTTTGCACACATCATTTTCTCACCAAGTCTCACAATTTAGGGGGTAAGATCGAAAACATTTCAAAAGAAAAAACTTTTTACCTCTATAGCTGAGGATCACACTAATGGACATGCTAGAGATAGCGTGCATAAGCCATAAGCTAATGGTTTATCCCAGGCTGGAGAAACGTAATCTGTTTATAAATAAGACTATAAACAATATTTCTAGTACGAACAGATCGTCATTATCTTGTTGAGATGGCAGTAAACAAACCATTCTACGAACTGTTTGACAGCGTACAGGTAAACGATTTTTCGATAATGTTCGAAATAGCGATACCGACAAGAGAGATTCATGATCTACGGGGAACGATGATCGCGAGTGAATTTTTGGAGGAATCGAAGACGAGAAAAATGAGCTTTCACGTACGCACCACCTTGAAATTCAACGGACACGGTAAGGAGAGTGGAAAAAGAAGAAAGAGACACTGAACGTGGTCAGAAGCCGGTCGTAAAACCCGTTTTAGCAGTTCGAGTGCCGTGATAGCCCAGTATCGTACGCAGTGGGTTTGAATATTGAAATTAGACTACTTGAGATTCGGCTGATCGAGCTCACTGAAAATCCTCACTGAATTTCGACAACTACAGATCTCTTTAACCGCTTACACCACGATTTTATTCACAATTGCAATTATTGGAATTTCTTCACAACCGTATACGAGTGACTGATAGACTACAGATTTTTATGAAAAAAGGAAAGCTAGATGAAAATGTATACCTTCTTTCAAGAATTTTAACAAGTCGAAGATAATGGAACAAGATTCGTAAATTCTTGTAATATATTTAAAGTTTTGTTTTTCGATCATCCATTTTTGTCATAAATGCATAAAATCCGCAATCTAGTTTAACGATAGTGATCAAAATATGGTAATTATTGCGAAACGGTCACTATACTCCGATTTTGATGAAATTTAAATATGTTATGCAGCAACACATTTTGAACAACTTTTTCCTTTTCCAATATAGGGGGGTCGCTTTTAGTTTTCGAGATATTCACAAAAAACTATTGCTAATACTGTATTGAATTTTCTCTCTTGGATTTTCCTGAAGGATGACCCTCTTCGCCCCCTCCACGACCTAACCACAACTCATACTATTCACATGATTTTTCCATTACTAGATCAATTTCTGGATGACAGCTACAATGCAAAGATTATGCGAATATAATGAGTTGTGGTTAGGTCGCGGAGGGGGTGGAGAGGTCCGGACGTTGGGCCCGCCCGCCACGCATACGAAAATTCAGGAGTAGTCTTTCAAAATTGAAAATTCACCCTATATAAAGTGAAACCCTTAGACCATATGTACTTATAGACCCGGCATAGGTATAGTATGTCCATAGGGTGCAGTGTTCCGAGATATAAGAGTATCTGGTACTCACAAGTCGCGATTCGAGATAATTCAAAATGGTGGATAGCGCATGAGACGAGAATTTATCCGTCGAATAAAGATACATTTTTTATTCGAACCTTCGAATAAAGGTACATTTTTTATTCGAACCTTCGAATAAAGGTACATTTTTTATTCGAACCTTCGAATAAAGGTACATTTTTTATTCGAACCTTCGAATAACGAATAAAGATAAAGTATCTTTTATTAGAATCGTTATTTAAATAATTTTTTATCTAAATAATGCCCAACTCTGATTGTATTCGACATGTACATGTATACTGTTCTTACTATTCTTCTTTTAAATAAAGCAAGTTGTGAGAAAATAAATACAGATTTCATATTACCAACTTCTACATTGAAATTTAACTTTTTCCAAATTATAATCAACAAAGTGAGTTAGCCATATTTAAAATGATAAGAACAAAGTAAAAATGAACGAGTAATGAAATGAAATACATATATGTATATTACAGTTACGACGACGACGATTCCCCTTTCCCTTCTAACACTTCACCTTCGCGGTACTGCGATTTGTCAACAGACTATAGCACTTTGCCCACAAGTGTCGTCTGCTAGGCGATTTAATCTCGGAACATAGCTAACTATCTGAAGCCGGCTCTATAAGTATATATGGTCTAAGGTGTAACCCTGTTTTTTCTCTCATCCCCACAACTTGTTTACAAAAAAAAAGTAAAGAGACGCCGCATCGGAGCAGCCTTACGTTGCCACGAAGCGTGCAACAATACGGAAAATTCAATACAGTATTATCAATAGTTTTTTGCGAATATCTCGAAAACCAAAAGCGACCTCCCTATATTGGAAACGAAAAAAGTTGTTGAAAATATCGAAATCTATAATATATTTAAATTTCATCAAAATCGGAGAATAGTGACCCTTTCGCAATAATTACCAAAAATATTTACACATTGTTAATATTTTTTTTTATTTTTAGTGAAATATATATATTTTTTCGGCTAATATACGGGCTGCCCCATTTAAAGTGAATCACTCGTATATCACTGAAATGATGAATGATACCGCAAAATGTTTCACACAAAAGTTGTATGGTTTCGACAGGGACATAATTCTATGTTAATGGTTATTTGTAGGTGGAGGAGTAGATAGCATATGTAAGTCACTTTCAATTTTTTAATGGAGCCTTCTATTTCTGAATATACCAATCGCTGTGATTCATTACCCCCTCCCCCAAATTATTAGCGTCATTATACCGAAAAACAATTTGTTTAAAAGATTAGGTACAAGTTTCAACATGAAAAATATTATTTATTTGTTTGACACGAATTATGTACATTCACCGGGAGGTGTCGATTCGCTGGACAGGATAACCATAGTTTTATTTTCCAAAGCAACATTTCATAGTCTGAACGTTTAAATAATTCTCCAAATCATTATGAGCAGTTTCAACACTTGATTGGAACGATCTGTTAGATGGCCAACGATTATAAACGATTATTAGCCAAGAAGCCTTAAACGTCTTCTTCAAGTGCAGATGATCGGCACGAATATATCGACATTCTCTTAGCATTATCGGTAAAACTGACCATACGAAACCCCGGAAAAGCAACGGTCGCGTGGGTGAAGATAATTTATCGCAATAGTTCCGTCCAGTGAACGGAAGAGAGATCTATAACCGTACGAGCATGTTTTAGATCTGGTTGAACTTGTTCTTCGCGACTGTTCAATTGCAAATAGCTGAAAAATTTTATGAATAGTATTACAGCAGCTCGAACACGCATTACCTGAACGAGCTTCCTTTATAGTTTTATTGGGGAGGGTATGCATATGCCTTAGCTTTATGGATCAGTACCGAAGCTATAATTGCAATAAATAATCGTCGTAAAACATGAATCGTGCTTCATGTTCTTACATTATAAGTGATCGTAATTGAAGAGATATTTCTACTTTTTACCACGTTTTTATTAACTCGCTTTCTTGTCTGTCTGTCTATCTGTCTGTTCGGTAAAAATTTTGAAATTGATTTTAAACTAACTTCCCGATGATCTAGAGATTTGAAACTTTAAACATAGCTCAGAACTGGATGACAATGCACATTATTTAAATAAAAAGAAATTTTTAATATACCACGTTTTTAAGACGGACCTAAAAGTATAAAATAATTTTTCTGTTTACTTTGAAAGAATATTTTAGGAATCTTTTATTTAATAAATTAAATAAGATATACTTTCAAAATTTAAGAGACGAATTTCTTTACATTTATACCGCACGCATGAACTTGTATACATTGTTATTACTAGATTGCAGATTTTATGCATTTATGACAAGAATTTGTAAGTGCAATTTAGAGCAATAGGAAGATTGAAAAATATTAAAGAATATCCATGATATTTACAGAATCATGTCAGTATTTATTCTGCTGAAAGCCTTCGAGATTCAAACTACAGACACAATTTATTTCTGGACAGCCCAATACAAATATTCGCGTCATCGCTAACCGTATTTAACTACAGTGATCAGCCGAATTGAACACAGTTTGTAAACGTCTCGGAAGACATTCGCACTATTGTTTCAAAATTGATAGATGTTAATTTAAGTTTATCAAACAATAGTTCTATCCATCATCGACGAAAATGTAGTTATCAAAACTATTGGGTTGTTCGGAAAGTAATTTTGTTTTTCGTGTAGAGATGGTATTGCTTCCATTTATTATTACTTAACATTATTCTAAGTCGCAAAATCATTGTATATTTTCAAAACTGACATTTCGGACGTCATTTCGTGGCTTATAGAACTTTATAATCTTTCAAGCATTTTTTTTGTCACCGCATCAAATATGGAAAATCAAGGTGAGCATATCCGTCACATTTTACTGTTTTATTACCGCAAGGGTGAAAATGCAGTGCAAGCAAGGAAAAAGTAGTGTGCTGTTCACAGAGAGATGTACCATCGGATTACCATTTATTTCGTCCTCTTCAACACTTTTTAAGCTGTGTAAATACCATTTTAAATGAACGCGTCAAAAGTACAATAATATTTATAAAACACAGGCATTCTACGAACATGGGATCTCCAAATTGCCAGAAAGATAGCAAAAGATCGTGGACAAAGTGGTCACTACATTACCGAATTCATAAATAAATAGTGAAAAATCGTTTTCATTTTCCCTTGGAAAAACGAAATTACTTTCCGAACAACCGAATATTTTTGGCTGTACTTCCGAAAAGCACCGGTGGCCGATCGAGATGAAACTTGATGGGTAATATGAGGGATAGGGAAGGACCTCAGATATACAATTTTAGCTTCGGCAATTTATGCGTTTAAAAGATACAGGCTCTCAATTATAAATCCGTCATAATAGGATTTCGATGCTTTGGACGCTATATTCAGCAACAATGTAAGAATGCATGAGGGCAGTAATGTCAGATCGGTTAAATCGAGGTGAGTACAGTTTACCACCTCTCTGATGACCAGAGTAATACGTGACACGTCGCGCGGAACGTCACGTGACCAGTCTACGGTCTTAGTGGAGGGCGTTGGAGTGAGCTCAGGTAGTGGAATGGGATAGTGGAAGGGGAAAAGGAGGAGAGGAAAAACAACCAGTTCTGGTTGTTTCTCCGGCATCACTACCTGAGGGATATGTATGCATGTTTTGTATCATGAGCGATGGTGTGATCTGTTTATATTTTCTCTGTTGGAAACGCGATGTTTAGGGAAATGTGAGACAATTCGAATCGTATCGTGGTGGTTCTGAAAGACTAACCAGAGTTGGTCTGGGTGAGTTTCCTTGGCCGGGAGTGTGTTTGGGGGCGGCAGCCCCTGCTCCAAAACAATAGACGACTTTCTACTTAAACAAATTCGTGAGACAATACGATGACATGTCCGAAGCAAATAATCACAGTGATAGAGCGGTTTCCACTAAAGTATCTGTATCTTTCAAACGGCTGAATTCCCGAAGTTAAAATTTTATATTTGGGATCCCTCCACATTTTTCTTAACATGCTCCAAATTTCATATCGATCGGCCACCAGTGCCTTTCGGAATAATATCCCTTTTTTTATATCTTGTAATATAATGCTGCATGGATTTATAGAATACTATCTCTTTCTGAAAGATTTTTTCTAACGATATCTCTACATTGACGATCTCAAAGAATTGCATTTCTTTCGACATTTAATAGGTAATCTGTGACGATTGTTTACATTGCTCGTGAGTAGTGGCGTTCAGTTTACCCCCAAGTGGTGAAGTGTAAACGCGGTGTCAATTTGTTAGAGCAATAAGTTTGTGATAGTTGTCAGTTGAACCAGGACGGAAAGTAAGTTGACGTATAGAAATTTTTATTTTAACAATTGAATTTTGTAATTAAACTAGTATTTACGTAACTCTAATATATTTAACAGTTTGCAAAACGATTTCCTGAAAAAGTGAATTGAAATAAACCAAGAGAAAATCAATAATGCCGAAGACAAGTGAATTGGAGGCTTCAGAGGGAATACAAATTTATAAAAGAAGAATGGGTGGAAAATCCTTACAAACGATTGTTGTTGAGTTTGGAATTTCGAAAGAAGGCGTTCGAAAAATTTGTAAAAAAATACAAATGACAGAGAAACCCGAAAATTGTGTTAGATCAGGATGGAAAAGAAAAACATCAATTCTTCGAGATCAAGAGATTGTGAAGTAAGCCAAAAAAATCCATCCATCACAGCTAAAGAAATAAAAGAAAATCTGTCATTACCAATCGGGACCACACAAATAAAATGTCGTTTGTCCGAGGCTGATTTACACGGCAGAATATCTAGGAAAAGACCACAGATTTCTCAAGTAAATGCTGACAAACGTTTACTGTTGGCCAAAGAACATTATAAGAAACCGATATCGTTTTGGAAAAGCATCATCTGGAGTGATGAATCGAAATTCGAGTTAAAGGCAAAGAAAATATGTAGGCACGTACAGTGGATCTGTGCCTATAATGAAAATTGAAAACATACCTTTGAATGTTTGAACTTTGGGCTTAAATTGTATTTCCTCACAATTGTTGCCATTTTTAATTGTTTATGAAACGTAGCAACCTTAATCGATATAATCAAACTTTGTGCATGTATATAACTCACTTAGATTTACGAAAGACATAATTTTAAATTTTCATTACAGTCACACATAAAAAAGTAAAAAATCAGCACCATCACATTTTTCTTGACAATTTCGACCAATAGCAATTTAAAAAAAAGCTTTTTAACACATTATCTAGTAAACTAACACTTCTAACGTTTAAAAAACTCGAGTAATTTGCCCCAATTTTAAAAAGGTTATTCGTTTCGAAAAGGTAGTCTCAAACTTTTGTCCGCTACTGTAAATAATCGATTTCCGAAAAATTGCCTATATTTAAACTGTGATGATTCCGTAAAAAATGACCGTACAACAATCAATTAGGGCTCATTTTAAAGCTAGAAGCCTCTAGTTTCGAAATCTATTTTTCATTTTATCCTAAGATTTCTTTATATCTAAGAGGCCTTTTAGAGATTGAATCATGTAAAAATATCTTAAAAGAAAATGAACACTGCTTTACGAAAGTACAGGCTTCAAGCTTTAAAACTAACCGCAGCCGAGTACAAAACGTGTCTCTTATACATTGTTTTAGGAGGATTACAAGACTGAACTTATTTAGATTTCTCTAAAAAAATTTTTATAATAATAAGTGCTTGAGTAAAAAAATTTTTATAATAATACGTGCGTGAGTAAAAAAATTTATTGAACATATCTTTATCATTCAATAATTGAGAAATCAAAAATGTGAAACCGGCCATTTGACCGGCCGTTGTATGGTTAGTGGTAAATAAAAATTTGTCTAGAATTAGAAATGTAGTGTTTAAATATTTTTTGGATCCACCGCAGGTGTGTTCGCGGAAATGGGATCACGAAAATGGAAACCGACGAATGCCGCAAATAAACGAAACTTGGAGACAGAAAAAACACAAAGCGCCGGAAGTAGGCAAGCGTTCGAGCTAATGATCGGTCGGGTCACTGACACTTTCCGCATAAAAGGCTCGGTAGGAGGGCAAGTTGCATGCGTGCTTTTAAGTGCGAGCGTAAAAAGTAACGGGGCCCTGCTGAAAAGCAGTCGACGAAACGGCCTGTAGCGAATCGTACGTCCCCCTTACCTCGTTGTCCTTGTAGGGACCAGTTTCTCGTCCCAGACCGGCTCTCTGAGGAATCCCGACAGCTTTAACGCGTGTTCCATCCAGAATTATAATACCATATTTTCCTTGCGATAAACACGGTCTTCCGATTCGAATTATTGTTCCTATTTTATCCGTAACGACCGACTCGCTCCGAACATGTCCGATCTACCTACGAACTGCGATAAACTAAGCTGCTAGTACCATAGATTACTAGCGATTTGGTTCGTGTGATTCATTTTCTAATAATAAATAGCTTTAATGATTGCGAATTAAAGATTAATATTCGGACGCTCCTGAAAAGGCGATAACTTTTTTAACACGTTCCGTACCACCGACGGTACACGCGTTCAAGACATATAGTTTTATAACAAATTTAAGGCTGTATATTAGCACCAAAACAAAGAAGATGGTACACGATGTTACACAAGTATGTACAAGCTTGTTTTGTTACTGTAATAGTTTATAATAATGTATCAGTCTTTAATCGAAACATTAAATAGCCTGAATGAAAACTCGAGCAAAAATGGCTAGGCACGATACGTCTTAATTTGGATTTGTTTCAGAAGTTAGAAAAACTCGTTTACTACATGACATGAAAAAAGGTTGAAAAGATTGCAATTCATCCGAATATTTTGAAAATATCATAAAATGACAAACATTTAAACATAAATTGTGGTTTTTTACGATTTTCGACTTTTAACTGCGATAGATAAATCTAAGGATTCTTACATCTTCCTGTGCTTGTCGTTTTTTCCGCATTAACCGATTTCAATGAATTTTTCAGAATATATATAACAATTTTCAAAACATATTTTTTAACATTTCTATATAGGTTCACATAAAAAAGTTGTAAAAAGTAACTTTCGCACAATTGCAATTTTTACAAAATTTCAAGAAATTTCTTGTATTTACAAGAAAGACAGATTTGTAAGTGCAATAAATGCATAAAGATCTAGTATCTAAAGATTATATAAAATCGCTAACAAGACTTGCCAAAACAATTTGGCGTTGCTACTACTTTCGCGACGTATTTGAATATTTAATAAAGGATTGTAATTTCGAGATTCTTATCAACATTTCAAATGAAAACTGTTATTTAATTATTTTGAACATTCGATGAGGAAAAAGTAGCGGTTAATGCGCGGAATGATAAATCGGACACGCTTCTAAAATTGATTTGTCGATACCAATTCGACCGCTTCATGTTTTATTCCGCAGCGACCCGGTAGTCCGTTAACACAATAATCAAAAGTTATTATTGAAACATGACAGATTGGCTGCAGAAATCGCCCTTCCTACTTCTCGTGACCGACATAGCGCTTTCAACTGGGTCGAGGTTCAACGGAGCTTATTTTTCTAGAGGCCAGTTTGCATCCCCGCAGAAGCAGACCTGTGTCAGGGACAGGATGCATCCGAAGCTTTCGCTTTTGAAATGCACGTGTCTTTGAAGTGGTAGTGCAACTTTAAAATCGATGAACCTACACACACACACACATGCGCACGCACGCACACACACACACACACACACACACACACACACATATATATATATATATATATATATATATATATATATATATATATATATCACAAATTAACCGGAGACAAACACGCGTAAATTGGCATTCTTTCGTGAGAACGTCGGAATTCAAACTGAATTCTCTTCTTAATTTCAAGTCATTTTAATAGAAATTACAGAATTAATGCTCGTTGTCATATGGCTTACTTCTTGAAGTCTTTTAGATCTCACAGTGGGACGAAACGAATTGACAACGATCAAAATCCAATTTTCGTAATACAGGATGTAATCGATAAAAGTCGCAACCACGGGACGGCCAGCGACACTTCGTGTTCAAGTATACTATTCTTCGACTTGATACGTAACATAATACGGGTCGAGTATGTCAGTGTGAAAACAACATCTAACCCAGTGACAAGACTTCTTTAGTTTTTATTATTTATTGATGGAACTGTCAGCAACATATTTACTTGTGTAATGGACGATGAAGGTTTCGGAAAATTATTGTAAATATGATCCGAATTATATCGTGTTTGGTATTATTTTAATCAGAAAATGCCACAAATATATTGGCGAGTCTCATTAAAAAATAAGTAATAATAAAAAAGTTTTTTCATTGGCATTACACTGTGAAGACACGCGGGCCTTTGAATTATGCCGGCGACTGCGACTCTCCACGTCTCTTTCGTTCCCATGCACTGTCCTTCCTTGCGCCCGAAATTTTCATCGTCCATTACTCAAGTAAATACCATCGGAATTATATCTTATTTGGTATCAATTTCATTAGAAAAATTCCACGAATATGTTGGTGAAAGTTCCATCAAAAAATAATAAAAAATAAAGAAGTTTTGTCATTGGATTAGCAGTGGTCTCACCGATATACCCCACCCGTATTATGTTACAGTTCTCGACGACCGAGGACTCTCGAGCTTCACGGCCCCTGACGGGGTATACCCCGCGAAAGTGGGGATTGTTTTGCGACACTTCTTGTTCAGAAATTGGCGACACTTTTCGATTAAATACTGTATTGTGAACGAGAAAAAATTATATGTAACTTGATAGAGAATTAATTGTATTATAATATGGTAAACTCCATTTTCTGAAAATTACAACAGCCTCCAAGAGGTTTTATGCTTCTATAACTTTCATTCATGGTTCTGCGAAATCTTTTGAAACATGTAGTTGAAATTACTTAAATAGTTTCTTATATGTATATCGATCGTATTAGGTACATAAATTGGGATAAAATGTTGATAACTTTTGTAATAATATAGTTGAACACTTTGATCGCCATATCGCCCATATCTGGGTGACGGATATATTTATACAGAATTTAAAGTTAATTTTTACGTTGGTATATTGTGTGTTCCAAAATTGCTTACGACCTGCGAAATGGAAGAGGTTTGAAACAGTAATTAATAACAGAAAACTAAACTTCTCAGTTTTCGTTTTGATAAATTAACTGCTATGATTCTGCGTAATTTTTGTCATTGTTGATTGGGCGATGAACGTGTTAAGTCAAAAGAGATACGTCATAAGAAAACCTTCAACTTCTTCTAAACTTTTAAAGAGTTGCAATTGGTATGATATGGATTGGATTGCATTGCATATGAACTTTCTTCTTCTTCTAAGACATTATGAACAACAAAGAGGTTCAAATCACTGTAACAGCAAAGGAGAATTCCCTTGCATGCACTTCGTGTGACATGCTCATGTATATCAATGTATGTATATCATTCAATTCGATAAAACCATTCAAGAGAGTAATACATTTCTACTTAGTTCTTATGTCGTGTAATTTATGCAAACAATTACAAATAAATAAATAATTACAGTTACCGTAAAATAAATCGTAGTGCAAAGAGTTAAACATTAAAGCAAATATAGGCATACAATAAACGTAAATTCTGTTTTTTCTTCTTGTGAAATTATTAGGAACAAAGAAGTTCTAATCACTGCAACCGCGAAGAGACTCGCGCGGTAAAGGGTTAACCATTTGCAGTCCAATGCATTCCTTCTTCTATTTCAAAATTTTTTAACAACATCGTACAATTCAATTATATTCCCACATTTACCTTTACTAAGTACTTCTTAAGTACTTCTTAATTGTCATAAAATAGGTATCTGTCGGTGTAAGAGTCAATGTCGGGTCTGGTTCGACATAGAACCGCAAAAGGTTAAAAAGCAGTCGAAGAATTGTGTCACCTACATATGACCGACGAGGCAGTTACCGCGTCAAGGGGGCTTCTCGTGCAACGGCAGTGAAAACAAGTACAAGTGCTTAAGTGTTTCTCTATTTCAATTTTTCTTATTATATATTTATTGTATAATATACAAGACTTCATAACAGGTTCGGCAGTGTGTAAGTATTGTTGGCGTGGAATGTAGCGTCTATCACAGTGATCAAAACACAAAAAGTGAGAAATTTTCGTAAACTTAAATACCTTTGAGATGTAACCTATTTTGAAAGAAACATATGAAAAGATGAAAAAGTTCTAAAGTTTGAGAGAAAAGTTTACTTTTATCGGCCAATTACTTAGACTCATATTGTTAAAACAGATATTATAAATCATAAATCAAATATAAATTGTAGGATCAGTCCTTAAAGAAATATATAAAGAAATCAATGAGCTTCGTCCGAAGTCGATTACTTTACTAGTTTTTTAGTTATCGTGCGCGCCAGTTTAAAAGACATAGTTTCGAGAAACGTGTGTATTTTACAATAAATAATAAGAATTGAACTCAAACAAAAAAAACATTTGTAATTCAAGACTATCCCCAAAAAGTCTAGTCTTATATGTCCAATAGATATTTTGCGAAAAAAATTCTTAAAAATCACTTGTTTTCGCAGTCATTGCACAAGAAGCCCCCCTTAAGAAAAAGAAACCCTTTGTGCGCGCGTCTCTGTGTCAACGAGGTTTTATAGTGAATCAGCGTGCGCACTGGTAATGAGAGGTCAGCGAGACGTCAGCGGCAAATCGTCTGGTCAGCTACCATCGCGAAGATGTCGATCGGATCAGCTAATTCGCTGGACACGACCGCGTAAGCTGAATCGCAGACAAGGAGCAACGTTCCAATTCCAAAACTACTGTCACCGTCGCATCCAACACGGGACTCGCGCACAGCGACCTGGAATTCTCCACGTGGGATCGATTCGAGTCACCGGCATCGTTGGAACTGTCGCAAAGTGGGCTAAAGGCGACCCACATGCGCGGGTCGCGCCAGTGAACGCGACGCATTGAGGTCGCGGCCGATGAGAAACAACCGCTTCCGCTCAAGAAACGATTTAAGACGCAACAGATTTCAAGTTTCAAAAGTCCTGCGTCCGCGCAACACCGGTTTTTCATTCGCAGTCGTCGAGGCCTACCGTTTGCAAGACTCGGACAATGAAGTCTGCTGCTCCAATACACTGTGGTGCATAACTATAGCGCGCCACCCGTAGTTTTAAGTTTCTTGAACTTTGAAAGAACAATTGAGGAAAACCAACCTACATGGTAAACAACGAACTTCATGTATAAAAAATATTGAAGTTGTCTGCGCGTAGGGTGAGTGTACCAGTGAGTGGTACCTAACAAAAGGAGACTTTAATTAATATTTTTTAACAACTGTCGGCATACGGTGTTTCCCACGTAAATCGGACAGACTGTACCTACTAAACGGGTAAAAATAGGAGAAACCGTTATATATCAAAGTTAAATGGTATCGGGAGGTGCATAATGTGGAAATGACTTTATGCACTTTTGTGCATCGGTGCATTAGAAAATGGAACAGGCTCTTTTTAAAAAATGGAAACCTATGTTTTTGACTGCACCGATTGATGCAGTTTCCTGTGCTTCTGGGCCCTACATTGTTCATAAAAAAAAATTGAGCACATAATGTTCAGTAGGTTTTCTAGGACATCGTTATGAAGAAAAGGAATTTTTTCGGAGAAAAATATCTGAAAAAGTTTGATCTTTGAACGCTTATTGTAACGAGAGTTTTTAATAACATTCATTAATATTATCGTTTTCGAATGTAATGGACATTTCAGAAACAATAATACATTTGTTAAAAATTGATATTTTTTATTACGATTTTTTACGATTTTTTAGCCCACGACGGACAAACCGATGAATTCTGTGTCAAAATCAAAGAACTTTCGAAAGAAATGAGATAGAGCTATGCAATTTTTTTAAAAGAAAACTGGAACTTTGCAGAATATGGAATAATTATGGAGATTATGGTACGAACGTTTTTTAATCTTGAAAAAATTCGTTAAACTTGCACAGTTTCAAGAAAATTGTGGTTTTTCCAATACCACGCGCGGAAAAAATTTTATTTAACATGCTATACATCATTTTCCGTAGATTTTTTCACGCTGATTTCAAATCTGGTCTCAAAAGTTGTCTCCGACCTCAGGATTTTCCCAAATTCGATTTTTGTGAACAAAACCAATGAAATTATCATTTTTTCGTTGAAATGATTTGATAACCCACTAGTTTGAAGGTATATTGTATTCTCGTACATAAAACACATTAAAAATAAACATAATGAAGTATTTGAACTTTACAGTTACTTGGGAAGCAAGAAACACTTGTGACAATGGTAGCAATTCGTCAAACGCTCACGAGATTTGAAGCGTTTCTTGCTTCCCAAGTAACTGTAAAGTTCGAATACTTCATTATGTTTATTTTTAATGTGCTTTATATACGAGAATACAATATACCTTCAAACTAGTGGGTTATCAAATCATTTCAACGAAAAAATGATAATTTCATTGGTTTTGTTCACAAAAATCGAATTTTGAAAAATCCTGAGGTCGGAGACAAAAAATCTACGGAAAATGATGTATAGCATGTTGAATAAAATTTTTTTCCGCGCGTGGTATTGGAAAAACCACAATTTTCTTGAAACTGTGCAAGTTTAACGAATTTTTTCAAGATTAAAAAACGTTCGTACCACAATCTCCATAATTATTCCATATTCTGCAAAGTTCCAGTTTTCATTTTAAAAAAATTTCATAGCTCTATCTCATTTCTTTCGAAAGTTCTTTGATTTTGACACAGAATTCATCGGTTTGTCCCACTGTGCGGCGGTCCAGATGGATTTAATTCATGCTGGAGGGACCTTCGAAAAGAACCAACGTATTTTTGCAAACGTAATTTCGTTGGAGGAACACTTCTGGGGTAAGGTGCATTTTGCTCCAGTGGCAAGCTTGAATTAAATTTTCCCTTTTGCCGAATCAATAATTCGAAGTGCATTGATATACTTGAAAATCACTTGTTACTTTTTATTCGTGGAAGAAATCAAATTTCACGAACGTATCAGCAGGATAATATCCCTATACATAAAAGTCGAGAAACCGCAGCGTAGTTTGAAACTTTTAATATCAATTTATTGAAATGACCAGCATGTTCCCCGGATCAATATCCTATGGAAAATTCGTGAGGGTATTACGGTACGACGTATTTATGCAAATAACCAGCAGTTCTTAAACGATTCGCAACTGAAAGAAACTTTTATTGAATCCTGGCATGCAATTAGGGAAGAAATATTGAAAAAATTAGTTAGGAGCATGGCTAACCGTATTCTTAAATTAGTACGTAAGAAAGCAAGTTCTACACATTAATAAAATTCTTCGTTCTAACAATTTGTATTATAATTAAACTTTTTCATTCAAATTTAAGATTGCTATTATGTTGTAACGATACTGGTGCTATAGATAGGCACCAGTCAGATATATGCTTTTTGTTATATTTTGTTTTAAATAAATAATATATTTACTTTCTTTTCGTTTCCTATCATTTCTTTCTAACTCTTTTCACGTAATGCTAGCAACATTTAGAAATTATTATATAAATGTTCAAAACTCTTGTAAGTTTTAGTAGTGCTATAGTTGTGCTTTACACTTTACAGTGTCCTTATGTATATGAAGACATTTTTTTGTTTTCGATCTGCCGTTCCTCGAAGAATCAGTTTCCCCCGATTACAAAGGACATGGTCGACACCCTATACACTGAACATTAGGGATGTGCGGGCCGCCCGATACTCGGGTTCGGGTCGGGTCGCAGAAAGTCGGGCGGGCTCGATTTGGGCGCGCGATACTTCAAGACACATCGGGCTACCCGAGAGTTTCGGACTACCCATTATTTGTAATAATGGTATTTCTTTTATAAATTATAATGTAATTTTTAATATGCTTGCTTTTTTTATAATTACATTAGGTATATTCGGCAAACATGTGCATAGTCTTTATTTGTATTAAAATTTCATCGAAATTGGTTAATTAGTTTACGAGTATATAAACAATCAAATGTGGTAAAAATTGCAATTTTTCACGATTTTCGGCCTATAACTGCCATATTTACCACATTTGATTGGGACACAAATTCTATTTTGTTATATTATTATATATTATTATCTTTTTAGAATTTATATAAGATACATAATACAATACACTTTTAAGAATTTAATGATAATTAATTAATAAGTTATATAACAAGATATTAAGTAAGTTATAGAACAGTTAATAAAAACAGCATTCCTTAAAAAATTGTCATAATTTACCTTATATTTATAGCTTCCAGGTGTATGTAACTCCGTAAGGACATTTGAAGGATGTTATCGATACATATGCAACTTCATTCGTAACAAATTCGTCAGACTACCAGAAATATTGTCTTTTAAGTTTTTCACGTGTAACGTGAATTATTTCAAATTTGAATATAAGTAAAAATTATGCACATGATTGCTGAATAAACCTAATGTAATTATAAAAATAACGTACATCAAAAATTACGTTATCAGTTATGCAAGTAATACCATTATTACCATTATCTATTTCATAAGAACGCAGAATTGAATCTCGGGTATCGCGATAACTCGCTCGCCCGAACTTCTCCGATTGTTGTCGAACTCGCCCGACGAAGCCGAGTCATTCATATCGGGCAGCCCGAAACTCTCGGGTAGCCCGATGTGTCTTGAACTATCGCGCGCCCAAATCGAGCCCGCCCGACTTTCTGCGACCCGACCCGAATCCGAGTATCGGGCAGCCCGCACATCCCTACTGAACATAGAATTTTCTAGTGAAATCTAATGTTAAATTGGATTCTGTAGGAATTTTATTGATCGAGTCAAAGTTATCTATACTTGCCGTTGCCGCACAATGACCCGGATCGATGGGGTTAATGATACACTTATGTAACTTTTGAATCATAAAGAAACTAAAATACGTTTAAGAATATGTACTCTCTCGACTTAACTTTAGACTAAAAGTAAACTTTTGAACGTAGAGGCTTCGAAACATTTATCGAAATAATATACTACGCGAATTAAAGAATACTTGTGATTCTAAATTATAAGCACAAGTTAAATAATACTGTTAGGAATTATGACGAAATCCACGCATTAATTAAATCTCATTGCGCAGGCTCAAATAATATTGTTTCGGTCGAAGACTTATCCAAAGCATAGCATTTCGTCTGTGTAACTAAAAAGAGTGACGTAAAACTGTTATTTAGCACCATAAAACTACGTAACGTTGGCGGTTGTAAATCGTAATAATTTACAAACTAGGACGAAGTCAGTAACGCTTTTTGTACATTTACGGGCGGAAAAGTTTGCTGAAGATATTCTCTTTTTCAGAAATGCAGAACTATTTGACACAAATGAAGACATTCCTTGTCAATAGTAATTCATTGAGCGCTATTTGTTTAATAATGAATGAACAGTAAATTTAATGAAATAATTGCATAATAGATTATGGGGGAGAAATCTGAACTTTATTCTCACTAGAACAATAGACTCGCTACAGTTACTTGAACTTTAAATAAATTGAACACTCTGGTAATTGAAAAAAAAAAGTGAAAGTTATCAAAAATGATTTCAACCTATTACTGTACCACATTACCAAGAAGGCCTTGACTTCATTACAGATTTTAATACGCAAAATAAGTGCACATATTTCTCAGAAGTAATTACGTTCCTACCTGCACTATTTTATAGTACACTCACGAAACAGTATTTCAGCACTGCCGTACATTAGTTACGATGACGTAAAAAATATTTTATATGCAATTTCTTGAAAATGAATTTCTGCATGTGTTTCTAATAAATTGAACTACCCCCCCCCCCCCCCACCCCCCAGGTATATTATATTGGCACAAAAATATATTTTGAAAGGGATATTTAAGTAACTACTTTAGCTGGACCATCTTAGTTAACAGAAGAGTTAATTGCTTTTTTATTTCATCTTTCAAATATATGAAAGGACATTCGCACTGTCCATGAAGTAGCCTGGTACAAATATAACTACATGATTAGGTAATATTACAAACCACTATGCAAGAATAAGTGTCTGAACACCTAAGGACTATGTGATCATGTAACAATTTATATTTTACTTAAAAAATTACAATGACATTTCCCACGTTCGAAATGATGATGGATGTTTTTGTTCACACATTGTGGAAGACGCTCTATGCGATCTTGATATGACAGCTCGATGATTACATCGATTACCTCCATAGAATAAAAAGTACGAAAAATTGATGACACAGTATGTATTCATTCTGAAAAGTTCTTTCTAGCATTACGTCTAATTATGAAAGAAGCTAATTTAAAAATAAAGAAAGTTAAGCATTGATCGACTGCTTTGTTCCAAAAAGATCCAGAAGTAGATCCAAAAAGTATTTGAATTATGATAATTTGGTTAAAAAAAAATAGTACAACAACAAATTTGAACTCATTTTAAAGCTTGAAGTATCTACTTTCGTGGACCATCATTCATGTTCTTTTATGATATTTGTGCATGATACAGCAGGTAAAAAACTAAGGACGCGTTTTTGATCGTAAATGCTACAATTCTTTTTCTGAATTAATCTATTAGAGATTTGAAGATTTACAACGAGTGTCTAGAACTTAATCTAGAATTTCTTTTTTGGTTGTCCTAGAGAACAAAAATGAGGAACAAGTTTCGTCGTGGAAGGCCTTCACGGTGTGCCTTATATTATTGCATAGATGACAGTACATAAGTACATCTTTCATTCAAAACACAATGAATCGACTAGAAAAAATCCATGGTGGTTCCGGACACGATACAAATTTTTCAACAGTAAGTTCACGATCTAAGTCCTTTTTCGGTTTTCTGCCGGGACTTGGATCGAGACGGGAAACTATTCTTTTGTGCTCGCGTCGCACAGAATGGTATTTGGGCTGAAAACCTGGCCAAAAATCAAAATTGTGAATATTTACGTATAGGGTTGTGTTTGCGTCCCAGAATAGATACATAAACATGCAATCACGTTGTGCACCCCTTATCATTGATTACCCATACAGTCATCCGTGCCTGCGCTTAGAACATAGCATTTGTTCGATAGGCATCTGTTTATTCGCAGCATTCCGTTCGTACGCATCTGTTTCTCGTGATAATATTTATTTTGTAATTGATCTTTGTGGCGAAATATGTGATGGATATTGTTGCGCAAGGTATGTACATTATATTAATCATATTCTTGTCAATATTGACATTTTTTTGTACGTGTTTTTACCGATCTGCAAGCTTGACTAAAAGTTCTTGGATTTTCATGACTTTTTTGCATATATTAGTGTTTTTAAACATATACCACTCATCGCCAGAGCATAAATGTTACGTGTTGTTAAACTTCAGGATACCTGGAATTAGTATACCGCAAAAAAGTTTTCACAAGTTTTCACATTACAAAAAAATAATGCTCCAAATATAACCCCTTTTGGCTGAACTGGACTTAAGAAGACTAAAAATTTTCAAGTTTTCCGTATGCGATGCTATACGAATTAGGTTTTGATTACCGGAGTTCACTGGTTGAAAAGTTATACACGTGTAAACATGAGCAATTTTAAGCGTTTTTTACAGGTTAGAGCGTTGCCAAATTGGATATTTGTAGGGTCTACTGTTGAGCGCATGCGCAGGATAGATGGTGGGTGTTCAGCGCATATGCTAAACAAACATCCAATCGGCGGCGCGATGTTCTAACCTAGCAAGAATTTAGAAGAAGTTAGAACACCGCGCCGCTCTAACCTGTAAAAAACGCTTAAAATTGCTCATGTTTACACGTGTATGTATAACTTTTCAACCAGTGAACTCCGGTAACCAAAACCTAATTCGTATAGCATCGCATACGGAAAACTTGAAAATATTTAGTCCTCTTAAGTCCAGTTCAGCCAAAAGGAGTTATATTTGGAGCATTATTTTTTTGTAATGTGAAGACTTGTGAAAACTTTTTTGCGATATACTAATTCTAGATATCCTGAAGTTTAACAACACGAAACATTTATGCTGTGGCGATGAGTGGTATATGTTTAAAAACACTACTATATGCAAAAAAAGTCATAAAAATCCAAGAACTTTTAGTCAAGCTTGCAGAACGGTAAAAACACGTACAAAAAATTTTTAATATTGGCAAGAATATGATTAATATAATGTACATACCTTGCGTAACAATATCCATCACAAATTTCGCCACAAAGATCACTTACAAAATAAATATTATCACGAGAAACAGATGCGTACGAACGGAATGCTGCGAATAAACAGATGCCTATCGAACAAATGCTATTTTCTAAGCGCAGGCATGGATGACTGTATGGGTAATCAATGATAAGGGGTGCACCACGTGATTGCATGTTTATGTATCTATTCTGGGACGCAAACACAACCCTGTATGTAAATATTTACAATTTTGATTTTTGGCCAGGTTTTCAGCCCAAATACCATTCTGTGCGTCGACCGAGCCGAACGTAGAAAAGGACAGCATGTAAACACGGACCGCTATGCTCGTTTACGTCCGAAAGTCACTGTACATATCGTCAATTAAACCACAAGATACAGTTGAAATTATTTAGTGTTTAGTGTCATTTTCATCTCAAAGTTCATTTCAAAGTTTCATAAAAATATAATGAAAAATAAATAAGTTTTGTAATTGGATTAGTAGTGATTCACACCGACATACCGGACCCAGGATCAAATTACGCGGCATATTTACACTGCTCGGCGACCGAAGCTTCTTGCCCTCGGGGGGGGGGGGGGGGGGGGGCAGTGGAAGGAGTAGACAAAGGGACATAGATCGCAATGTTCCGTTGGACTTAGATCGCAGACTTACTGTATTCCAATGTTTTCAAGTTCCCAGTCGCTGGCTGTATCATGCAAAAATATCTCAAGCAAAACTGAACGACGGATAGCAAAAGTAAAGGATTCAAATTTGAAAATAAGTCCAATGATATTGTTGTATTGTGATTTTTTAAGAAGTTATCATAGTTTAAACATCGAAGTTATCAAGTTCTCGAGAATGGAAAATTTAGTGTTCAAATCGGGGCTGTGGAATCGGAGTCGGAGCCGAGATTTTGATTGCCGGCTCCGCAGTCTTGGTTCAAATACTTTTTGGGTCTACTGTATGCCGTTGTCTGAAGTTATTACACAGTACCGCTATATACGAAAAATTTACGACTTTTCTGTTATAATATTTTCTCATCGCGATTTAGAATACGTTGTATTTGATCGAATATTGTAGCTACAAAAACTGATAATCGCTGGTAGCGAACAAACTATAAGACACTATACAAAACCATACAAATCAGTGTTATGAAAAAGAATTTGTTCCTTCCATATATACAGTGTTATTGTTTAATTCGTAAGAAGTATTTTTCGGAAAACTAAAATTCTTAACTATAAAAATAATTATAATGAAAAATACCTATTTTCATCTATCATCATCTATCACGTAGATTCATTTGAAAATTTCTTTATTGCTTTTGAAGGCGATTCAAATTGTAGTATTTTCGACCAAACACGTGTTCTCAGATTTTAACCTCCTGCACCATGCGAAAATATTGTAGAAAAGAATAAACGATGCACTGTGAAAGTAGAGGGTTCGTTGTAGTGTTATGTTTTCTAAAGAAATAATCACAGTTTAAATATCGGCGACTTCTCGAGAATGGAAAATTCAGTATTCAAATACCTTTCGGATCCACTGTAAATGATATTATAATAGTTATCTGCTCGTAGCAGAACATCCGGTATATAGAGGGGGAAGAAAGAAAAATATTTTTCCAAATTCGTGACTCACCATTTTGAGCGTTTCTTCCGGTCTGAGCAAGTAGAACATAGATTGTAAATGCTGTTGAATGTCGCATCCTGCTGTGGAGACCTTCCTCGAGGGTATGGCCCTTTCGTTTGGAGGCAGAACCAGGGCCGCACCCTTGCCAGCGAAGTAACATTCGCTCAGGCTACAAAACAAACGAAAACAAACATTTGTTAGTAAAAATTCAAACAAGAAAAACATTCGAATTCTTTTTCACACTGATACCAAGTGCTTAGAGTTAATTACTTCTTCAATTATCGTGACACTGACCGTATTCACGATGATATCTCCATTGTTTCTTATCTACAAATTGCACACATCGTGTACTAAGATATTATGCAATTTAATAGTCTCCTCTCTAATGAAATTACTGAACCATGAATTCCATGCATTTACGATGCACGTGCGGAATTCAACGAAACAACCTTAGAAAATACTAATGAAGCTTTTGTTATTTTTAATTTAATACACCTCTTAACCGTTGTCCTAAAATGACGTCTCAGAGACGTCGTGAGTTTCAGACGCCAAACTTTAATTATTTTTAACTTTCCATCCTAATCTAACATATGTAATAACAACCTAACCAATTTACGTTGATTTTAAAGAAGCACAAATTATTTCATTTTCCGCCCAGCGTCGGGAAAAACATTGTAAATATCTATATTTCAATCTGAAAACTTGGAATTAATTTGCGAGGCAAGAGGTTAAGTAAGAAAATCATTTTCCTTGCGTTCTAGTCTCAACCGAAGAAACGGCGTACGAAAACCATGTCAACAGTACCAATAAACCTAATTCAAGTAGGTGGAGGAACGTCATAAAAGGTGTTACAGATACTCGCAGGAAAAAAGAAAAAAAGAACGGAAACAATTTCTATGAAATGTAAGATTCCTCTTTGCAAAATAGGATACGTATAGCACAATGAGAGAAGATACACAGTGTGTTTAAACTTATTTAATTTTACTTGAAACACACATACACACTCCGCAACAACACTAGAAAATAGTATGTAAAACCATGGAAATATATGTTATAAATGCAGTCTACTGGTTTAAAATAATAGAAAGATTAAGAGAATTTTAAAATAAATTAGACACATTATATTCAATTTACTGAAATTTTTGGAAAAAAGAAGAAATTACTATCTTATATTTGTTGCAATCGATGAAAAAAATCGTTCTTTTGAATGAAGAAGAAAGAATCAGAAAGAATTTCTTTTTTTCGTGTATTTTTATTATTATACTAGTGTGCCATTGTGTATATCTTATCCAAAAGAACTGTTGGAACACATATTTACATCCTAGTTTAAAACATAAACATAAAATGATGGACAGCTACTTAAGTACAACCTTTAAAAACGATTAATTTTTTTAAAATTCGGACTAGCATGATTAGTTTGCTAGATAATGTGTAAAAAAAAATTTTTTTTTAAATTGCTATTGGTCGGAGTTGTGAAGAAAAAAGTAAAAGCGATGATTTTTAACTTTTCTATCTGTGCATATAATGAAAATTTAAAACATGCCTTTTGTAAACCTAAGTTATATACATGTACATAGTTTCATCGACATCGGGTCATACATAGAAAAGCTATGAGCATTGCAAGATGTCAAAATCTTTGATTGTCGAACTTAAATCGCATTTTCTCAGAACTTTCGCAATTTTTAATCGGTTATGGCTCCGTAGCGACCTACCTCGATTTCGTTGACACTTACTTAGATCTACAGAAGGCATATTTTACATTTTCATTGTAGGCAAAGATAAAAAAAAAATAAAAATCATCACCTTTACTTTTTTCTTCACAATTCCGCCCAATAGCAATCTAAAAAAAAAGCTTCTTAACACATTATCTCGTAAATTAATCCTTCTAACATCTCACAAAAACTCGACTCGTTTGGATTAAAAAACTTAATCGTTTTTAAAGAATGTACTTACATGTAGTTGGCCGACTGACTGTATGTACAAGTTTCAGATTTACTGTACATTCACCTCCAGATACCTATGTGTTATCAATTTCTAAAAGAAGAAAGAAGAAAGAAAAATTTCGGTTCGATATGTTCAAAATACGTTTTACGAATCAAGTATAGCATAAAAGCAGCATGTAATAATTCATCAACGCGTCTGAACGAGAAGTTTGACTTGAAGATGCACGTGGCGTTTCTAATAGATACATCTGTAGACCGAAGCCAGAAATGTGCACTCTGATTGCAGCGATCAACGAGCCCGACGCATATGGCATTTCGTGTACGCGCAAGCTTCCGGTACCGTGCGCGATACAATGGGAAGTTTCTCTTTCACGAGGGTAGCGATTACATGCGTGTAACCGGAGAAAAGAGAAACCTGAAAATCTATCTTCGGCGGCGCGGTCTTTTACAAGCTTCGTTATCGAGAGCTGCGACGATTACTTTCACACGATAAGGGATCAGCCGCCGTGACGGAGGGCAATTAACGACGTGGCCTTATTAGCAAACTGGAGCGAGTTGATTTCTCTGGTCATTTTCGGCGGTCCGATCCTGAACCGGCCTTGAATCCTTTCGACAACCATCGGCATGATTCAACCCCCCAGTGATTCAACCCTCGTGAGGAGGATGCTTTAGACGATTTCATGGCGGCCGTGGATATATCGATTCAATTCCTACTGCATTAAACAGAGATGGGCAAAATAATTATTCGTAGGCTTTGGATAACCTTCGAATAACGCGCGGTATAACGTGTATGGTTTATGAAAAAAAATTCCCAAATATCATCTTTATTTTCAATTATTTGATGAAAAAGTCATCTTAACACTAGTTTCAGGGAGCACTAAAAGTCACTTTATATTAGAAACGTGGAGATGTTTATAATTTTTTTTAGCAATTTTTTAATAATACATACCCAAAGAAATAAATTTGTTCATTAATTCCTCATGGATGAATCTTTACAATCTCAAAAGTCGTAAATTAAAAATATTAGAATCCGACGTCTTGGCAGGTCTCGTAAATCTAGCGTTAATCTCTCATTGCATATTTTGGAACCCAGTACTTTGAGATCAATGGTGATCTTTTTATTACGGGACCGTCGAGATAAATCCGGAATTTTTTCGTGCAGACCCGTAAATAAGATATAGGCAAGGCGCATGTTTTTTCTTTCGAGATATTGTGGTTCAAAGTTCTGATTACTAATTCTTCTTACTAGTAATGGTTTCGTCATTTTATCTCTATCATATGAGTGTGCTTTTGATTCACTTTGCATAATATTGCATATTTGTACAATTAATGTGAATAATAATAAAAAGAATAGTAATTTTAGTTTTTTAGCATTAGTTTTGCTTAATGCGTTACGAATTGAACATTGGACATCGGTTAAATTGCATTATTGTTTTGAGCCTACAGAATTTGTCTTCATGACTTATTCCTGATAAATACGTAAGCATATTCTAAACCTAAATTATTTGAAATTGCGACATGCTGCGTTTTTCCTTGCAGCCACAGATATAAGACACCAATCAGTTAACAACTGGAAAAATTTGAGCCATGAACTAAGAATACGACCGAAGAACAGCAATAGTCGAACACGAATCGTTTCGTGCTGGAAAATCGCCGGTGGAAATCATTGCATGGTTTGGCTACAAGAAGTCGCGAGTTTACGACCTAGCCAAGAAATTCAGAAATTCTGACGGACAGTAGTAGGTAACTGCATTCCAGATAACTCTCAGGAATCGGTCTGATCGCAAGAGAAGAGCGGAATTCGTGATCGAATTTAAAGGAAAGATTAACCAGGCTTTACAAAAACTTCCGTTATCGCTGATCTACCGACTTGTGGCCCGTCTGTAGCCCCGACCGCAATCCCCTTGACTATTACACGCGGAGACGTAGTCGAGGAAAGGCTAAAAGCAAAGCATCGCAACACCAAAGATATCCTAAAGCCCACCATCACGGAGGTAATGACGAAAATGAACAAGGAGGAGGTGAAGCCTGCAGCTGGTTCATGTGCTGCTCAAGAAAGTCGTAGCAACTAGTGGAGGCTACATCGAGTAATTTCATTCTTTATACCATTCACTACTTTCGTACAAGCTGGCAAAAGAATACATTGACATTTTCCTGGAATTTGTACTGCTGTTCTTTATCCAATAATTTTTTCGGATTTACTTCAACCAGCCTGTACATAATTTTAGCGTTCATAGTTTTAATAAGTTGTAAGAAACGTAAAGATGTTCCAAATTATTTAAACCCTCGCAAGGTAGATGTTTTTGACGATATCATGGAAATCCATTGAAATCTTTGAGCATCAATATTTCTTTACGTATTTTCGAACCTCGTTCTTTCAGATCAATGTTGACGTTCTTATTATATAGGGTGGAGATCATAAAGCGTTACAGACAAATATCTCCAAAAATATTGATTATACGCAAAAATGTTTCAGATGAAAATTATTCAGTACCGGGGGAGACATTATGTGGTGGAACTTTTATTTTTCCCGGTGGACAGTCCAAGGTGGGGAGAAGGTCAACTTTCATTTTTTTAAATGGAACGACGTGTTTTTTTATCCACCATGAAATAATGCGTTTTAAGATGAGTTCAATTACCTATGACTCAAGGTCATTCAAGGTCAAACTTGCAGAGAAATGCAGAAAAGTTGTGATCGTTTTATTTGTACTTCAGTTTAGTATGTGTTCAAGATGATTACCTCTTACTTTAATACACTTAATAATTCTTTGTTTAAATGATTTTCTAACTTTGCTCAACATTTCAACGTTTATCTTAGCACAAGTTCCGCATATTCTGTCTTTCTTGTTTTCACACGTCGTGGACAATACGCAGTTTTTAAGCCTGAACGGAGAAAACGCTGTTCTAGTCTTTGAAGCTGGGTAGCGTTGTGCATACAAATTAGCGGCCATTCTGTAATTTTTCCTATATGCTCCTAGTACCATAAACATACCAAAGCAATTTTGATACATTTCCATTTTCACCACTTATAAGTACTATCGTTCATCGAAGGATACCTCAGCACGAATAGTAATGGAAGTAAACTGACTATCTTGCAGAAAAGCACAGTAACACATAAATACCTTTGTTTGCATTTCATTGATACTGACTTTGATGTTGTCCTGAGTAATGCTGATATTGGACACCTATTGTTGTTTTGATGTGAAAGTTCGAAGGCACGAACTAAAGTACAAATAGAACGATCGCGCCTTTTCTGCATTTCCCTGCAAGTTTGACCTTGAATGATCTTGAGTAGTGGGTAATTGAACTCATCTTAACACGCACTATTCGATGCTGGATAAAAAAACATACCATTCCATTTAAAAAAAGAAAATTGCCCTTCACCTCACCTTGGAGTGTCCACCGGGAAAAATGAAAGTTCCACCACACGATGTCCTCCTTGGTACTGAACACCTTTCATCTGAAACATTTTTTGCGTATAATCAATATTTTTGGAGATATTCGTCTGTAACGCTTTATAATTTCCATCCTGTATAGTTCTAGTATTAACAGTTTTAATAAGTTGAAAATAACATAAAAATGTTTCCAAATTTTGTTAACCCTTGCACGATAGATGCTTTTGACGATTTCATGGCGATCGTGGATGGATCCATTGAAATCCTTGAACATCAGTTTTTCTTTACATATTTTTGAACCTAATTCTTTGAGATCAATGTTGATCTCCTTATTGAATCTAATATAAATATCTGAAGATTGTAACTAACCACTAGAAAATTAGAATGTAGATGGAACATTTGTAACTCTGGGTCAGAATATACCCTAGTCCGGCCACCCGAGGATTAAAATGAAAGCCGCAGTTCGATGCATAGTTACTGCCTATTGAACAGTGTACAGGGGAGAATTCTTGGGGTCACCATAATGGACAACTTGCTCGAAAACATGGACAAAATCTGTAAACTGGAAGTTTTCGCTGTATGGAATCTATTCAATGTGATCAATATTCTGCGGTTGAAAATCAAAATTTTGCAAAACAAGAGCAAGAAAAAGGAGCCGTAAAGAAGATTTGTAAATCGTAAGTTTAACAAAGAAAAAGAATTAACAGGATATGACCTAATAAATATATTTTTAAAATGTGATTAAAACGATGTGTATAATACGTGGAACCAGGAATTCTTAGCATGTATATGTCCCCGATAAATGTCGTGGCACAGACCCAGCCAGTGACAATTAAGGAGCTCATTGCATACTCCTATTAGGATGCAAAAATAATTCGTTGGTCCCTATTTAACATTTTGACTGACACGTCGGCCATACATGACAGACGTGCGACCTTCGATCACGCGTGATAATGAATTTTTATTTCACTTAAGTAAACTAAATCTCGACGGAATGTACAAGGTGCAAAAATGTTGCAAAACTATTTGCTAAAATTATTGGAGGCAGTGGGTTGTAAAAGGTAAAAAAGAACAGGTTTGCAGGAGCACGCTTGCTCGAGGTACACGTGGTAGATTAACTTTATTACTAATGGCGACTACAGGAGTCAGGAAAAGAAACAATTCGGCCCTAACTCAAGTTGCCCTAACTGTTAGGCAGTCAATGTGTTGATACAGGTTACAATATTCTTCACAAACTATTAACACTGCGTCAATGTTAAACCAATTTTATTTCTGATTTGACATCAGTTCGATTTGATCGCATGGTGTCAAACCTAGCTTACATATTATTGGCCGATTGAAAAATAGATATAACATAAAACAAATTATAAAATTGACACATTTGTTACCAACGCCACACGCCTGGTGTGACGATCACCACGATTGTATATTTGACTATAACAAGAATTAAATTAATATTGTGCGCAATATTATTTAAAATCATAACTCATAGCATCACATTCGAACAATTTCTAACGTGAGAATTTTTCCCCGTTTTACAAGAGGGTAGGTTGCATTTAATAGAATTGCAGAATCATGAACACTGATTTTGAAACAAATGCTGGTACGATCGTGTTAACCATCAAGCTCGTATCTATCTAACTATCTACAAGACCATTTGTACCTCGACTCGAGTCTCGAGTCTGTGTAGTATCGACTGAACCTCGATAACTCGAGTCACAAGGGAAGAACTAAAGTCTTCGAGGTATAGAGGTTTTGACTTATCGAAGTCTTTGAGTAAGAGAGGTTTACCATACGAATATTCGACTTACAGGGGGTTTGTACAAGAGTTAATAACTTGCTGGTTGTAATAGTTTTGAAGAATGAAAAGCTCAAGTTTTGAAGATGAGTTATTTATTGTATACATATAGTAAATATAATCTACTAAGCTCTTATACAGGGTGTTTCGTCTAAAACAGGACACCTAAATATCTCCTCTACCTCTGAAAACACAAAAAATGTTTCTAACGTAATCTAAATGGTTTCAAAAGACGAATAAGATGGAAGAATCGTTTTTTTTATAAATTGTAATTTTTTAATCGTTTTTTCAAGGTCACTCGTGATTTTTTACACATATACACACATTTTTTGTTGTTGTATGTTATAGCAAACATTATTGTGCATTCATCTATTTTTAATAGCACGGCCTTGAAATTACCGTGAACTCTAAAATTTACTAATTAATGCAGAACTTACTTTCAACGACATTTCAGATTTCAACGGTAACAGAAATTCGACCATGAACTTGAACTTGTAAATAATCACATTTATTACTGCAATAAATGTTCGAAATTATGTCCTTCCGTTGTGATACATTTCGTGAGGCGAAAAACGACAGATTGTACAGCTCTTTCGAAAACCCCATTGAGAAAAGTGTACGCGGTTTTCAAAGTCTCTTCCATGGAGCTCTTGGTGAAGAGATAAATGGAAATGATTAAATTTTTGTGACTGAAGAATCAGGAATATGCTTGTCACACTAATACCGGTTTCACGTCCAAGTTGCCTTATACTAGCATGCGAGTTTTGATTAACTTTTGCGATGATATTGTTCACATTTGCTTCATGAGTAACAGTCTTACGCCTCACACGAATGTTTCTGTTGACACTACCAGTATTCTCCTGTTCTGAATAACGCATTATGGATCGCTTGTCGATACACTGAGAAATCTAGCAGAGAGCAAACTCTTAAATACATATCTCTCTCACTCTCTATGTACACAGAGGAATGATGCAATGTGTTTATTTACAAGTTCAAGTTCATGGTCGCATTTCTGTTACCGTTGAAATCTGAAATGTAGCTGAAAGTAAGTTCTGCATTAATTAGCAAATTTTAGAGTTCACGGTCATGTCAAGGTTGTGCTATTAAACATGGATGAATGCACAATAGTGTTTGCTATAACATACAGCAACAAAAAATGTGTGTATATATGTAAAAAAAACAAGAGTGACCTTGAAAAAACGATTAAAAAATTACAATTTATAAAAAACGATTCTTCCATCTGATTCGTCTTTTGGAACCATTTAGATTACGTTAGAAACATTTTTTGTGTTTTCAGAGGTGGAGGAGATATTTAGGTGTCCTGTTTTAGACGAAATACCCTGTATATTACTATTACATATTAAAGAAATCTGTGATTTTACTCTGCGTTAATGAATTAACAGAATGTTGATCCATGGTATTTTCAACGGTAACGAAAGCAGAGAATACATTTTCTTCAATATCACCGCATCTTTCTACGAAACTTCGTAAAACATTTACTGCCGTTTTGTTTTTCAGCATTCCAGAGAATTCTAACAGTTGATAAAAAGACGATCGATTGATTACTGATACGCGACACATAGCTATAACTTCGAGTTATAGAGCTAGCAATGATAAAAGTTTGACTTATAGAGGTAAACTTCGACTTGTAGAGGGTCAGGCTATTTCAAATTTGAGTTACGAAGGTAAAAGAATGCATTTGAACTTGTGGAAAATAATTCGAGTTAAAGGAAGTTTTATTTCGATTTATAAAGGCTTTTCAAATGTAGCGGAAGGATATGAACAAAATTTTGGTCTTATGGAGGTTTCTGAGTTAAAGAGGTTCGAGTTATCGAGGTTTGGCTGTATGTTACATGTGGTCCGTTTAATGTAACAATTATGCAAGTCAATACAGCAAATCATTGGATAATGAGGAATTAATTAAGTAAAAGTTCTATAAAACACAATACTATTGGAGGATGCTACGTTTGTGTTATGTAAGGAACGCTAAAATTATATCACAATATAGAAACCGTCAAATATTACACCACTTTTGCATTCAGCCTTAAGTGAACTATTGCGTCCGATGCAGCCTCACTCCAATTTATGCTAATAATTATTTAATATGTAACTGTTAACAACATTCACGAATTTAGATAAAACTTCACTATCTCACTACTAAATTGCGGATTCTGTGCATTCATAAGAGAAACGAGTAGATCAAATAAAAAATTATCCAAACATTAAATAAATTAAGGGTGAAAACAATTTTCCATTTATTTTCTTTTTCTCGCAATCGATGCATAACATTTTTATTCTGCATAAAGATCCGAGGTCTACTCACTACATTTTAATCTACCATTTCGATAGTGACGAATATTATGTACGTTATGATTATTTTTAACTAATGTATTCACTGTACCACATTTGGTTGATGTGTGCAAACTGTAAGAAGGTTGGAAGAGTACTCGGTATTATAAATCTTAACTTTTCAATTTGTATTTCATTAAATAGATTACTTTGATGCTATAGAGTTTTTAAGGTTTCTGGGTTGGCGGTCAAAATATTAAATATAAATAATGCAATGATTATTTCTGACTATTAAGAGAGACACTAAAATCGTAACTTTTCTGTTAAACCTCGAAATTTTTGCATTTTTATGCTTTTTTCGTTTTTTTTTAATTCATCGACGACATAATTTTATAAGGATTAAGAAAAACTTTGGTTTTTCTGTTTCAGATGAAAATTGTAGGCTGTAGAATGTACACACACTGACAATGCGGTCGCCGCGGAGCTGTGAAGTTGAATAAATATTTCGACAACAAATATATTAATCGTTAATGTAGACCAATTTTTGTATTGTTTAAATATGGAACATGACACCAAGAAAGTTTGAAAAAGATCCGCTTTGTATTGGGTTGTTCGGAAAGTAATTCCGTTTTTCCAAAGGAAAATGAAGACGATGTTTCACTATTTATTTATTTATTCGGTGATGTAGTGGCAATTTTGTTCTATGATCTTGTGCCATCTTTCTACTAACTTGGAGATCCCATGTTCGTAGAATTCCTGTTTTTTATTAGCAAATAATTGAGTTTTATTACTTTTGATGCCTTCATTTAAAATGACAGTCACACCGCTTAAAAAGAGTTGAAAAGAACGAAATAAATGGTAATACGACAGTACACCCTCTCAGTAAACAACATACATCTTTTTCCCTGCTTGCATTGGGTTTTTACCATACCCGTAACAAAAAAGCAAAACGTGACGGATATGCTCACTTTGATTTTGCATACTTGATGCGATGTCAAAAGAAACGCTTGAAAGATTAAAAAGTTCTATAAGGCACGAAATGATGTCCGAAATGTCCATTCTGAAAATATACAATGATTTTGCGACTTCGAATAGTTTTAAGTAATAATAAATGGAAGCAATACCATCTCTACACGAAAAACGAAATTACTTTCCGAACAACCCAATAGTTATGAAGAATGAAATTCCTAAAAATGACCGATTTTCGAACGCTCTAAAGTGTCTTCCCCCCTTAAGGTGTAAACGGCGCATACACCGTATATTTGTCCACATTGAATGAACTACATAGTACACAATATTCTTGTCTATGTAACTATTTGTAAATTCATTATTTGTCGATTGATTCATTACCGATGAACAGCAGTCCACAACATCCTCCAAGAGCTACTCGACCACGCTCAAACTCGAAATCCATACCTGTCTACATAACCGTTCACGAGTATACTCGGTACCCCTGCTTTTCCACTTGCAGGGGTGTCCTCCTCAGACTTCTCCGTAATGATGCACTTCTCGAGAAAGTTCAGAAAATAAACAGAACCGATCGGTATCAAAGAACGCGTAGAAGAGAAATACGAGAATCACCACTGTGATATCGTTCGGATATACTCGACACGGAAAAAATCACTGTTTCATCGCGTACAACAAAGCAAAAATAATAATTCCTCTGTTCACGAAAGAGATCTCGCTACCAGAGATTTTATGCGACGACGATGAAGAAGATCATTTCGGCGAGAAGAGCCGAAAATCGTGAAGTTTGCGGGTTGATCGACGACGATCTGCTCGAAATGGAGGCACAGATGAATCGGAAATTGCGAAATCACGAACAGAGACGAACTTGCACGCGCGATTACGCCGAGAACCGATGGGATACTAAAATCATCTCGGGACTCATGCTAGAACTGCGAAACTGCGAAACAGCGACGCGTGGGCGCGGGCGCGGGTACGCCGCGATGCAAACTTTTGCTGGCCGTATTATTAGCCCTCGTGGAGATTGTGGCCTCTCGCTGTCGCGTGTTTTCGCATTCCGAGTCGAAGAATTCGTGGAAAGGAGCCATGTAACGTAAAGAGCTCCAGCTTTTGATAAACCGAATCTTATTTTACATCCGAATCCAGTATTGGAAAATTACTTCTGTGCTGGAGTATGCACCCCGCGACAATACTATAAGATTCTATGCAAAACCTTACAAATATTTGTCCCTCCCATGTACAGTGACACCCACAAATATTCGAAATCATCTTGAAAATGTTCTAATTGTACTAAACAAAATTGATCAATTGAGCTGTCTATTTTGAAAATGACCTAAGCCCATTTATACTTAAATTGAGATATTTAAGAGTTTGCGGTTCAATAAAATTAAAAATATACGTATAGGATAGCAATGTGACATACTGCTTAAGTGTATCTAAAAGAAAGAAATTTACAATTCCTATTAAAATAATAACAATTATTAAGTGAATAATATGTGTTTTCCTACCAAAAATGGAGTTAAGCCACATTCAAAGTTAACAACCAGATTCGTTATAAAATTTGAAAGAGCCCAAGTCTATTCGACATAATTTAAAATGCTTTAAATTTAAAAAACAATGCTCAAATTATTTTATATTTCTTTACAACACTTCAAAAACACAATTTATGCAATTCGGGAAATTTTCTAACTACATAAATTACATAACAATTTACTGTTCATCTACATTTTGTGTATGCGGGAGGCATGTCATGGTGCACCGGTGATATACAGGGTGTTTCGTCTAAAACAGGACACCTAAATATCTCCTCTACCTCTGAAAACACAAAAAATGTTTCTAACGTAATCTAAATGGTTCCAAAAGACGAATCAGATGGAAGAATCGTTTTTTATAAATTGTAATTTTTTAATCGTTTTTTCAAGGTCACTCTTGTTTTTTTTACATATATACACACACTTTTTTCGTTGTTGTACGTTATAGCAAATATTATTGTGCATTCATCCATGTTTAATAGCACGACCTTGAAATGATCGTGAACTCTAAAATTTGCTAATTACTACAGAACTTACTTTCAGCGGCATTTCAGATTTCAACGGTAACAGAAATTCGACCATGAACTTGAACTTGTAAATAAACACATTGTACCATTCCTCTGTGTACATAGAGAGTGAGACAGATATTGTATTTAAGAGTTTGCTCTCTGCTAGATTTCTCAGTGTATCGACAAGCGATCCATAATGCGTTATTCAGAACAGGAGAATACTGGTAGTGTCAACAGAAACATTCGTGTGAGGCGTAAGACTGTTACTCATGAAGCAAATGTGAACAATATCATCGCAAAAGTTAATCAAAACTCGCATGTTAGTATAAGGCAACTTGGACGTGAAACCGGTATTAGTGTGACAAGCATATTCTGGATTCTTCATTCACAAAAATTTAATCCTTTCCATTTATCTCTTCACGAAGAGCTCCATGGAAGAGACTTTGAAAACCGCGTACACTTTCCTCAATGGGGTTTTCGAAAGAGCTGTACAATCTGTCGTTTTTCGCCTCACGAAATGTATCACAACGGAAGGACATCATTTCGAACATTTATTGCAGTAGTAAATGTAATTATTTACAAGTTCAAGTTCATGGTCGAATTTCTGTTACCGTTGAAATCTGAAATGCCGCTGAAAGTAAGTTTTGTAGTAATTAGCAAATTTTAGAGTTCACGATCATTTCAAGGTCGTGCTATTAAACATGGATGAATGCACAATAATATTTGCTATAACATACAACAACGAAAAAAGTGTGTGTATATGTAAAAAAAACACGAGTGACCTTGAAAAAACGATTAAAAAATTACAATTTATAAAAAAACGATTCTTCCATCTTATTCGTCTTTTGAAACCATTTAGATTACGTTAGAAACATTTTTTGTGTTTTCAGAGGTAGATGAGATATTTAGGTGTCCTGTTTTAGACGAAACACCCTGATAATATCGCAGTAAGTCCATCATGTCCTTTTATTTCGCTGTTGTATTTCGTCTTATATTTTTATGAAGTGGCGTCAATACAATATTTTTGAACCTTTTTTGTTGAAATCATTGGTTACAAACTCGTGTTTACTATCTGAATTAAATGGTCTCATTGTTTTATTCTTCCCCACGAGTGTAATACTTTATATAATTTAATATTTTAAGTTTTATATTCAATTGTAAAGGTGTATTGCGTGAATTTTTTTTCACTATTAATTAAACGTACTGATTACTATTACTCAACTAAAGCATCTGTCAAAAAACTGATGCTAACTTGTTAAATACTAATCCATTAAAATTACCTTCATCACTGCCTTCGGATATTTTAAAATCCGCACTTTCGGACATTATCAATAATTGATTGGACTTAGGCCACTTTCAAAATAAACGGCTCAATTATTGCAGCATTCTCACGTGCTTCATTTATTACCGTCTCAACTGAGACTTCTGTTAAAATTGCATACTAGACTGCGGATTTAAAAAAATTTTAAGTATGAATGTGTTGGTCGCAACTGATTAAAGTCATTAAAGAAAGAGTGAAATTTTTTATTTGGGTCCTGCTTTGTACAATGTATGCAGACAATTTTTATTCTCCATAAAGTTCCGCAGTCTACTTATTACTGGACCGCAGATTTCGGGTATTTGTGATAGAAAACAGTAGATTAAATGCAAAATATAGAAAATTTTTTAAACGATTTAAACATGTCCTATTATTCTCAGCCGATCGCAATTATTAATAAAAGGTATAAATATCTGCGTAGTTTCTTTGTCCTCGCAATGAATACAGACAGTTTTCAAGAACTGTAAATATTACTTTCAATTTTTGCTTAAATAATGTATATACAATGAAAATACGCCGTCAATAAAATTTAGTTATATCACAATAAAATTATCTTCATTAAACATCATTAATAGTTAGTTTTACTACCTGTCCACTTACTTTTGTCCCCGACTGTATGCTATCGTCAATGGCTATTCGCGAACTCCGCACGCAATCGGACGCTTTTCGGAGTAGTGGTCTATGAACGAATCTCAAAGAATTTTTCGATACTTTAAAAATGGTTATTTTACAGATGCGTAAAACAAAGTGTCTACTTATATTCATTAAATTATAGTAGCTGAACCAACAAACCGATGAGAATGAGTTTTTAGGAGCTTGTAGTGAAAACATCAGAGTATCTAATAAATGTAGTGTATACATATCTGTAAAATGAAAAAGAACGAATAGGATGAAAATGTTCTAGGACAGAAGCAATGTCTGGGTTCTAGAGTTAAAATAGTTTCGGCTGCAAAGGGTTGAAGATGACTTGATGAGAAAGTACAGCTGGATAAGGGGAGCAAATGTGCCCCCAAACCAAATTGATCCATCTCACAAGGATAATTACACGGTGAACACCGTTTCATGAATTATCCTCCATTTCTTCTGTTCTGCTTAACAAAAAATGACGAGAAAAGTCATGAAAATTCTTCCTAATATCGTACAGGTCTATAAATTTTTTCCGAATTTTTGGCTGCACAATCGAGTTTTACGATATCGGAAAACTTTAAATTGCTAGTTTTATAGTGTTGTATATGTTATCAGATGAACACGTTTATATTATTATAGTAGTTGTGCCTCATAGGAGAATGTCATTATTATCATTATAAAACTGAAATGTTTTAATAAATCAGTGTTCCCAATAATACGGATTCAAAATACTTAATTCTTTGTATCGTCTTATCGTTTTATAAATTACGTGATTTAATATCCATTCTGATATGACCTTTATTACAAGCTGTGTTAACAATAAAATTTTACTTAAGAATATTAAAAATACAATCGTGCATTAATCTATTGAAACCTGAAACTAATTTTGTCAAAAGTTCATAAATTTGATATTAGAGCAAGTAAAATATCATTTAATTGACTTTCGAATATCTAAATCATACAATTCGTATATGCAACACTGATTTACACAAATCCTAATGTTTGAATCTCTTATAGATCCAACAAAAGTATATCTCATACCGAGTCTACATAATCAAAACCGATGTTACGCCATTATAAAAAAAGCTGAATTTCTACTTCTTAAATTTTCAAAAAACTAGAGATCTTAATCAGAGGTTTAGTGTTTGCAGAGACTAATAATTTGTAGTATCAAAAGACCAACGACGTTACAGACCCAGCACAGAAATTCCATCGAGCAGATAAGAATGGGCCGCAGATAACAAGGGAAATTTTATTACGGTATAATAAAGTAATAAACGCCTTCTGTTCAACAGCGTTTCAACTCGCGAGTAGCTTCCGGTGGACTCGAGAAATTTCCCAAAAAGGTAGGGTACCTTTTTCGTAAATTATTATGGCGATGCGTCTTCTTGACAGACGGCTAGAAATAGAGGTAATAGAGATGATGTCATTTGACACGATGCGGCTGATGTCGCGTGAAGCATCTCGACACCGGTGAACGTGCATCAAAGATCGCATCTGCAATTGTCATTGATGTCCAGCGAAAACCTTTACGAGGAGAATACAATTCGCATAACCCCGCTAAAGTATGCCACGAACCGGTACTCACGGCTTGTGTATCGGGGAGTCGGAGTTTACGGGCTGCCACCCGTGTTGGTAGCATGCTCAATTGCAAATGTAGCTCCCGAATATTAGGTTGGAGAAAAAGAAATCCATTATTTTTACGTTTATTTCAAGACTTTATTTAACATGGTTCGAATTGTCCGATTTGGGTCAAATATGCACCGTTTTGTTTTATAATTTGTTGCCATTTGAAAGGTAACTTCATAATACCTCTCTCATAGAAGCCCTGGTCCCTATTGGCGAAAAACTCGACTAAGCGATTTTCACAATTTTCTCTTGATGCCAATTTCTTATCATTAAGGAAGTTTTGCAATGATAAAATAAATATTCGTTGGTAAGTAATCGCTTGGTGCCAGGTCCGGACTATAAGATGGATGCATCAAAACTTCCCAACCATGCTCCCGGAGTTTCTGGCGAGTCACTGTAGACGTGTGTGGCCTGGCGTTGCCCTGATGGAACACAACACCTCTCCTGTTGGCCAATTCTGGCCGCTTCTGGTCAATCGTTACTTTATGCAGATGGTTTAAAACTGTTTTGTGGTCGATCTTTAGCTCCTGCGCGATGCTACGACTGCTAACATGCCGGTCTACTACCCGTGCGAAGTGCATCTTTAACATCGAAAATACCGGAACGGAATCGACGAAACCAAAATTGCGCGTAATTGGCTGTGACAATAAGGGGACCATAAACACCATTCAAATTTCAGTCGCCTGGCTTGCATTTTCGCCTTTATCTAAGCAAAATTGTAAAATATACCGAATTTTTTCTTTGTTGACTTTCATCTTTTACACCCTATAACTCACAACTGAATCGACCGATCAAAAAACTGTAAAAGAATTTGTTTTAGTACGGAATGTCACTTTCCAACGAGCACAAGTCTGAATTTGTTTAAACAATACTTCACGAGATATATATCACAACAGCCATCTAGCAAAAAATAATGGATTTCTTTTTCCCCAACCCATTGTAAATGAATTTTTTCACACAGTGCGCACGAATTTGATGGCTTTTAGTAGGTGCTAGATCCACGGCGCACTAAATGTTACTATATTACAAAACTAATGTAAACTAATTATAAGTTAGACACTAAGCCAGGGGAGAGTGCGATTTCCGTGGCCACTCGTTTTGAGGTTATATTTGTGTTCTTGGGGTTATTTCAAGAAAAAAATGTACATATAACATGGTGTCAAATTGGCCTGGTTTAGCCGGTAAAATAGATTTTCTGTTTTTTTATAAATTTGCAAATATCTCGGTAACAAGAGCCCTTTTAGTAGAAAATGAAATTTTATTCGCATAATCTTTGCATTGTAGCTGTCATCCAGAATTTGAACTAGTAATGGAAAAATCATGTGAATAGAATGAGTTGTGGTCAGGTTGTGGAGGGGGCGGATCAAAACGAGGGGCCACGGAAATCGTAATCGTGCCTTAAGCCATATTGTAACATAACCATATATTCTATAATTTGTAATGTACATGCTATGTAAACCTTATATGGTTTAAAGCAATAAATAAATAATAATGATAATATATCACTCTGTAAATGTAACAAGAATGTATATAGTCAGACTTTTAAGAATTTTTGCTATGATATATGAGCAGCATAACGTAAAAATTGTGCAAATCGAAGCAGTTAATCATTGGATGATGAGGAATGAAGTAAAACTTCTATAAACACAACAATATTGAAGGATGCTACGCTGGTGCTGTGCAAACCAAGGTAAAAGTCTGTCATCTTAATATATTCGGGCACTTTTAAAAAGGCGATGATTTTCTTAACCTCTCGGACAGCCGACCGTTCTTATAATTATATAATTGATGATTTTATGACATACACTGCTTTATTTATGAATTTTTGGAAACATATTTTTTAGAAAGTATTTCTTGTAGACACGTTGGCCTTCCTTTTATTCCTAATGTAACAGCTGTCCATATAATTCAATCGTCAGAAGATGAATAATTAAATATCGATTTTGATATTCTTGGTCAGACAAGCCACTATCGTAGGCTATGTCATAAGAAGAAAATATTTTTTACATAATATGAAATAAATATTATCTGTATATTAGGAAAACATATTCTATTTCTAATATGAAATAAAGATTCATTTAATATTTAGAAAAAAATATTTTTGTCGTAACATGAAATAGATATTTTCTGCATATTTAAAAAAATATATTTGTTTCTTAATATAGAATAAATATTGTATGTATATTTGAATATTAAAAAAAGATCGAATCTCTTTTTAATATTGTATGAATATGTATACAATATTTTGTGCTACTAGGGGTTGGTCTTCCTTTTATTCCCAATACAACAGCTGTCCATTTAATTCAATCGTCAGAAGATGAATATTTAAATAGCGATTTTGATATTCTTGGTCAGACAAGCCACTATCGTAGGGTTAAAATTGGACCAAACGACTTTTATTTTTTTGAGATGTTAGAGCTGACGAAAACAAAGTTTTTTTGAAAAAATTGCAAATGGCCAGAATCACGGATGAATTATACAGGTTGCTCTTATAACTTTTTATCTGAGACTGTATTGAAAATTTAACAAGATACTATGTACAGTCTTTTTAAACAGTTTTTTTTATTGTAATTATTGAATAATCATTATCATCTTTATCATCTTAATCATCTTCACAATCTCAATAAATGTAAATTAAAAAATTGTGAATCCGTTATTTTGACAGGTCCTGTAAAAATTATTAAAAGATCTGGTTTTAATACTTTTACTGCTGCTGAAAATTTGTTAGCTTGATAGTGCTAAGAGTTTTACTAAAGATAAAACGAAACGTGTTTTGTGAAAATAGGCGAAAATAGAAGATTCTATTGATATGAATTAAATCGTCAACTTCGACACCAGGAAAATGATGACTTAAAAATTTTTTACATTGATATTATTATTATTGTTATTGTGAAATAGAGGATTTTTATGTAGATTAAAAATTATCCATATTAATTTCAAGATACTGAAGCGATTTTTGTTTCATTTCTTAATCATTTTAATGAGTTGGAATATTCTTATACCCTCACATATTTTATCCTACTGTAATATTTATAGAAATTTTCTATATATCACGTACGATGAAAAAGTGATTGAGTAAATTACAAAATTAATTCTAACGGTAAACATAGCATCGCTTTAACTCTTCTGCTTTTTACTAAAATAAGAAAACATAGCAGAAATAGTGAACTGACCGTGTGGCCTAATGGATAAGGCGTCGGACTTCGGATCCGAAGATTGCAGGTTCGAATCCTGTCACGGTCGAACATTTTTTGTAGTCGAAACAATATGTATCTTTTATATTATTCACTTACTATAGTAATATTATTGCTTCATATCATATTTATACTACATTAATGGCATTCATTAAACATTTTTCGTGATTATAACATATTATAATGATGGACAATATTTGACGAAATATATATTTCAAGTACTAGTTAGATTTTATTTGGCTTAAACAAATGTATTTTAAATAGGATATATAATTTCAAAAATAAAATATTTCTATTTTGACAACGTAAATCACAAGATAAAATATTTTATTTTAGTAATCTGACATAAAATAAAATATTTTATTTTAATAATCTGACATAAAATAAAATATTTCATTTTAATAATCTGACATAAAATAAAAAACTTTAATATTACTGTAAGTACTAGAATTGACCTGTAGTAATGCGGTTTTATCAATTCCTTTCTTGATCTAAAATTTAGAAGCTTCTGTCATTGAATTATTAAAAGACATTTAAAAGGAAACAAGTTTTAGATTATAATTATAAACCAATAAAGATAATAACTCATAAACTAATTTTCCAATATCGATAAAATTTTCAGCATGAATGTTATTTATTTCAGTCTATAATACACCTTTTTTAAAGTTTCAATACAGGCCCAAATAAAAATGTTATTAAAATCAACTTTTACTATTTTTTTTGTGATTCCGACCAACTGCAATTTTTTCAAAATATTTTACGCATAATTGAATAAGCTAATCCTTCTATCTTTTCAAAAACACTCAAGTCATCGGTCTAATTAAGAAAAAAGTTATGCTGTTTCAAATGGTGTTGATTCATTTCTGCTCCTCACTGTAAACACCACACATTACACAGTTTCCCTTGCTTGTGCCACGTGCAGACTAAACGACAAAAGAGTTAAAAAAAAAGATGTTCCTGAAAATCAATAGATTTTGCAACGTTCACTGGAGAATCTCTCAAAATTAGCACATCGGTGACTAGAGTACTTGTCGCTAGTGAGCCAGTCCCTATTAATGTGTTCGTAATTAAACGACCAATAAAAATGAACTTGAAAAAATAAACATAAAAACTACTTTTTTGATTGAACTAAACAATTAATGTACACGTTACAAAGCAGAATTTTGCATTGTTTAGCTCTTGAAGTACATTAAACATATTTCCAAGGATGCACTTTAGTCAGTTTCACCTAATTACCTTGTCAATAGATAATTAAGATAATTGAAATAATCAACATAATTTACACTATATAAAGTATACGTCATATAGAAAAACTGTTTAATTTTCTGACGAAACATTGAAATAAGTTGTTTTGAAGCGTTTTTGTGTTTTTTATAGTTAATCCAGTAATACCACGAAATTTTAGGGAATGCCTTGTTAGTGTGACCTATTATTAGCTTGTTGCCCGTCAAACCTAACCTCATTTTCACTTTCAAACATTATATTTACATTTTACCGTATATTTCATGTTTGCAGATTTCTACTTTTGCAACGAAAATATTCGTAAAATACTTATAAACTCTTTTTTCCCATTTCAAAGAGACTAAAAATTTTTAAGGGAGCAGTGTTTAGACAGGTACATTAATTGGGAACACACTAGGGCTAATGTGTTCAAAGCATTTTTGAAGGTACATTAATTGGGACTAAAACCCATCTTTTTAGTTTAATTACATTATCCTGAAGTATTAACAGTTTTAATTTGGATAAATATTCTAATAAAAAGAAAGAGTTTGAGAATCAATACAAGTTTTGAACAGACGAAATGAAAATCAAATAATTCATTAATTCATTCGTGAATTAACAGGTGAGCTTGATAGCAGAGTAATGGGGACAAGTACCCCAACAACGACGGCAATACAAAAATCATAATATAGCAAATCTTTCGTAAGTAACGCAAATTAAACAACGATCCTTACTTGTACCAAGCACGTGTTAAACATCAAAAAGATTAAGAAAAAAGAAGTTGATGAAAATGAAATTTTGCAACGTTCACCGGAGAGTGTTCCCGCAAGATTGGTACACCGACGTCTAGCATGGAGATCGCTATCATTTGTCTTCGGCGTGAATCGAACGGACGATCGCTTTCACCGAGAGCTCGTGATTCCCGGTGATGCAACGATGAGCAATGAACGGGAAAAGCGACGTTTAACGCGGAGAAAATTGCGTCTCGCTCAAAGAAGAAAGAATATCCAGCGAACCACTGGAAGCCGGCCAACTAGAGCGGAAACGGTGAACGCAAAAGACCGGCTGGCCTACCGACCGACCGACCGACCGACCTGTAGACAAACGCAAGCAAACGATCGCGGCAACCTTCCAAAGCTTTTGGATTCCCTGTCGAAACGGGGAAACGCGCAGGTTCTCGCCACGGGGAAAATGCAACGGCAGATGCACAAGACAACAAAGATGTGTGCAGGGTGAAGCGGAGCAGAACAGAGCAGAGCAGAGCAGAACGAAGCAGATTCGCGTCGATCGGCACTCCATCTTTGCTCGCTGTACCTTCTTCCGACGAGAACACGTGCTCATCGTTCCAAGTTTTGTCCCGTGGAAACCAGCTGAACTCCGAACCGGTTCTTCGTTTCACGGCGCGATTCTCTTCTTTGGACCTACTCGAAACGAGACGACAGATGTCCCGGCCTGTTTCTACCTGCTCGGAAGAATCGAGTCTCGCACCGCGATCAGGTATACCGAGATCGAAGAATCCAGCTACTGTAGTTTGCAGTCGACGATGCACTGTGCTGCGTTTGCTCGAAAAATTTGCCAAAATTCGAAATTTCATTCGGTTTTCAGGGAAACCATCAACACTTTGCTGAACGGCGATATCAATACATACCAGCTCGTCCAGTCAGAAATTGTTCATCATTCGAATACAAGATTAAAGCCTTATATTTGAGAATTTTAACCTGAATTAGCATAACCTAAGAATACATAAAACGCTCTTAAAAATAGCTACAGTGACTCACGGTAATGTTCGCGCACTTTTAAAAGGATGATAGCTTTTTTAAAATTGGACCAAACGACTTTAATGTTTTGCAGATGTTATAAAAGATAGTTTACTACGTGATGTGAAAAGACTAAAAGTTGTTTTTCACAACTTTATTATATGGGCATATATCAAAAATTTAAATTATACGATTCGTACATCTGTCATTCTGATAAATCTCTAACAAACAGTTAGAGGTGATGAAAATCGTAGTTTTTCCACGATTTTCAACCCCCAACTGTTCCTTCTTTCGATGCCTGTCGTTTTTTTTTCGCATCAACCGATTTTGATAAAATTTCAGAATATACAGTAGTAGCGGACAAAAATTTAAATTGGATAACTATTTAAAAATTGGTTCAATGGAGTTGAGTTCTTCTTGAGATGTTAAAAGGATTAGCTTGCTAGATAATGTGTGAAAATAACTTTTTTTTAAACTGCTATTGGGCGGAGTTGTGAAGAAAAAAGTGAAGGTCACGATTTTTAACTTTTTTATCTGTGCCAACAATCAAAATTTAAAATGTGTCTTTCGTAGAACTAAGTAAATTATATGCATACACAAAGTTTCAACGAAATCGATTAAGGTCGGCTACGTGTCAATAATGATTAAAAATAGAATAAATTGTGACAAAATCCGATTTATGCCCGAAATTCAGAGATTTTCAGAGATTTTCAAGATTTTTATAGATTTTTACATCCTTTAATGCCTATGGCTGTTTTGCGCGTCTCCCGATTTTTATTAAACTTTGTACATGTACATAGCTCGCTTAGATTTGCAAAAGACATGTTTCAAATTTTCGTTCTAAGCACAGATAAAGAAGTCAAAAATCATGACCTTCACTTTTTTTCTTCACAACTCCGACCAATAGCAATTTCAGCAAAATTATTTTTACACATTATCCAGTAAACCAATCCTTATAACACTTTATAAGAAGCTCGAGTCATTTTAACCAATTTTGAAAAAGTTATTTGTTTTTAAAGGATGGTCTCAAACTTTTGTCCGCTACTGTATATAACTGACACATATCTACCAAATGTAGTTTTTAAATTTTCAATCCAAGTCCAAATAAAAATGTTGTAAAAATACAACCTTGAAAATATTCTCCGCGATTCTGGTCAATCACAACATTTTCAAAAAATTTTGTTCTTATCACATAGTAACCTATTACTTCGAACTTCTCAAAAAAATTCAAGTCGTTTGGTCCAATATTAAAAAAGATATCGCCTTTTTAAAAGTGTCCGTATGTTTAGTGTTAATCACTGTACATCACTATCAAGCATTGTTTGCAGCTTTTTTATGTCAACTACATTCGGAAAATGAAAGACGACAATCGGCGTTTCCGGTCGCCAATTAATGTTAACTGTATGCAACAATTTTAGTCTTTTACGGTCATTCATGCATAATAACTGGACTACGGATTTGATGCATTTATGACTAAAATTAGTATACAGGGTGTTCGCGCTATCACTAGCCAGCGTTTTTCTTGTAAATAGCAATTAGAACAAAAATGAAAGAGGAAAAAGTAGTACATTTTTTTATGCGCAACACAATGGTGCATGTAATTTTTTTGTGCTTATACTATTTTGTTAGATTTGAAGGTGATCTCCAATTTTTTAAATGGAATTCTGTATATTTTTTTATATCAAATGAAAGCGTGTGTCTAGACGAATTCATCCGTATACTGCACAGTGACCTTCAAGGTCATGCAAGGTTAGAAATCGAAGAGATATTTTGAATATTTCATACCAATGTGTTTACAAGTATTCTTTATTGGTGAGGTTACAGTAAATGTTCAATCTGTCCGGATATTCTTCTAGGTATTTCAAAAATTTACTTTGTATTTTATGTCCATTGCACTGGTGATAAATGCGTACCATATCCGCCTTCTCGTCCATCGAATAATAATACATTACTATGCGATATTACTATGTAATCGGTATCGAAAGTAATACTGAAATTGTCTCATCATAGAAGAAACTAGAAGTAAACGCTCTGATAGTGAATGACAATATCATCTGATTCGTATGAATAAGGAATACTTGTAAACACATTGGTATGAAATATTCAAAATGTTTCTTCCATTTCTGATTTTCATGACCTTGGAAGTCACTGTGCAATATACGGATGAATTCGTCTAGACACACGCTTTCATTTGATATAAAAAAATACGCAGTAGTCCATTTAAAAAATTGAAGGTCACCTTCATATCTAACAAAACAGTATAAACACGAACAAATTACACACGCCATAGTGTTGTGCATAAAAAACAGTACTACTTTTTCCTCTTTCATTTTTTTCTAATATTTACTATTTACAAGAAAAACGCTGCTGGCTAGTGATCGCGCGAACACCCTGTATATGTCCAATACAGAACTAAAGATATTTGAATAGGTAACCGGAAGAACTGAATAATGTTATATTACGTTTGACTTCTTCAAATTATTAAAAGAGGAAATGTATTTTCGTTTAACTTCCGTTTCTTATCATGGACTTGGACAATTTTTATTTTTCATAAATATTCATTGTCTACTTATCAAGAAGAAACAGCTTGTGCTTTTCAATCTTCTGCCTTGACCAAGAACGTAGTTGCATGCATAATAATGCCGTACAAACATGCTGAAATTTCGGGTAAACACACTGCAGGTATCGAAAAGGCATATTAGAAATATTTTCTATTCTTTTCGTTGAAAATCGTAATAACATGAAACCATAAGTGCGGAAAAATTGGACAACTCAGATTTCTTACAAAATCGTAGAAAGCACGTTATTCACAGTTTAACTATAATAACTAGACTCCGGATTTTATGCATGTATGACGAAAGGGAGTAGGTGCAATTTAAAATATTGAAAAAAATTAAAAAACTAAGAGTACTAATATTACAATTTTCACTATATTACAATTATTCGTGAATTATATAAATTTCCATTTAGCTTGTGTGTCTTACAATTCGTGCACAAACTTTTTATTTTGCATAAAGATCCGAAGTCTAGTAATAACATATCACTGTCACTGTTGCTTCTCAATTATTTGAATGATCCGTGAGATGCACTATAGCTTTAGTTTTGCGCGTGAAAATATCATTAAAACAACAAATTCCTATGTTTATTTTGACGTGATGTCATTGCCCAGTTACGCCCACTAAAAACAGATAACGCAAGTGAGAAATATCATTTAGAAAATTCGTAGCGAGTTTTCGGCAAAAGAAGATTACATTTTATTGTAATTATCTGTTATAGTAGAATTGCGATAGTTTCGTAAATTCTAGTAACCCAGCGAACACTAGGGTTCGCTTAACTATTATCTAGTCGCATGCCTGTTTCGTGTTGTGGTTCGCGTCACTAAGCAACACCGCATTGCTGTACAATTCACAAGGAACGATGATCGACTGAACACCGATGCGATGATAAAACTAGTTGGACATAAAAGTGAATTGTTATTTTCAATACCACTCTCGTCACTAGACTGCAGATCTTTATTCAAAATAAAATTTTTACATCTGTTGCAAAAAACAGGAGCCACATGTCTTTACATTTATAATAATTTTACCTAGTCGAAAGTGAAATCTCGATGCTCTTGAATGCTTGCAATCTTTCTACTGTTTCAAACCACAACTACTCATTTTTGTCATAAATGCATCAAATCTGCACTCTACTTCATCACCGAGTTTTTACTTCTAAATACCGTAAAAATGTTTAGTCTATATCTCTCTGTTTTTGTTGCAAAATCTATTACTTTGAAATGTAAAGTTATAAATCAATCATAATTTTCTAAATTTAGTGTTTTTAAAAAGTAAAATAAGTTATTATTATTGGTTTTTTAGATTATTTAATTTATATTAAAAATCCCTTCTCTTTCTAACTCGATACAAAATTCAATACCCACTTAATTAATTCCCTAAATTCTTTAAATAAAAATTTCAATCCTATACAAAATTACTGATATCGTATTAATAATCTTAACTATACACAAAATTTCATACAAATTCATTTTTATTTAATTAACCCCCTAAATTTTTTAAATAAAAATTTCAACCCTATACAAAATTACCGGTATTCTATTACGAATCTTAATTATACACAAAATTTCATACAAATTCATTTTTATTTCAAAAATCCCTTCTATAATCTTAGATATCTAAACTATGATAATAACTACGCTAATTAGAAACAAGAATAAAAATGAACGTTTTGTATTCGACAACAAAAATGCTTTACCTTATAATGAAGAGAATAAGTGAAATTCAAAAGTTCTGCTTCCTATTGTATTTAATAATTGACGCATTTGGTGGACCATCTGACGTCACAAAATTCAAATTTTCTGATCGTCATTTCTACGAAAACTTACAAGAAGAAGGCGTGGTCATGGGGTCTCAGATTTTTTCGAAACTTTGCATATTGGTAGATTTCGTTCTCCTGTTTATGAAAACACAGCATTATAGACGTCGATACTCAACAACTTTTGAGATATGTTAAGATTGATGAAGTTAGTGTTTCTTTCATATTATGTTCCTTTTCAATAAAATTTTTATATTTTGTTTCCTATAGATATTATGAGTGTATTTTTCATGTGCAAAATACAAATAATTAAAATAGATAAACTGAACAGAAAAAAAAAGAAAAACTGGAAGAAAAGGAAAAAGGGATTTGAACACTGGCCTTCTCGGTAATGAATCTAGTACGTTACCATCACGCCGTTTGGCACTTGACTAAAACTTCAACAAACCTGTAATTAACGGCTTTACAGGTATAATGAAATTTAAATGGTGAATATCTCGAAAATTATTGAGTATCGACGCCTATAATGCTATATTTTCATAAACAGGAGAACGAAATCTACCAGTATGCAAAGTTTCGACAAAATCTATGACCCGATGACCGCGTCTTCTCCTTGTTAGTTATGCAGGATTAAAGTGTAAAGCAAAAATGATTGAAGTATTATCCTATGATCCATTGCATAACTGCTTTTGAGGAGCGTCCGAGGGCTAAATAAGTATTTACAGCTTTCTAAAGAGATAATGGACATCAATGAAGGAGCGTATCACTGTTAAATATTTTCCGAAATTTTATCTGCAATTTATAGTAACCTTCTAGGGTTCCAGGTACTCCAAATCTCCTTAACCGTTTGAGTCCCAGGGGGTATTGAAAAAACACTGTTGAAGAATCCCAAACAGCGCAACCGCGCTTTCTCTAAATGACTACGAAAAGACCCAAGCAGCGCGATAGCGCTTGTTTTATTTTATTTTGTAATGTATTATTGCATTATTATAGTATTATTCTACCTATTGTAAAATGTATTATTTACATTAAAAGGAGCTGTGTGATGTACTTGCGTCAGTAAAACTGAGCGCGCGACTTCGACAATCGGTAACGCACCGTCAGTTGTCCACAATGCTCGAAATGTGCTGGGTTTTCTCGATATAAAATCTCAACAGCGCGGTCGCGCTGCTTGGGACAAAAGTAAAATGATCTTTTCTACCATAATTCTAACTACATCAAATAATACATTCTTAACACTCAAACCTGAAAAACTACGCTCTTGTTACTTTTATAAACTAATGACTTTTTGAAAAAGTAAAATAGCAACTTTTAGAGCTCCGAAAAGCTAGTGTTAAATGAAAATCCCACAATATGGAAAAAGTTTGATGAATTTTATCAACATGTCTTATGAAAACACGGACAACATCCGCTGATGCGATCTTTGTTTATTTACGTTGTTATTCACGCGTATTTCTAAATTATTAAATCATCGCACACCCATCTTTAGACATTTCCTGGACCTTCAACTTTTTCAACCATTCTATTCCTTCTTGTTGTCAGCTTCGTTCAATACTGCCTTCAATAATAGTCTGCCACGACACGATGATTATTAGATGTTTTGCAATAGTTCTACTTAAACCTCTATTGCGCAAAGTACACAATTTCTTCTTCTCTTCTAATCAATGTTTATTTCCGACACGGTAACCTCTGCACTCTTTGTTAACCATTTATAGGCCATTATTCTTGAGATACGAATACCTTTTTCTATTGAACATTGTTAATTTCTATGCTAACAAACATTAAATTTGCTTTCTTTAAAAGAGTTCTCTATTTTGATAGCTTTACAAAGTTTACTTTTCTACAATAAAAATTTTCGTGATTGTTTAACGCAATATCTTGAAATTCTATTCTATGGAAGACATCTTCGCTAGATGTCGATTTATCGTTTAAACTAAAATCAAAATGACATTTGTTTATAACTAGACTGCGGATCTTTCTGCGAAATAACTATTTCCTTTATCAGTCGCATCAAATAGAAGCCAAATGGAAATTTCTTTCCTTCTTTAATCTTTTTATTGAGTTAAAAATAATATCTACATATTCAATCCATTCAATTTTGTCGTTGTTTTAAATATTACATACGCATTTTTATTATCAGTGCATAAAATCTAATGATAGCTTTTAACACTAGATTTACGGAGCACTAAAAGTAATTATTTTACGTTAACTTTCTACAAACAATAAGGATGTATCCATCTAAATTTTTAGCCATTCTCATTGTAACATGTACCCAAAGAAATAAATTTGTTGAATAATTCTTTATGTATGCATCTTTACAATCCCAATAATCATGAATTAAAAATATCCCGTAATCCTAGCGTTAACATTCTAGTTTCGATTTAATTAATTAAATTTACGTTGATTTTGTGAAAATTTTCGGGACTGATATTTGGCACTTGTTAACATAGAAAAGCGTGTAGAATTTTAAGAAAATTAGTGTCGGATCTTGATAGAGTAAAGGTACCAGATACAGATCTCGAAACGATTGATATCAGCAGCACTACACGTGTTACAACACTGTGAGAATAGAAGATTGGAACTAGCTACCGTGAGAGATTGAAAACTTGTACAAAAGCTGGCCCTCGCAGTGGTTCTCTCTTTTAAAAAATAATTGCTTTCGAGGGTCCCCTTTTCAAGTTGCAGCGGCATAAAGGGCGCAGCTGTTGCTCTGTCAGTTGACACGAAAGGTAACCACCTTGCCGATAAACAGGCGCATTAAAAAAGGACACCGTGTATGTGCTAAACGACATTGCGTTTTTAAATTACACCTCCATGAGCTAATCATTGGATTGTACCATAAATTCGTAAGGTTATCCACAATATCTTTTCTTATTGATTAACCAACTAAAAAGTTACGATCAATCAATTATTAAATCGTTGACTATAAATAGACTGCGGATTTTTATGCAAAATAGAAATTGTCTGCATTAATTGTAAGAAAAAGAGGCCATACAAAATTGCCATTCTTTCTTAAATAATTTCGACGAAATGAAAATGATACATACATATTCTTAAATTATATTTTAACCTTTTCGCTGTCTCAAATTTCATCCACTCATTTTTGTCACAAATGCATAAAATCCGTAGTTGAATTATAGGTAATTCTTATTTAACCATAGTTATCTGCATCTGCGATGGGTCACAATTAAAGTCGTTGAAATTAGGGCATTTTTATATTTGCAACCGAAGGAATAAGGACTGGTTGTTTTTCCTCTCCTCCTTTTCCCCTTGCACTATCCCATTCCACTACCTGAACACATTCCAACGTCCCTCACTAAGACCGTAGACTGGCCACGTGACGTGCCGCGCAACGTATCACATATTACTCTGGTCATCAGAGAGGTGTTAAACTGTATTCCCCTCGATTCTACCGTTCTGGCATCACTGTTCCAACATAAAGCTTTATTTTGTACAATATCATTTACATATCGCAAGTTAACTAATCTGCTAATCGGAGAGGATGAGTTCACTTGACAATTGCAGTTACCGATATCTTTAACCCCAATGTCAATAATTGAACGCTGGAGTTCGAATACAGGTTTGTCGTTTGGAGGTTTCTGTTGACAAATCGTAAATCCATTTCTAAATACAGAGTTCAAATTTCGAACTTGTCGTATCACAGAAGATTGTGGTCATAAAGATGGAATTTTTACAGATATACTGTTTAATAGATGCACTACATCTATGCCGGAAACTGCGAATTTTATGCATTCAGAACACAAATAAATTAGAGTTTCTCAGGTTAAATACAGAATTGTAGACACGTTAGAAGAATTTGGAAGGATACTGTTAAATTATTTCGGACTGATTAAAATTGTTCAAAGAGCAAATACACTTTCATAGCACTTCCGTTCCATAAAATTAGCTTGGACAATCTTTATTTTGTTTAATGATCTGGAGTCTATCCATAACAGAATACTCGTATCTATTAAGATGTAATTCGTTGCAGATCAATTACTTTTAATCGCCACGAATTTTTATGGTAGAAAAGTTATTCGGTTCACGGGTTAAATATTTATTTGAAATTCCAACTCTAATATTCGTATTCCAGTATCAATTGTAATTACTTTCAAATTATGTGATTTACTGCCTAATTATACTCTGGAAATTATAGTTGGCGATGTAATAAGGAGTAAATTATTTATCTTGGGCTTAAATGTACATTAAAAAATGATCGGTATCTAGATTTCAATCCTCCGTTACTCGCACGCAATTTTATTACATTAAACTATCTCGATGCATAATAAATATTTATTAATTTATATTTATGCGCGGATAAAAAACAGTGGGTTTTAACTCTTATATCAATATCCAAAATTTTGTACGATATTCAATGATGTAATTTATAGTTTCAAAGCATGTTTTTATGCCTCAAATATAAGTTAATGCGTGATCATCCAGGAATATAAAAAACAACAATTTTGTTATTCGCCAACAAAGGCAATGAAAAAATTGTAAAACCAAATTGGAGGTGGCTACCAGAGTACTGGCATAAGGGTTAAGTTGCAATGTTTTGGCGCGAACACATTTAAAAGGTATTTATACAAAAATCGATTAACTTTCGTCCTAATTTTACACGATAGCCGTAAAACGAATCACAGAATTAATAAATGGAAAATACTACAGGGAGCCAGGAACATCATTCACCTAGTTTATGATAAATAAATACTTCATAATGAATTGCAGGTTTAAACAAATCTGATCGAAGCGATTTCAATCGCTATCGATACACGACTGACATATCGATACATACTTCTCAGAACGGTTTCCTTTCCCGAGAGCAATACGCGAGAGCCTACGATGTCCGCTCAATGACCAGAGTTGCACATTATTCGAATAACGAATAGCGAATAAAATTGTATTCGTTCAGTCATTAACCCTTGTGTAGCCAACCAGAATGTTCATTGTTGTTGGACAACAGGGTACCCGGGTACTCCAAGCGTCCTATCCCGATATATGAGATATGTAGCGACAATTTTACTGTTATTTATTACAAATACTATTACCTATCCCTTTCTATAACATATCAAATATTGTTTTAAAAGATTTTAGCGAAAAATTATTTGAAATTACAATATAATTCCATGATAAAATGAACAACTCCTGTCTATAATATGTTCTATAATCAAACAAAATCTGGCGTCGACACAATGGATCAAACGCTGGGACGATATACCACAAAAAGACGAAATACTAGATGGCCACAAGCATTATTTTGTAACTTGGTTGAGGTTGCTGCACTTGCCTCTTACATTATATAATTCTCGAATAATATTATGCAGTGTAAAGGAATGAATGACCACCGAATATTTTTACGTCAATTAGCAGAAGAACTCTGTATCCCAACTATACAAAATCGAGCCTCAAATATCCATGTAATGCGACATTTATCAACCAAATTAGCTATAGATAGAGTATACTAGTGGCACCACATTCTATAAACGTTCCATCGACTAGTTCTCCACAACCGCCGTCATTGTCGTTAGATGCAACCGGTAGAAAAAAGTTATGGGATCATGCCATATATGCCACGCAGAATCTACTAAAAGACGTAGAAAAACGAGAAAATGTTGCCAAAAGTGTTTCAAACCAGTTTGCGAGGAACACGCAAACACCATTACAATATGTGAAAATTGTTCTGTAAATAATGAATTATTATAATTCAATGTTTTACGTTAATAAACAAGTGGCATTAAGAATTTTGTATTCTGCATAATTTTCTTCTAACATTTCCATTCACAATTCGGCCAACTATGATTTGTCATACATAGATGCCCCGGTAACTCGGTTGTACACAACCGTACACATAAGTTTGAAGCTTCATTATTTAAAATATGTTATACAAATTGTATTTCACTGAACGTTAATCTACGTGAAATTGTGCAAAGAATGGGGATCCGGAAGGGTTTTGCAATATTTTGTCAGGAACATTACAAATTACTAAAGGAAATATGGAAACGGAATAGCGACGCAGCGAGACAATATCTCTCGAGTTTGTTCTGTTCGCCTTTGATGCAGGTATTTACTTACACTACACGACTTGATCCAGAAAATCTTGATCGAATTTCTCGACTAGAATTGAGATATGCAGTCTGCGAAAAATATTACGATAAAGTATAATAAACTACTTTAACCAATAGAACTTTTTTATTTTGAAAATTACACCGAGCACAATATGATGTGGATCGTATCTATTTATTCTATTGTATATTTTTAAATTTAATTTATCCACCATTATAGTAGATTTGGAGACAAACTGTTTTCTTAGCTCTTGTACGAATCAATGTAGGGACAATCATATTATATTTATTCAAGAAAATGACTCAAATACGTTGATCAAAGTTTGGTGAAAAAGATATGCATTCATTTTAAGAAAAACCTCCAAAATATTAAATAACAGTAAAATGAAAGAAAATACTAACAAAGTAAACTATTGTAATAATGAAGAATAAATCATCGTGCGATATGAGCAATGCTTAAAAATTCTGCTTTGCCGTTATTGAATAGAAAGAGAAGCAGAGTTTATGACATTCAGTATGAGGGAAATGGAAATGTATCTATTAGTATAGTATCACAATCGTCGCTTTTCGACTTGACAGCTATTGATGTTGCCCAATTCAAGATTAGCCACAATGTCTATATACACTTGTGGAACTAATACTATTTAAATACATTCGTTATCCGTGAATGACTAATACTCAGTACTGGATTAAGTAATAAGCAAACTAAGCACGCGTTTGGAGCATCAGGAAAAGCATAGCACCACAGAAATTTTCTGAATTTTACATCTTTTACATAGTAATGATATTTCTAAGTGTTTATGTCCATCTGTGGGCGAGTGGAAAGATGAAAATCAGTAGTGAGTGAGCAAAACTCTAATTTTTTGTTAAAAACACTTTCTGGTAAAATTATTGAAAATAGCTAAGACATCGGACAGGTCGACTCCAAATTGCGTTGAATAACGAATAAATCAATTTTATTCGTTACTTGAAATAACTTTTGTCCAGCTCTGTCGATGACACATTATCTTATTCACGTGGCTGCATGCCGTGTACTACTCTGACGCGCACATCTCGCAAGATCGACAGTCTCTCCGCAGTCTCGGTTCGCATAAATAAAAAAAAAATCGAGAAATCCCTACCTGATGTATTGTATGTAACCGTGTCTAGCGTCTTCGCGGAGGAACCCCGGGTTCCGCCTCTCGACGCTCTCGAAGACCATGAAGTCAACACATGCAAGCGGTCAGCGAGAGCAAATCTCTTTCACGAGTCACTACGAAACACGAGATTCGTTCGTAAATCGGTCGACGAATTTAGCCACTAAACACTGGCTGCACTGCTCACAGATTCGCTGCTCACGGACGCCTTTCCCACCAACATTTTACACCATTTCGGAAAATGAAGAGTGTGATTTGGCCGGGTACTCGTCCAAAAATTTCGTGCACACAGCCAACACGGTCGGTAAAGAAGCGATCGTAAAGCGGCTCACTGAGGCGATCGAATTACGGGCGGGACACACAATTCGAATTTCGGTACACGACGAGAGGGAGAGAGAGAGAGAGAGAGAGAGAGAGCGCGCGCGCGAAAGAGAGAAAGAAAGAGCACACGGTTTGGGACGGAGGTAGAAGAACGTGGCCAGCGACTGGAGGGAACGGAACGGGACGCGGACCACGAAATACGAACGAACGCTCGCGTTCCGAGGTACACGAGGCGACTGAAGTGCGAAGCGAGTCGAGAAGCGGTGGGAGTTCGCTTACCCCCTCCCCCTCCACTACCCCTTCCCAACACCGCGTCCCTTCACAGCCGACAAGACCGTTGCGTGGACCCTAACCTAACCTACCGGACTGGACCAGACTGGATCGGACCGAAACGCGCGACTCGGTCGATCGAGGAAAGCGTGGAAAACGGTGGGAAGGACGCGTTCCATGGCACCATAACACATTTCCGCCCTGTGTTTACGGTTCCGTATGCATACGATTCGATAGCGCATGCGCGACTCTACGCTCTCGTCCTGCGTTATTTGTTCCTCCTCGGGATAACGCAGAACTTGTCGGAATGTCAAACAGGAACCACTGGCGCACAATGGTCTGAAATTGTAAAAATCCACCATACATTACTAAGGTGACCCAAGTTTTCTTTGGAATGGAATGAACCCGATTCTCGATTAACCCTCTTGTAAATGACATTTCTTGTAGACACATTAGAATTTCCAATATACTCAATACAATAACTATGCATTTAACTTAATTCCCACAAATTCAGTACTTAAATAACGATTTCGATATTCTGGGCCAAAATAGATGCAGGAATAGCTATCGGAGGGACCTCGAGACGAACCTAAACGGAGACAACATCAGAAACGTCCACATTTTTTTAAATCCATTGATTTCTACGACTCGTCATATGTAGTTATAGGTTATGGTTACTCATGCCAATATCAATGTTAATTACAATCTATTATATAAATTACATGTCAGCCAGGTTATACTTACTAACTAACAGAAGGTTATACTTCATTGTAAACCATGGGGTCGTCAATGGCACCGCAGTTAAAAAATCGTAAAAACTAGGATTGAATTCAGAAATCTCTTTATTACACATTTCTACTTAGAAACAAGGCAATTCTTGGATTTTTTTAGACAGTAGATTACGATACTAGTACTGTTTTTTTTTTTTTTGTTAGGATGAGAAAATATCCTTAACCGTTTGCGGTTCTATGTCGATCCAGACTTGAGATTGACTTTACCACCAACAGTTCCTAGTTTCATTCATGTCCATTACATTCATCAATAATGTCACGTACTTTTGATAGAGCTATCTGTGGGAATATAATTGATCTATATCATTTTGCAGACAGTTCGAAAGTAAAAGAAGGGGAACGCGTTGGATCACAAAGGGTTGGAAACTACCCTTATAGACGATGCTTCATACTATGAAAATAAGACCTTGCCAGTTGATTTAGAATGGAATTTTAAGCAAATAATATCGTATAAACATGGCCACGAAATTTAACCCTTAGCGCTCGAGTGGCGATTCTGAGGTGTCATTAAAAATTGTTGTACCATTATTTAAAATATTTGTTACATTACTAAGTTTGTTTATACCTTATAGATTGTTAAGTATTTCAGTGTTGTATGAGTAAACTGCATCATTTTGATATCCATAAAATGAAGGGAAGTATTAGGGTAGAAGGGAAATATTCTAGGTGGGGAAGAAAGTTTGGTTTTCGAGTTCAAATAGCTGCGAGTGCAAAGGGTTAATAGTTAGGACTTATTATGAAGAAATGTTAAGATATCTGCTGATTTTTATATGCCTGCTCGTTCGGAACGAATTTTAAATGATTAGAGAACTTCCCTGAATTGCAAAAAACTGAATTTTGTCCTAAAAAGAAAGGATTAAAATGGACTTAGTAAAATTATCAATAAATGAAAAGGTCACTAAAGCTATTTCATTATTTGATAATAATAGCTCAATTTCGAATTCTGTATCAGTGTCTGAATCATCCATTAAATGAATATAAGTATTTAAATGAACTTAAATAAGTAACCGAAGTCAAAATTAATCTATTAAATCAATTCATATTTATTTTCAAAGATTGTAAAGATATAAAAATGTGCATTAGATAAAACCTCACAGAAATATTTATATTTGGTACCGCAAACGGCGTTTTGAATAAATAGCTGTGGAAAAATGGCTGCCACGTATACGTAAGGAGGTATTCTACACTAACATTTTTTTAAGTCCTTTGAGGGATTTTTTTACAAAAAAAATAAAAGTTTCTTAATATCGACATTTTGCATACATATTTATTTATGTTTCACGAATGTTCACAATCTTTTTCAAATGGAAATAATCAATACTGACTGAATTATATGTTATCGAACAAGGTTCCTTTAAAAAAACAAGTGACCTACTGTCTGACACGAGTCTGATTGTTCTGCTTATCTGAAATGAAAAAATCAAAGTGATTCTTGATTATTATTATGGATTGTGATTACAGTGTGAACTAGAATGAAAAGAAAATAGTGAAAAATTAACAAATGGCGGCATCTTGAATTTTGAATACCGATTTTCTGGATTTTTTTTCAATGTTTAACGGGCTAAAAAAAATAAGAGAAATTCTTTTTTTTATAATTCTAGTTCACACCATCGTGACAATCATACTAATCATGAATCCTTTTGATTTTTTCATTTCAGATAAGCAGAATGATCGGAAACGTGTCAGCTAGTTTTTTAAAGAAACTTTATTCAATGACATATAATTCAGTTAGTTATAATTATTACTTGAAACAAATTGTGTATATTCGAAAAATATAAATTATGTATGCGAAATATCGATATTGAGGAACAAAAAAATGAAATTTTAGAGTTGAATGCTCCCTTACATATCAAATAACAAGAGGTTTGTATAATGTATTGACATTTTAAAGAGACATGATTTTCTATACAAAAAAAAATTAATTTTCTCTCATTTTCCATTATTCAAAGGTATGTAACCCTTGAAAGGGGCATTCCCCATTCAGAGCTGTCAATTTTAGATAATTTATTAATGAATTGGTCAATCTTTTTCAAATTTTACATACATATAAAGTAGAGATCCCTTTATCTTGTGAACTAAAATGATGCAGGAAAAAAGGTTTAACATAATTACAGTCGTATAAGGCCGAAATTCATCAAAATTGAAACTTCATCAGGCGACTAAAAGATACTGTTATCGGTATTGACATAATTCTAGTTCACAAAATAAAGGGACATGTATTTTGTATGTGTGCCAAAGAAGAAAACTGATACATTCATTATTGATATATGCTAGCCATGAAAAGTGATATGCTGTCGGAATGATACAATATTTTAAAATACTTACCTTATAATAACCCAACCACTTTTTCCCTTAAATTGTCTAAAATTGACGGTTCTAAATCCGAGTACCCCCCTTAAAGATCATTACATTTCCGTAATGCAACATTGTGTATTCTTATGAAAAAAAAAATTGTTTCCTGAAATTGGAATCTCGCAGTTGCTGAATTGTTACAGATATGTAACATCTGACGCGTACGTTCGAATGAAAAATATTCGATACAGATATTACATATGTTGTTAACGTGATCGGAGTTAGTATCATCAGATTCCTAGACTGTTGATATCATGTCCCAAGGATTTTAGTATCCATTGCACGCCAGTCTGTATAATCTATAGTCCATACCATCGTAACGAACACCTGACTGGAAGGTTGTGGTCTCATCGTCTCAAGCAATGACTCATAGAAACATCGTAAAACTAAATTCCACTTTTTGCAACATAAAATGTTTCCCGAGTTGGCGAATAAATTCTCGGAATAACTTTCATACCACTCCAATTTTCACTTTGATTGAAGACGCACGTGTACTTACACGCTTCCACTCTATTGTTAACACTAGACAGCGGATCTTTATGCAAAATAAAAATGTTCCACCTGCATTGTACCAAAGTGGCGTGAAATAGAAATTCATTTTCTTTCAAAATATGTTTAACCGACTTGTGTAGCCAACCGAGTATCCGGGTACACATTTCCATATTTCCTTTAGTAATTTGTAATGTTCCTGACAAAATATTGCAAAACCCTTCCGGATCCCCATTCTTTGCACAATTTCACGTAGATTAACGTTCAGTGAAAAACAATTTGTATAACATATTTTACATAATTAAGCTTCAAACTTATGTGTACGGTTGTTGTACAACCGAGTTACCGGGGCATCTATGTATGACAAATCATAGTTGGCCGAATTGTGAATGGAAATGTTAGAAGAAAATTATGCAGAATACAAAATTCTTAATGCCACTTGTTTATTAACGTAAAACATTGAATTATAATAATTCATTATTTACAGAACAATTTTCACATATTGTAATGGTGTTTGCGTGTTCCTCGCAAACTGGTTTGAAACACTTTTGGCAACATTTTCTCGTTTTTCTACGTCTTTTAGTAGATTCTGCGTGGCATATATGGCATGATCCCATAACTTTTTTCTACCGGTTGCATCTAACGACAATGACGGCGGTTGTGCAGAACTAGTCGATGGAACGTTTATAGAATGTGGTGCCACTAGTATACTCTATCTATAGCTAATTTGGTTGATAAATGTCGCATTACATGGATATTTGAGGCTCGATTTTGTATAGTTGGGATACAAAGTTCTTCTGCTAATAGACGTAAAAATATTCGGTGGTCATTCATTCCTTTACACTGCATAATATTATTCGAGAATTATATAATGTAAGAGGCAAGTGCAGCAACCTCAACCAAGTTACAAAATAATGCTTGTGGCCATCTAGTATTTCGTCTTTTTGTGGTATATCGTCCGGGTACCCCAGTTTTCTAACAACAATGAACATTCTGGTTGGCACACAAGGGTTAACGGGATGAAAACAATACAAATAGTATTTTTAAATGCAAACAGTTCTTCCAAGTAAAAATGTTTACAAAATAAATTATGAGTCGACTGGGGAACTTTATGCAAAATAAAAATTGTCTGCATCAATTACAAGACGTAAAAACTAATAGGAAGTTCATCTTTCTTTATAGTTTTAATAGATTGAAAATAATATATTAACATTCTTAAATTCTTTTGATCTTCCAAGAAGTTTAAATTTCCATTACTCTGTCATAAATGTATAAAATCTGCAGTTTAATCATAAGGTAAAGGATACAGGAAGGAAAACGTTTGGACGACAATAATAAAAGAAATAGCAAAATATAATGCTCAATTATTCCATCAGTTTATTAAAATTCCCTGCACCAAGAGCTAGTCTGGCCTTATAAATTTTGCATGTAGTCTATAGAAAATTTGTTTACGAGTTAATGAAGCATAAACATTAGTTCCAGTGTCCAGTCGTGCGGAAATGCTGCAGTAAGCATCAGCTACAATCCAAAAACTGGTTCGTTTCTGAAAGACTTGTCTCTCGTGGCTTCTCATTACGTATTTTGTTATTTACTTATTTACTTACGTATCTTTAAAGACAATAAAGATATTTGAGGTGGCAATAGTTAGTGCCTCACCCTACAATGATAGTCCCTTTCATTACGAATTCAGTGACTATAGTTACTCAAGGTCATTCAAGGTCACGGACAGAGTTCAACATTCCTTCAAAGCCCGTTTACAAGCATGTATCGATGTTAAATCTTATACGTTATCTCCGTCCGCAACCTTGAATGACCTTGAGTAATTATAGTCACTGAATTCGTAATGAAAGGGACTATCATTGTAGGTGTTTAAAAGAGGGTGGTTCCATTTTAAGAAGTCAAGGTGACCTTGATATCTCTAAAAAAATGACATAAAAACAGCATTTCTTTGGCATCGTGTCAGCCCCATTGTATCATTCAACTTTGTCCTTACCATATTTTACGTATCTTTAGAAACAACAAAGATATTTGAGGTGCAAACGTTAGGTGACTCACCCTGTATATTTGTTAATAACTCTTATGTCTTCCTTTTGTAAAAGGAAAGAGCTAGAACTATATTGCGGACTTTTACGCAAAATAAAAATTGTCTATATCAATTTCAAGATATTTTCTGAATAATTTGAATAAGTTGAGAATAATACAACAATATTTTTAATTTCTGTGGATATTGTTAAATAAATGCGTCGCATCCCTTATGTAGCTACAATAGTATTCAAACAATAAGCAGTGTATATTTAAAGCATCAGGACATTTGTTATTGATATCAAAAACGTCTGTTAGGCAATACAATGACTCTTAATAGCTTATCCGTGAGGAAGAATGGTAGATGATTCACCTAAGCTTTGTTAGTCGAAATCAACCATGTAAATTCAAGTATACGTTGCTCAATATCGTTTGACTTAAAATGATTGAGGCGCAGTTGACAAAACTGCTAATTTCGAAAAAATATGGAAAATCCAAATTAGAATTTGACTTTAAACATCTGCATTGGTCAGCAACCGATTAGTTCAATGTGCAAAATTAGTTAAATTAGTTTTAGTGACGACATAAAAAATTCGACGAAATAAAAAATTCATTTATAAATATTTTTCTAGTTATGGCGTTGATCCTTTGCAACAAAAAATATCTTCATCACTCACATTTTTGATTTATTTAAAAATTGATGTACTGTATGAAAATTTGTGAAAACGATTAATATAATATTCATCCTATTCTTCTTATATCATTCGTTGAATATAATATTAATGTACTGGAAACATTATTTATCCCATCCAATTTTATAACCGAATTTTTAGTACACAATTTTTCTTAAGTTTGCCCTATTTGCACAGCTCACCAAGAAAGTTGCTGCGAACGAAGTGTGCGCTCCACTGGCAGTTTGTAAACAAAGACCCATGAACTACGATGATAGTAGATAGTAACTTGGAGCATGCGAAACCAAAGGTCAAAGTGCAGAAAAGGAATACAGCTATCAATATCGCGTTGTACAGGGTGTGGCAGAAATAACTCCCACATTTCGAAAATCTCCCACTTCCAAGAACGGCTCTAAATGTGTATCGCCCGTCAAGGCCACCATTTGGACGATATAATTTTTAAAACTTAAAGTATAAAAAACTTTTTTATATCTACATTTGCGAAATAAAAAGTTTTTGGTGATACAGTATTTCATCGATAATCGTCGCCAACACGGGTTCGGCCGGCGACGTTTAATGTTCAGATGATACTATTCTTTGATTTGTGCCGAACGTAGAAAATGACAGCGAAGCTCGAGAGGCCTCGGTCGCGAAGAAGTGTAACATAATACGTGTCGAGTATGTCGGTGAGACCACTTGTTCAGAATTTGACGACATTTAACGATGAAATACTGTACCTCGTACCATTTTTTTCAATCCCCCTTTGAAATGTGGGAGTTATTTCGGCCGTAACCTGTACATTGATAAATTTGTTTCTTCATTTATATATTCGTAACTGCGAACCCTTTATTTAATTATAATTACGATATCATTTTTATTACGTCGAAACAGTAGATTTTAACAGCAATCATATTTTTATCCGTTTCGATCACTATTGTTTTTTGCTATTTGTAGAATAGGCCAAAAGCCTCTAAATGTTTCAATATTTAACAATTTATACTCTTCAATTTCCTGTAAGAATCTCTTTTTTCTATAATATATACCTACAATTAGATACTAATTTAAGGAGGGTTTCGTCACTCTCAAGCATCCAGAACATTTGTATAGCAATGTCTATTGTCATCTTCACTGTTAGAAATATTAAAAGGTGCTTTATTATGTTATTTAAACTTCTCTATAATATTCTCATAGAGGTACACACTTTATTATTTTATACATATTTGGTAAAAGGCAAAGCAATTCATCATTTTATTAATATTATACTAAAATATCATCACTTTTTAAACCACACTTGTCTACAGTGGTTCACGAAAGTATTCGAATGCCCTTTAAATCAGAATAACTTTTTTTAAAATTGGACCAAACCACTTGACTTTTTTTTTGTAATCAGAAGCATTGATTTGATAAATGACGTGCGAAAAAGATTTTGAAAATATTGCAATTGGTAAGAGTTACATGAAAAAATAAGGATGGCACTTTTTAAAACTTTTTCACCGCAGCCCGTAATGAAAATTTAAAATATGCTTTTTTTAGACGTACAGTCAGGGACAAAAATAAGTGAGCAGTTAGTGGAAATAGGTAAAGATGAAGTTTAGTCAAACTAACATGACTGTTAGAAACTTAAGTTTTATTTATTATATATCCTTATAGTGTGTATATTATTTAGTGAATAATTAAAGTTCATATTTACATCTTTGTGTAAACACACCGTACTATAACGAAAATGTCAGCTATTTATCAACAGACAAAAATAAGTGGATACTTAATGAAATACATGACAAAATTAATATATGGTAATTCCAGATGACGGGGAATATTGTACTTTTTATTAAATTTTCAATGTGATCTTTACTAATTTTTTCAAATTCCGAATGTAACATTTTGTAAAAATCGACCTTATTATTTCGCTGGTCGAATGGAACTGTTGCGTCGAGTAAACTCCATAAGTTCTCGATAGAATTCAAGTCGGGGGTCTGAGCCGGCCAATCAAGCAATTTAATATTGGAATCCTCATAAAATTTTTTTAGTTTTCTCAGCAGTGTGCTTAGGGCAGGGGTTGAAACGGTTCTGAAAATAACTGTTTGAAACAGTTATATATCGGTTCTGACTGAAACAGTTATGAAGAACCGAAATGATGTTGTAACTGTTATGAGAATATCGGTTCTCGCTTGTATCGGTTACGGTTACGGTTCTTGAGATCCGATATTATAACGGTTCTGTACCTGTTATTTTTAGGTTCTGCATTTCGGTTTCCGTTTCGGTTCTTCAGACTTCAGAACCTATAATATGTCCCGTATCAGTCTCATATCGGTTTTGCAGTTCTGTAACTGATATTTTTTGGTTCTATATCAGGTATACGGGGTGTCTCAAAATTCCTTCAACATTCGAAAGTAAGAGGTTCCTAAGATAATTTGATGCGACATTTTCCTTTGCAAAAATAGCGTCCACGGCTTTGTTAGGGAGTTATTAACGAAAAACACGAACCAATCAGAGCACGGCTACAGCGAACGGAGTCCGACTCGGCGACAGGTCCCGCTTAGCGTGGCGTCGCCGTTGGCCGAGCCAGAATCAATCCGCTGTAGCTGCGCTCTGATTGGTCCGTGTTTGTCGTTAATAACTCCTTAACAAAGCCGCGGACGCCATTTTTGCAAAGGAAAATGTAACATCAAATGATCTCAGAAACCTCTTATTTCCGGATGTTGAAGGAATTTTGAGACACCCTGTATAGCCGATACAGAACCTAAAAATAACAGTTATAGAACCGTTATAATATCGGTTCTCAAGAACCGTAACAGTAACCGATATAAGCGAGAACAGATATTCTCATAACAGTTATAACATTTTTTCTTTTCTCGTAACTGTTTCAAGAACCGGAATCGATATCATAAGTGTTTTCAACCCCTGGCTTAGGGTCAATGTTGTGTTGAAAGACAAATTCGTTGTCGCAACCAATTTTTACTACTGCTTCTTCTAAATTTTCATTTAGTATATCAATATACTTGTCTGCATTCGTAATTCCGTCAATTTGTGTTTGAAACGTTCCAATTCCATTCCGCGAAAAGCACCCCCACAACATTAATGATCCAACGTCAAATTTAACTGTGGGCGTAATAAATGCTTTCTTATACGCTTCATATTTCAGGGCGTTCGAATACATTTGTGAACCACTGTAGGTATAGACTGAGCTATTATTTCTATTTAATATGCGCCCAAATAATTTTAATAATTTTAATAATTTCACTAGGTTTACGGGACTCGTCAAAATGACGGGTTCTAATATTTTTTATTTACGATTATTCAGATTGTAAAAATGCATTCATGAGGAATTATTGACCAGATATACTTGTTTGAATATAGTTTATAACAAATGGCTAAAAACTTGGATAGAGATATTCTTATTATTTTTACAAAAGTATTGTAAAATAGTCACTTTTAGCGCTCCATAAACCTAGTGTTAGTAATCACATGATTTTGGTCGAATATTTTCGGTCAGGGGTAGTAGGAATGAACACGGACCTTAGACCATATATGTATACTTATAGACCCGACATAGGTATAGTGTGTGCATAGGATGCAGTGTTCCGAGATACAAGAGTATCTGGTGCCCACATGTCACGGATCGAGATAAGTCAAAATGGTGGATAGCGCATGAAACGAGAATTTATCCGTCGAATAAAGATACTTTTTTTATTCGAGCATTCGAATAACGAATAAAGATAAAGTATCTTTTGTTCGAATCGTTATTTAAATAATTTTTTATCTAAATAATGCCCAATTCTGATTGTATTATAAAGTAAGTTGTGAGGAAATAAATACAGATTTCATATTATCAACTTCTACATTGAAATTTAACTTTTTCCAAATTATTATCAACAAAATGAGTTAGCCATATTTAAAATAATAAGAGCAAAGTAAAAATGAACGGGTAATGAAATAAAATACATGTATGTATATTACAGTTACAGTTTCCATAAATATTTATACAGAATGAGATGCGACGACGATTCCCCTTTCCCTTCTAACACTTTACCTTCGCGGTACAGCGATTTCTTAACAGACTATAGCACTTTGCCCACAAGAGTCGTCTGCTAGGCGATTTAATCTCGGAACATAGATACATAACTATCTGAAGCCGGGTCTATAAGTTTATATGGTCTAAGACACGGACATATAACGGTAGGACTCTTTCGGATGGCAGACATCCCTTTCATACGCGATCATTAGGAAATCTTGACCTATCGAAACGGTCAATGAGAAAAATCGTTGTCTGCGGTAGAAACATAAATCGCAAGTGTTTTGAGCGTCTCATTGCCGAGCCCATTGACAAGTGGGCGATAAACAGAGAGCAGAGTGGAGAATCTAGCAGCAGCTGCGGCTTCACCAGTCGAAGGTGAATGACCCCGAAAGAGAGCTACAAACTAAAAAATCAATGAATACGCTGTCACGAACGACGTGTAAGTATACTTATCGACAGTCGCAGCGAAATCCAAAACGGGGTACGCACTCGAACATTTATGCTGAAAATTCTGCGTCGACGATTACTAGATCGATTTTAAACAACTTTGCAAGTTATTCTAGCAACAGAACGAAAAATGGTATACTGTGGCGTCAGGAAGCAAGTCACAAAATATTAATGAGATTTGATGTTGCTTAGGAGAATTCACAGCTTTATTCGTGAACTTTTTAAATATAATTTTTAACAGTAAACCTACCAAGCATAAAACATAAAAATGAAACACTTTACTGAAGTGAGAAGATTGAATTTACTTAAACTTTGTACCGCTTCATTATAATATGTGCTTAAATAAAGAAGTAAATGCAGTCATTTTCTATTAAAGCGTTTTTGTAATTTCAATAATTGTGAAATAGAAAACCGGCCATTTGACCGTGGTACGTTTAGTGTTAAGATAGTTTATGTAGGCCCATTGATCTTTCTGTTGTTCCTAATGTAACATTTTATTCGTTCGATTTAATCGTTTCAAATTGAGTAAGTAAATGATGACTTTAATACTCTGCGTCAAAATAAACCCAGACTCCACCGTTGAAGGGCTTCATGAGTAAAATGTACCCAATAGAGCACACGTGGAGGATACAATCTTTTTCGCGGTATGCAATTGAAAGATTTCTGACAAGAAAGTTGTTTATCTGATAAAAATAAACCGCACTCTTCTTTTGTTCAAATTGCCAAACCAGTACTCATTAATATGTTTAGATTACAAGCGAGCTTTTTAATAATGTTATATTAATCTTACCAATTGCGTTTTATTAATGATTTGTTTGAAACATTGCTTTAACCTTCTGCACTATAACATCGAGTAAGACTCATGATGAAGATTTCGAACAGGGTCCATTAAATAATGTTATTAATTTCCATAAATCAACATCAAATCCTATTTTGTTGATGTTGATATATAATATCCATTGAAGAATACATACGCATACAATTATTATAAACTTTCTTCTTCTTCTACGAAAGAATTTCTAATCACCGTAACCGTAAGATGAATCCTACCGCAGAAGGTTAATAGTAAACGAGAAAATAAAGCAATGGATCAATACTGTAATAGTATATTTTTCGTCGTGTAGCTTTATTAAAAATGTGTTTCATGTGTAACAAGCTATGTATTGGGTTGTTCGGAAAGTAATTTCGTTTTTCCGAGGGCAAAATGAAAAACAATTTTTCACTATTTATTCATTTATTCGGTAATGTAGCGACCATTTTTGGAGATCCCATGTTCGTAAAATTCCTGTTTTTCATTAGCAAAAAATTGAATTATATGACTTCTCAACCGTATATGCTGATAGAATAGAATTTCGTTTGATCGTTTCATCGCCAGATCGGTTTTACTCCTACCGCGCCTAAAGAATTTCCACTTTAATGAAATAGAATTTCGTTTCATCGTTTGATCGTTTCATCGTTTCATTGTATTCATCGCCAGATCGGTTTTACTCCTACCGCGTCGAGGTTTTACGCCTGCCGCATCTGAAGAAGTTTCACTTCAATAAAATAGAATTTCGTTTCATTGTTTCATCGCCAGTCGGTTTTACTCCTACCGCGTCGAGGTTTCACGCCTACCGCGTCGAGGTTTCACGCCTACCGCGTCGAGGTTTTACTAAATCGTATCATCGTATCATTGTTTCATCGTTTCATCGTTTCATTGTTTCATCGCCAAATCGCTTTTACTCCTACCGCGTCGAGGTTTTGCGCCTAACGCGCCTAAAGAAGTTTCACTACAAAAAAGTTTGAAAGATTATAAAACACTGTGCGGCACAAAATGGCGTTCGAAATATGAGTTATCAACGTATACAATGATTTTGCGACTTAGAATATGGTTAAGTAATAAGTAGACTGCAGTTCTTTACGCATTTATGGCTTATCAAAATATTCCACAAGTTTTATTTACTTTGGATCAACAAAGGTTATTACGACTGAAAATGAAATATGATTTGATTCCACTACATTAAACTTTGTCTACATAAATTGAAAATTGCAGAAACATCCGCAGTCTAGTAATAAAAAATGGAAGCAATGCCCTCTCTATTTGCAAAACGAAATTACTTTCCGAACAACCCAACAATAGTTTGAGAAACTACAATCTTAACTACAGTCGCAGAAAAAATGTGTACGTTTGAAATTGCCGTGCGCGCACAATCATATGGGCGATCTATGAAGTGTCAGGCAAAAAAGGAAGAAGAAATGCACAGAAAGTGCTACGGCCATTGTAGAGCCTCGATTACGTAATTGCTCGAGCACAATAAGATACGCAAGATGTTACTCTCTTGAACACGATGGCGTCTCGTTTCGTTTCGTTTCGTTTCGTTTCGTTTCGTTTCGTTTCGTTTCGTTTCGTTTCGTTTCGACTCGTCTCGTCTCTTTCACGTAGGTTCACACGAAACCTCTTTTAGCGATCTCGGCGTTGCTCGAAGCGTTTTCTGCACGCACAGCCTATTCCTTGTTCCTGGCAACGATACCATTTACGGAAGAAGCAATTAATGTTGAAGAATCACGAGCGCCTAACTCGGATACCTTATCGGGACGAAACATCTTTCTTCATCAATGAAAAATATTCAGCTTGGACTATAATTATCAGTGCTCGTAGTGTTCGGAAGTACCGCTTTTGACAACGAGTAAAAGCCATCAATTTTTAAATAGGATGGATAATAAGTATAATTGAGCACAGTCATGCAGAACGTTGTCAACCCAAAATGATATAAATAGAGGAAATTGAGGTTGAAGAATTTTATACTCAATCAAATCTTGATTAGGTATATCTTATTTTTGATTTTTGTTTTACAATATTGTTTTCGTGGCTTATTAAACAGTGTGTAGTGTAACTAATATTGTTTATTTTTCATTTGTAATCTCATTTTTTCTGTGAGTTGGTATTATTTAGCAAATTCGGTTACGGTATCATCCACATCAAAGTCAAGATGTTCTACGTTGAAACTACGTTGGAATAAAAATCGAACCAATCTGCTGGAATGAGATGCCTCATTCGTAAAAGTAACCATAATGTTTAAATATCTGCCGCGAGTAACTTTCTTCAAACAATAAATTTGAAGAGAATCAGAGAATTCATTCTGTGTAATCATAAGGAGATATGGTTCTTTCATTTCCAGCCTTATTGATCTCATTTTCACCCAACTAATTTTGTCGCCCTTTTTTATGGTTCGGAAGGTTTCTGCAAAATGTCTTTAACGTCCGAACGTTGACCCGCGGATCAGATGCAGTGTCGCCAGATCAACCCAAAACTAGGCTGATTTTCAACTCCTCCTTTTCCCCTTCCATTATCCCATTCCACTACATGAGCACACTCCAACGTCCCCCACCAAGACCGTAGACTGGTGACGTGACGTGCCGCACTACGTGTTACATATTACTTTGGTCATCAGAGAGGTGGTAAACTGTATTCCCCTCGATTTAGTCGATCTGGCGACACTGATCAGATGTGGCTGTTTGTCTTTTTCGCCTGCTCGGCGAGACAATCCCCACCATGTCCACTACGACATTTTCCTTCGGCACGAGCCCCACCACCGCTGCAAAAGTCTTATACAATTGCTCACGACAGCCAAAGTGGTACTCTGAAGGAATGCGAAAGGAATTCGCAAAGAAACCGTCTGATTGGTCAGGCGCACACAGTTGACTTCTCGTTATTCGTTGAGAAGATTACCAATACTACTTCAGGTATATCGGATCGTGTGTCTATGAACCACTGTGCCGCCACAAGAACCACTTTGATTGTAGTGAGCAAATACTGTACCGTATCTACATGTACAGTGGCCGAAATAATGATAGGTTCACTAGTCGCGTCTGCTGATCTACTGCTTCTACTTTTGTTTACGTTATCAAAAGTGTACTGCGGTGTTTGTTATTATTCCGCAAGAATGTGCCCTACACACTATATGAACAGTCAGTCGAATATTAAAAGCGTTAGTGTGAAGACGTACTTCTTTCAAACCACTTTGAAAATTCTCGGGTACAACATACGAAATAATCTTAGGTTCACGGTGAAATGTATGAAAAATACTATTGATAGTGCAATTTTTTGAACGTTTTTGTATGGTAAGTACACAGATTAATAAAGTTTAAAAATTATAAAAAATATTTTACGTTCGTTTAATATTTTTAAAGCACAATGGCACGGGGAAAATCGTTAAATGGTAACAAAAAGAGCCAAATTATTGCCTTTCACAATATGGGTCTCTCTAACAGAGAAATTGCAAGAAGAATTAAAAGATCTTCAAATGTTATAAACAATTTTTTAAAATTAAAAGAAAAATATTGCAGTAAAAAAACTACAGGCCGTCCAAAAACATTAACACAGAGGGACAAAGGGAAAATTTTTCAAGAAGTACGGAAAAATAAACTTGATGCTTCTAAAATAAAAACAAAATTAGACTTGCCAGTTGGTGTTCGACGTGTGCAGCAAGTTCTGAGATTGAGTGGAACATTTAAATATACTAAAAAGGCGAAAAAACCACCGCTAACTAAATTCTACAAGGAGGGAAGGTTAAAGTTTGCAGAAAATCATATGTTACGGACTGAAAAATGGAAAACGGTGATTTTTTCTGATGAAAAAAAATTTAATTTGGATGGCCCAGACAGGTTTCAATGTTACTGGCACGATCTGCGTAATCAAAAAGATGTGAAAATGACAAGAGTCCAGGGAGGAGGATGTGTAATGGTTTGGGCTGCATTCGGCAATAACGGTAAGACTCCGATAATGTGATTCCTGCCAAAAGCCAATGCTGAAAAACATCAGGAACTACTAGAATACGTACTGGATGAATATGGCGACGAGATTGGTGGGTCTAATTTAATATTCCAACACGATAATGCAGCGATACATCCTGCAAAAACAATTCAAAACTGATTTGAGAGGGGAAAAGTTGAAGTTTTACCCTGGTCATCAAGGAGTCCGGACTTAAATTCCATTGAAAATCTTTGGGGAATTTTAGCACGAAAGGTATACGCCAATGAAAAATAGTATTGCACTGTTTCCGAATTAAAAAATGGGATTAGAGAGGCGTGGTCTGCAATTAAATTAGAAACTTTACATAAATTAATTGAAACCATAAAACGCAGAATATTTGAAGTGATAAAAAACAAAGGAAGTTCAACTAAGTATTAAAATATTTTTATTTCTTTTGTTATTATATTTTTTATGTAAAAATATATAATGAACCTATCTTTATTTCGTACATCAATTTTACGGTTTTCAATAAAAAAGGGCATAGTCGAATAAGATGGTCAAAAATGCCCTTAGAGGTTTTTCAATGACCATTGAACCATTCGAATGCTGATCGAGAAAAAACCCTCTGAGTAAAATCTCAACCCCCTAGCTTGCCCATGAGGGTAGTTACAGGGTAAATTAGATATCGCGCTTTTCCAGGCATTTTCCGCTCTTTGATGTTTTCTAAAATTTTGAAAAAAATGTGAAATATTTTGGGTCCTGAGACACATTTTTGAGAATTTTTCAGATTTTTTTGTTTCAAACTGTGCCCGTAAAAAATGAAAAACGCTCAAAACGTCGGGAAAATGCAGATTTCTCGAAAATATGAAAACATGCTATTTTGCTGTTTAGTTCCCCGACATAGTACCACAACCGTCAGTGTCCTCAATTATTTTTAGATTTTTTCTTGTGGGAGATCATTGTTAAAAACTATGAAAACCAAATTGCTTCGACGTTTTTGCTGTGAGGAGGAAAGTTACGCTTCCTGGTTTTACCGCAGGTGTACATTAAGCAATTTTTAACGTTATCACATATAAACAAGCAATTATTTTACGTAGGAAATGCGAATTGAGAGAGAGAAAAAATTGTCTAGTGGGCGATATATACCAAAATGTTCGTAATGCTTACAACATCGCCGGTTGGCAGAGTGGTTAAGGCGTCCGACTTACGGAGCGGAAAGTCTGGGGTTCGAATCCTGCCGGTGGCAATGTTTTTTTTCCATACGTCGTACTTTATTTTTTCAATATTATTTTATACGATTTATTCACGTGACTTTAAAAATATTTTTTTAATGTTTTGCAAATATTTAAGTAAGTAACGATTTTAAGTAAAATACAAACAAAAATAGTTTTAGAGTATCTATTATTTTCTCGATTGTCTAGTTTATATGTGATAACGTTAAAAATTGCTTAATGTACACCTGCGGTAAAACCAGGAAGCGTAACTTTCCTCCTCACAGCAAAAACGTCGAAGCAATTTGGTTTTCATAGTTTTTAACAATGATCTCTCACAAGAAAAAATCTAAAAAAAATTGAGGACACTGACGGTTGTGGTACTATGTCGGGGAACTAAACAGCAAAATAGCATGTTTTCATATTTTCGAGAAATCTGCATTTTCCCGACGTTTTGAGCGTTTTTCATTTTTTACGGGCACAGTTTGAAACAAAAAAATCTGAAAAATTCTCAAAAATGTGTCTCAGGACCCAAAATATTTCACATTTTTTTCAAAATTTTAGAAAGCATCAAAGAGCGGAAAATGCCTGGAAAAGCGCGAAATCTAATTTACCCTGTAACTACCCTCATGGGCAAGCTAGGGGGTTGAGATTTTACTCAGAGGGGTTTTTCTCGATCAGCTTTCGAATGGTTCAATGGTTATTGAAAAACCTCTAAAGGCATTTTTGACCATCTTATTCGGCTAGGCCCTTTGTAATTGACACAAATTATATTATGTTATTCATTTGAATTATGTATTTTGTAAATTATATTAGAAAGAATAAATAATAATAAATAAATTCAAAAATACTATATAAAACACATGTTTATGTTAACAAATTAAAATGAACCTATCATTATTTCGGCCACTCTAGCAGTGGTGAGTAACCTGCCAGTGCAGCGGTGGTGCGGCTCGTGCCGAAGGAAAAGTCGGAGTGGGCATGGTGGTCCACCATTGGTGGAGACTGGATCGCCGAGCAAGCGAACAGGAAGAGCAGCCACATCTGTTCCGTAGGCCAGCGTTCGGCACCCCGGAATAAGTCACTAATCAATGAACAAGTGGGAAAATGTCAGCCATGAACCAAGAATACCGACCGAAGAGCGGAATGCTTATATCGCTCCGTGCAGGAAAATCGCCTGCGGAAATTATTGCGTGGTTTGACTGCAAGAAGACGTGAGTTTACGACCTAGCCAAGAAATTCCGAAATCCTGACAAACAGTAGGGGGTAACTGCATCCCGGACAACACAGCAATCGAGAAGTGCCGAGTTCGTCATCGAATCGAAAGAAAAGACTAATCAGTAGTGGTGTGCGAGAATCCGAAAATGTCGAGTCGGTACGAGACGAGAATTTTTTTCTAGATCGGGACGAATTCTCGAAAATTTCGGGATTCTCGAAAGTTTCGGGATTTTCGAAAGTCTCAGGACTCTCGAAGGTCTCGGAATTCTCGAAAATTTTAGGGTGTTCAGTACTCGATTACCGTTATGAGAGTCGCTTCAAAATCGATCGCGGTAAGAGATTTCCGATATTTGTGGCGTTTCCGAAAACCACATTATAAAATTTATCCATTGAATCTTTTTTTTTCTTCCTTTCGAGACTTTCGAGAATCCCGAAATCTTCGACGATCTCGATCAGTTTCGAAAACCTCGTTAAAATCGATAATCCCGAAATTTTCGAGAACCCAACCCGTCTTGTCTCGATGTCTTCCCGACCCGTCTCGACCCAATGGATGGACCACGATAGATCCATACATTTTCGGGTTCTCGCACACCCTTACTAATCAGGCTTTACGAAAACCTCTGTTATCACTGGTCTCCCGACTTGTGGCCTCCCTGTAGCCCTGATTGCAAACCTCTTGACTATTGCATGCAGGGCGTAGTCGAGGCAAAGGTAAATGTGAAGCATCACAACATCAAAGGAAACACTAAAGCCCACCAACACGGAGCTGGTGACAAAAATGTACAAGGAGTACATACGATTGCTTTTCATTCTTGTACTTTCGTACAAGCTGGCAAAAGAATATATAGACATTTTCCGGGAATTTGTACGGCTTTTCTTTATCCAGTAATATTTTCGGGTTTACTTCGTCGAGCCTATAGTGTGTTGTGCATATCGATGAACGACGCGAACAATTTTAGTTTGGTCTTTTAACCCAGTGGTTTTGTAATTACGTACACATGCAAAGACGTAACGAAGAGCAAGTAGCATTGAGATAACAAAAATTGGACTGTAATCAACGTAAATACAACGTAGTTTACATCGGTATCGATATTAGGACAAAATTAATTGAATGACTTATTTGTTGGCTTAAGGGAAGAATTTCTGAAGATGATAGCGACCTCCAATAACGAATTAACTCGTCATCCCCAATTAAAAAGTTAACACATTCAATATTAACGTCACAGATATATGACAATATTCCATCTTCTATTTTATATAAAGATATTTAGATTGATTTTTTATATGTCATCATTTAATATTAAAAGTTTCTAACTTTTCTGTAATAACTGTGCGTTGTGTTCAATAGAATGCTAAAACCATAAACGTTGCTGTCGAAACAAACGCCGTATGAAACTATATAAAAATGTTCCTTTTGCCCCATCCTATCCTATAACAAAATAGAAAGCTTTTGCTAAACTAGCGCAAACTATGCAGAATCTTTATGCTATGTAGTGGAGAAAAATGCATAAATGCGAACAAAACGTATTATTAAAGAAAAGGTCTTGCAACTATGAGTAAAACGTGTTTAAAAAACCGTATAAATAAACTTGGGTCTCATAGAACACGGTTCAAAACGTGTTAAAAGCCACGTAGTAAAAATAACTGAAACGTGCTGAAAAAGCTGCATAAAAATCAATAAATCATTCTCGAAAAATCCTCTAAAAGTAAATAAAACGGATGAGCCTCTATAAAAATTATATATACAAAAATCTGTCATATAAAAAGAGATCCAGATACATAACTGGACTCAGGTGCATGTACATAGTAATGGGGACTCTTACTTTTAATTGTGAAGAAGTACCGGTTCTTTACATCGCATTGGTTCAAAGCCAAAGAATGTAGCAGTTAAATTCCGTCTCGAATCTATGCTGTTTACTCGTACAAAATGGCATCGATATTATCCGAGCGGTATCGTTAACGAAGGAAAAGACATGCAACGTCCGGCCATTATTCTTGACGGAGTCACGGCTCTTTGTTAGTGAAATTTACGTACGACCGAGAATTCCGTTCAAGGTAGACTACCTTGACAGGCTTCGGTGTCCAGACGGGTCGTCAGAATTCTTCTCATTGTCAGCCTGTTTCTCCTTTTCACCTGATACTCGCAGGTACGACGAACGGTTAAAAGTGAAACCCGATGAATACTTCAACGCAATCATTCCTGCAGGTACCCGACAAAGAATCAACGAGCGAACCAAAGATTTTTTGCTCTCCGTTTCTCCATTCCTACTGAAATCGGCGACGGAGTCATCATTTACCGAATTACTTGCCAGTTCGTTCTATAAGGGTGTTCTGATTGGACGATCTCGTGGTTTTTTGCCGTTATTTTTGCCTCCTGACTATGTAAAAGAAACTCATTTTGCAATGATTACCCTATTATCTCACAGCTTCACTCATTCATGCATCAGTCATTTATCCAATCTGAGTTACACTTTCTTGCATACAACTTTTAATACTGTTGTTATTTACAGTCATTACGTCTATCCTCCTTTCCCTTTCCTTTCTTTTTCTTTCTAGTTTCTGCAACCAATCTTTAACGATATCTCAAATCATCAATAATCTCAATCTAAATTAAAGATGATATTTAGGATTTTTTTCTCTTAAGATATACAACATTTTGCAAAAAAAACTTTTGTCCTTAGTTGTGTACACTCTTCTTGCATACAAAAAATTGTTTGTTGCGGTGTCATTTCTAGATGACGGTCACTGCACTGTTTAAAAAATATCTAGTAACATCTTCTGAAATGAAAAAACGATAGAAGTTCTTGAACTTCAACGATGGTATGAACTACTGTGAGACAAAAAATATAAAAATCGTGATGTTTAATAAGAGTTTAATCAAAACGTATAAAACACGGTGAATTTTACGTAGAAAAGTATGAATACCAAAAAAATGGGAGTTCAATAATTTGTCGTTTTGCTTCGCGCAATGTCCAATACAATAATGAAAATAATGCCGCAAGAATTTTTCGAATCGCTTCACAACTTCTTTTGTGAGCGTAGCCACCGTTTTTGCCCTATTGTATAACTTACATCAGAACAGGAACCGCAACATTTTTTTTTATACTAAAACAGTGTACAAGCTAAGGACAAGAAGTTTTTTTTATAAAATATTGTATATTTGAAGAAAAAAATTCCTAAATATCATCATTATTTTAAATGATATGTTAAGAAAGTCCCATTAATTCGTCGTGGTATTTTAAATGTGTAAAAAGACTTTTCAAAGTGAATTCTTTTATACAGCAACTGAAATCATTTTTAAACGAAATGGAAAAGCTGAAACAAAAGTAGTATCGTTTTACATGTTTTTTATTATATAATCGCCAATTTTTCGTAGCGATTTCTCAGTTCACTGCCATCTTAAAGTCATAGTATGCTAGATCATTGAGTAGCATACAATATTGTTCAGAAAAATACATAGGTGCCATTTTAAGAAGTCAAAGTGTCCTTTACTTTCCGTTGAAGTAAAATTTTTAATATTGCAATTTATAGTCGACTGAAATTGAATAAAAATAATTTTTAATTGGCACTCAAAGGTTCTTAAGTGGTTTGATACTGATCTTAACTAATATTTCCAAATATTTAGACACAAACTAATACAACCACATAAGAACAAATTATAAAAAATAAGGTATAAGTACTGTTCTTATAATATTACGAAGCAAGTATAAATAAGGTAGAGTGTTTCTAAAGTCCTCCGAAGCAAGAACAAATAAATTATTCTTTTCGAAACTCCTGGAAGACAAAGACAAATATGTTGGACTGTTTCTAAAGCTCTGCGAAGCAAGGACAAATAAATTCGACTGGCCCTAAACTTTCACAAAGCAAAGGAAAATAAATTAAACTATTCCCGCAGTCCTGTGAAGTAGGGAGAAATAAATCAGCCTGCGTCTAGAATCATGCAAAGCAGGGACAAATAATCGTAATCGTTCCTAGTAATAGAAATAATAATCGTAATAGTCCTGTGATGTAAGCACAAATAAATCTGTTTCGAGTGCCCTACGAAACGCGACCAAATAAATTGGATTACTTTCAGAGTCTGAAAAATGATCATAGCATGAATATTACTGCTTTCAAACAACAGGGGCGTGAACATTTTTCTACACTCTGATAAAAATATCTCCTATAATAACAATTGTTCAACATAAATAGCTGAATACTTTTTTGTAGAGAATGTCGATCTGCGTCGATTAGAGCATTGAAAAATATACGATTCTATAAAAAAACGCATATCACCTTCATGTGTCCTCTAAGCGTCCGTCTTTTAAGAAACCATTTACACCAGATTGTGGCCCTCTAACAACCATTCACTTTTTATCTAAAATATATTTTTATATAGAACACAGTATTCAAGCAATTTTTATTTAAAGATTAAAACTGGTCATCCTGTATGACACGTCTTTCGCCGTCTAAAAGTTGCTTGATGTTGCTTTAGTGTAAACATAGCTGAAGGTTTAATAAAATGGCCCAAATCTGCGTAGCTCCGGCACATAAAATATTTTTAGGGTGTCTTTTTATAGATCCCAAGGAATTGTAAAAGTATGATTTTGTAGGGTGCACATGATGGGAAAATTATGAAAAATGCAAACAAATTGGCAGAGCGGCGGAGTCGATAGACAAAATTCATAACTCCGACTCCGATTCCAACTCCTCTTTCTTTTTTACCTCCGACTCCGACTCCGACTCCGACGCCAATTTCGATGCCAATTTCGGCTCCGACTCCGAATCCGAATCCGACTCCGACTCCGATTCCGATTCCGACTCTCCAAATTGAAAAAATATGTACTCAAAATAATTAAAAGTATAGAATAAATTGAATAAATAGTTGAAATATTGTATTAAGTCTAATATTGTATTAAGTCTGTTACTTTCTCACTTTCAGGAAATAGTTAGAAAATGCGTATCAATTTGAGAAATACTAACGATAAAGTTTCCATTTTCGAAAATTAATACAATCTCTAATATTTCATAGAGACACCTCTTGCTTCTAATGATTTACAAACAAAAGAGCCACAGTTGGAGTCGGAGTCGATATATTTTTTTTCGACTCTAACTCCGACTCTAGGAGTCGATATATGTACAGCTTTTTCTTACTCCGACTCTGACTCCAGTGATCAGCAATTACTCCCAAACTCCGACTCCGAAGCCCTGCAAATTGAGGCGTTCACCGATCGAAGAATTGCGATTCGCTGACTTTAAGTTGTTTCAATGATCAAAGCTTTGAAAGAAACGCATGTAATATAGGGTTATCCAAATTAAGTGTCACATCGCCGAACAGATGGCACTGCGAGACGCTTTGCATATCTTCATTTGTTTCCGAAAAATTTCATCGGAAAACGTAAACAAATCCTCATGGAACGCTATTCAGTGCAGCAACGTGTACAAATGGTTAAATAAGAGAGATAAGAGAGATAAGAGATAAGGAAACATTTAATGGACGCATAATTTCACGAGAAGAGCCATCAATTGGCCAACAAGATCGTGTGATCTTACACCATTGAAGTTTTTTCTCTGGGTACTTTTGAAAAGTAAAATGTATGCCAATAATTGAAAGACTATTGACGAGCTGAAAAACAATATCGGAACCGCCATTCGTGAAATTGAACTTCGGTTATGTGAAAATGTAATGGAAAATTGGGTCAAACGTATCGGACTCGTAAAAAAGTCGAGGACACTTGAATGATATTATCTTTTATAATTAATGTCGTAAAGTAGACTTTGTGTTCAAATACAGAAACCATACCAAATACTATGCGTTTAATTTCAATTTGAATATGTGACACTCAACTTGGATAGCCCTGTATAAGAATTCAAACGCTATTTTGCAACTAAAAGTCGATATCTATATCGTACATAAAGAAATTGTCCAAAACATTATTAACAACCACAAAAAACAATAGTTTAAGGAAACTGATTAGTATTTATTTATTCGAAGAATTACGTTTCTAATTATACTATAACTTACTTGTATTTTTGAGGTCACTTTGCTTTCGTTTCAGAAAAAACTTGGGTCAAAAGGAAGTTAACATTAAATTTAAGAAGAGACAGGGGTGGCTTGTATGTGTCTAGTAATCGGTCCAGTCATTCCGCACTGTTCATGAAAGTCAGCAGCAAAATGTCCTGCATTCCGCACAAAGAAATAGAATTTCACCTGAATCGGGTACGACGAGGCTCGGCGATGTCCCGACAACAGCGATTGCGGTGCACTTTCACGTTCCGTATGACCTGCCGTCAATTCAAAACCCGACCACAAACTTATTAGCGTCCGTCACGGGTACCCGTTACTCTAAACTGAAACGGAATCGGCTTTCTACGTGTTTTGTAGTTTCCAGAGAAAAACTTTCTTGGATTGTTTGCGACATAAGTCATACGAGTGACTTGTGTTGAAACGAACACGTACTTCTTCTCGACGAGGACGTGCTTGAACTAGCAAAATGTATAGAAACGGGAATACGTTCACTGCCACGTGTATTTGTTTATTATTGTTTTGTTTAAATCGAACGATTCTTGTATTTTTCGTTAAATTTGCGAAGATACTGATTACGATTAAATGACACTATTTCACATAAAACGTTGTTTTAATCCCTCACCGTACAATTTCCTTCACTGTTAAATTATGTCCACACTAGGGTTGGGCACATTTCATTTGAAATAAAATAACAAATAATCATTTGATATAATTAATTAGTTTAAATACTTCATTATTTTTATTTTACAATTATCTTGAAATAATATTTTATTTGAAATATTTTTTAATTTCAATTACATTGCTCAAATAAAATAATAAATAATATCACCTTGAGAAGAGGTTATTGAGGTACTTGAATTAATTCTTAAATTTATATATGTTAATGTTTGTAGTTTAATAAGTAAGTTTAGCTGTATTCGATTTTAAAATTGTTCTTAAGTACACGAAATAAATAGAATTTTGAAAAGTACTAATCATTTGACGAATTAAAAGATTAAATGCAAAATTGTTTGAATATTACTTGCAATTCAAATAATGAAATAATTTTGATAAAATTATTTGGTTGGTCAAATAAACTAACATACGACTATTTTATATGACATACAGACGAATGAGATAATATATTATCTTCACTATTATTTATAAAATAATTTATTTCGATAATGCCCAAGCCCGGTCTACACTGACACAACATTGAACGATTTTTTGTCGCCTTTTGTTATGCCTCTTGTCAGCATCAACTAAAAGTTGCTTGCTGTTGCTTTAATGTAGAAATAGCTTTATAATGATTTGTACTTCTTCGTTTCTAATAATTTTTTAGAAGAAAAACGAAATTCATGTTTGTTGATAATGTAGATCGATGGCAGGCGAACATTATACTGGCCGAATTGCCGACCGCGATACTAATATTGAAACACCCGAAAAGAGGTCGCAATCTATCGATCTAGAAACGGAGATGTATGTAGAAACCATCCAGTGTGTGTATGCACGTACTTTATTCAGAAGACGAATATATGTTATCCTTTTGTAGTTTAATTATTTATATATCCATTAAGTATTTATATATCCATCCAAAATGCAACAATGTTTATTGTGTGTTTACATTTATTTTAACACATTAAATGCTATGGGGTCACCGACGTCCGGCTCAATTGAATTGCTTAAAAATGATTGTCATAAAATCTAAAAGTTTATGTCATAAAGTATAAACTTATTTATAAAGTAACCAGTAGTTGTTATAAATAGCGTCGATCGCTTCTACTAATGAAATAGATGAAACTTGTGCCAAACGCACAAAATTCGCTCGGTATTCAACGTGTTAAATATGTATTGATAGCAGAAGACTTGCAAGATAAGAGTAACATTTATACGTGATAGAGTTTGCTTGAAATCTTCATTACGAGTCTAATTCAATATTATACGGTAAGAAGTTAATATGAAAGCGGTATTAACTTTTAATACTTTTAAATATAAAAAATTAACGGCACCAGATCAACGTCAACGTATTCATTACTATGAAAAGGAAGAAAAAGGAAAAAATGAGGGTATCGATGCTGTGCTGTTACGGATAGGTGAACGCATTCACATTTGAACTATTTACATATAATAATGTAAACGCGTTGACGTTGTTTTGCTCTGGTGTCGTGAATCTGTAGTGTTGTTAAGTGAATGGCAGCCTTTATTCTCATAATTTTCAAGGTGTTTTTTTTTTTTTTTAAACATCGGTTTACCAATTACACACAGGTGTATGTAATCCCTTAATACTTTCGCTACCACTGTCACACATGTATTTAAATATTAAATTTCCCATTCTCGAAGAATTCTAGATACTTAAACTGTGATAACTTCGATAAAGAAAAACAGTACAATAATAAGTTTGGACTCATTTTAAAGCTTGAAGTTTCTACTTTCCACAATCCTTTAAAGGCGAAGAGATATTTCTCATTAAAGTAATATTAAACACGATGTAATTTGGATGATATTTACATGTTTAATTGACGATAATAAGTTTCAGGCGCGGCGAAGACAGCGAATGAAAAATAACGAGAGACTAAATGTCGAGTAGTCGGCAAACATCAAAAGCATCAATTTCGCTGAAACAGATAAATGCAATTGTATAACTTTTTTATTTTTCATTATTTTGTTTGAAATCTTGCACTAACATATTTGTGACGTTTTTCTGATTAAAGTGAGACCAAATATGACAAAATTCGGAGTATTTTTGCCTATGTAGATTTGTACTTTAAAAACTTATTATCGCTAATTAAACATGCTAATATGCACCGAATTATGTCATATTTGGTCTCATTCTGGTCGCAAAAGATAAAGGAACCTCAGGGAATTGTGTCCCGCCCGTAGAAAGCAATGTTTCGGACCCGAGGTCGTCGCACTCTTCGCGGCATTACTGTATTATATTACGCGATAGTGCAATAGTGAATTACGATTTTCGTAGGTGGTAAAAATACAAAAGTTTTTTAGCAGAAACAGATAAATGTCTGTATTACAAAAATCCATCTTGAATTGGCAAGAAAATATTCTCCTAGAAACAGAACGTGCCATTAAAACATTTTCACCTTGCTGGTGCCCCAAATAACAACCAAGGTAAACATGTATCTGTCAATTGATACGTGACTATCGCGCGCGTCTACGACGTATGCAACTAATACCTCTGCTGATCAGATTGCCGCATTTTAGGCGGATTTTTAATTGTTAATCACTCAAAAACGAAGTCGAAATCACAATTCTTTTATTATTCATTTTCGTCTTATATTGTCATGGAGGACCACCACTTAAATTTTCTCCCACCTGTAACTGAACATGTTGTATGTATATATGTAAATACATATGGCATATTACATTATATTATGTTATGTCGTGTTATATTATGATATATTTTAATATATATATATATATATATTGTCGTGGTATGTTATGGTATATTATATGTATTGTATAGCATTCGGTTATATTGTGTTATATTACGTACTATGTTAAGCTGTATGGTGTTACATATTGTATAATAAAATTGTATAAATACGAAGAGGGGAGTCCTCGTCAAAGCCGAGAGGCAAGGCGATAAAAAAAATAATAATAACAACAACACAAGTCTGTGTCGTTTCCAGTCTATCTCAATCAAGTATTAGCTTGCGAAATGACCCAGTTTTAACCTATTTCATAAATGAAAATTTTTGTATTAATTGCACCTATTTTATAAGAACGGCTGCTACGTGGTGATTTGCTCGTCACCGAGGGAGATCCGAAAAGACAATTTCCGTGAACGAAATTGTGAAAGCGTGTTTTGCTCCTCCGACTAAAGAGTGGTGTTAATTTCCGGAGTTTTTCCCGATTCCGCGAGGGGATCGTTCGATTACGTCGTCCAGATTTATACAGATTACGCAAGCGGCAATGTAGAAAGTCGAACGATTAAGGTAAGAAAAGAGTCGCTCGCTCAGACTTCCTGCAAATTAGTGAATGTTTACATCCCAGAGGCTCGAGGAAGTTCGCATGAGACTTTCCTCGCGCGGAGGAGCTAGTTTAATTGAATTATTGCCGGCAAGAGGAAGTCGTGGAGACGCGAGTCCCTTCCCAGGAAGGAACTCGTCTGCTTGATTAAGTAAGAGTTCTCCGTTCGAAAATGATTTCCTGAGAACGGGCGAGGACGCCCGATTACGAGCCTTTCAATTAGACGGCACATAATTAATCGCACTCGGTAGAAAATCTAATGTAAGTTACAGATGATCAGCACTGCAAGCAAACGGTTTCGAATTAGCCCCGCACCTCTGGCCTCCTGATAACTGCACGGTTTTCGAGTCAGGTAGCGCAAGTACGTGTGGACTAATTGGACACAAATACACGTGTCATGATTCATTAACTAACGGTTTGCTTCGAGCACGTTCGCGCTAACAAGGAAACAACTCACAGCTGACGACCATTAACATTTTCATGAAGTTTAAAAAGATGATTTTAACCTCAAATAATGGCGTAGAATGTTTCCTGACGATCAGCCATTTCTACAAACAATCAGAATGAATACAAATGACGAATACATCCCTGTATCAGCATTTATGGCTATCACAATAGCAGAATATTGTCGCTGGAACTTTTTAGCATGACATTATCACAGTATTTACTAGCATATCTTCGAAAATACAAAGAAATTTTTATGTGTTAATTAAATGATACAAGAGAACTTTTTCGAGATAGAACTATAATTTTTTTAAACCATGCGATAGTGCATTTGAAAACAAACTCAACAATCTATAATATGTACCTACACTTGATTTTGAATAATTTTTGAGGTATTCAAAATTCTGACACTGCATTTATGAAAAACTACTTTGCACAAATGTTCGCAATCGTTTTTGTCCAAGCAACACGTCTCTCAAACATTCGAAGAGAAAAAAATTCAATTTTCATATATGCTAGTAAGTTAAAATGCAGCTATAATTCGATAGTTAAGTTTAATTCGGCTGTTTGATCGGCTATGCTTAGTGAAATGTTGAAACTAAGCAGGCACGACGCCATCATGCAAAATTATTTCTATGAGAACTTACCTTTTACAGCTCCTCGCTGCTTCGTCATCGTCTGTCGGTGCACCAGCACCTGAATCCTGCAAAAACACATAAACCTGATCAATAAAAATTTACTGTTATTACAATCGTCGCCTCATTTCAAAAGGATGCAAACTACGTCCGATTTACAGTAATTTGAATAAGGAACTACCGAGAATTGTTTGAAATAGAGCTAGCACCGTTACCCGAGTATATGAGACACCCGGGTACCCATGAGACACCCGGGTAGAGCAAAAATACCCGGGTATCTCATGAGATAACCGAGTGCCCGGGTACTCGGTATCTCATGAGACAGTGGAGTACCCGAGTACCCGGGTACCCAAGTATCTCATGAGATCTCGGAACTGGCTCTGCTAGAATTATTACTACCCTACCCGAGCCGCGGTTCGGTTCTTCATAACTTCTTCGAGAACCGGAACCGATATCATAACAGGTTTCAATCCCTGGAACCGAGTACTATCTCATGAGATAGTACTCGGTTCCAGGGATTGAAATACCCGGGTAGCCGATTATCTCATGAAATACCCGGGTACATGGGTAATTTTCGTTTGCCCGAGTATCTCATGACTAACCCGGGTACCCGGGTATCTCATAAGTCATGGCTCTAGTTTGAATGATATGATCAATTACGTTTTTATTATCGGCATAGTTTCTAGCAATAAAAGTTAATTATTGCTTGTTTTCTCGTTTAAAAATTCTACAACGATGAGATAATGGCATATCCTAACCCTTCTGTACCGTTGGAGTTTGTGTTACATTTGTATCGTTTAGATCAAATCAATAAAATAAATTCTAGAAACGTACAAACTGCTTATTTTGTCCCGCAAAGTAATACACAAAGACAAGCTAACTTACTTCACAATGTTAACAAGGAAATTAATTTCTTATAAGTTAACATTAATTAATACTGTTAACCACTTGCTTATTTTCGTCACGGATGCTTGCAAATATCTCTGCTTGGTAACCAATAGTTAATCTCAGTGTTTGGAATATACATAATATGTATAATATGTATATCGTAGAATTCTTAAAAAATGTTGCAATTTGGACTAAACTGACCATGAGCTAATTTAAATGCACTGAATGCTTAGGATTCCGTATCAATGCTTAGTTTCCTATCTTAATTTATATATACATTTACAGTATTTCATCGTTAAATGTCCTCAAATTTTGAACAAGAATCGTTGCAAAACAATCCCTCCTTTCGCGGGGTATACCCCGTGAGGGGCCGTGAAGCTCGAGAAGCCTCGGTCGCCGAGAAGTGTAACATAATACGGGTCGAGTATATCGGTGAGACCACTACTAATCCAATGACAAAACTTCTTTATTTTTCATTATTTTTTTATCGGATTTTCACAAACATACTTGCAGCATTTTTCTGATGAAAATGATACGAAATATGATGTAATTACGATGATATTTACTTGTGTAATATATTTGTGGAATTTTTCTGATTAAAATAATACCAAACACGATATAATTCGGATCATATTTACAATAATTTTCCGAAACTTTCATCGTCCATTACTCAAGTCGATACCATAGGAATTATAATATATAAAATGCCACGGATATGTTGGTGAAAGTTCCATTAAAAAATAATAAAAAATAAAGAAGTTTTGTCACTGGATTAATTGTTGTTTTCACACAGACGTACTCGACCCGTACTATGTTACACTTTTCGGTGACCGAGGCCTCTCGAGCTTCGCTGTCCTTTTCTACGTTTGGCACAAGTCAAAGAATAGTATCATCTGAACATTAAACGTCGCCGGCCGGACCCGTGGTGGCGATGATTATCGATGAAATACTGTGCATCGTGTTCCGACCACGCAGTTCAAATGAAAGAGTGAGTTGCATTCTTCAAACGCCTATAACTAAATTAATTTTACGAATTCAAACAAATCTTTTCGTACACACGTTCGAGAACACTTATGCTTAAACGTGTAAGATCATTCAAGAATTTTTGGGGATTGTTTAAAACACATATAAACAAAAAGAACTGCATGGACTTGAACAGCCCAGTACGCAGACGATGCGACGTCAGTAAAAGTAAGAGTGCAGACGGAGGGGTTAGGTGTGAAATGAATGTTAAAGCAAACGCATGAAGCAGTTCCACGTTCAGGAGGTGTGGAGAAGAAAATACACATACAGTGCGCCTATTATCAATAAAGTACGTGACAACGTGGCTGAATGAAGCTACACGTGCACATACACGTGTCCGATGCACACGAGAGTGTGCGCACTAAAAAAAGGCAGAATGCCGCCAGCGAAGCACCTGTTAAGGCTGTCTTTATTAAACGATTCTACGCGTGATGGCAACCACTTGCCTTTCGTGGGTCATGTGCGGGATGCTTCGCGTTCCCGGATTAAACTCGAATGTTAAAGCACGGTGTCAGGACGTCAGCAAAAGTAAAGGCTATGGAGACAGAAGCGGAAAATAAGAGCGAAGTTTTAGTGTTTCGCGCATGTATTGGGTTTCTCGAATAACTCTGGTTCCATCGAAAGTGAAATAATTGTCAAAAATTGGTTTATCACATACGGTGGCCCGAATTAATATTCGGACACTCTTTACAATACAATAACTTTGTTAAGATTAAACTAAACGACTTCAGTTTTTTTTTTTAAATAAATAAATTTTTCCAAAAATTGCTATTGGTTGGAATTGCGACGAAAAAAGTAGAGATCACAATTTTTAACTGCTTTATCTGTGTTTGTAATGAAAATTTAAAAGACGCCTTTCGTAGGTCTAGGTATCTTATACACATGTACAAAGTTTCATCGAACTCGGTTAACGTTGTTATGAGTTACAAAGCAGAATTCCCTAAAAAGGCTGAAAATCCGCGACTTTCACCCTTAAGCTTTCAACTTGTAATGTTCGTAGCTCATAGCAACATTAACCGACTTCGATGAAGTGATGCCAGATCGGTTAAATCGAGGGGAATACAGTTTACCACCTCTCTGACGACCAGAGTCATATGTTACACGTTGCGCGGCACATCACGTGACCAGTCTGTGGCTTAGTGGGGGACGTTGAAGTGTACTCAGGTAGTGGAATGAGATATTGGAAGGGGAAAAGGAGGAGACGAAAAAACAACCAGTTCTGATTGTTTCTGCCATCACTGCTTCGATGAAAGGATGAGAAGATGGACAATTATTTAAGGAATCTGGAGAAGGAAAGAAAAAGAAAAATGGAAGAGTTGCAACGCAAGGAAGGGACAGGGGAATAGGAAATCCAGAGAGTAATATAGTAATCGGTGCAATAGGGTAAATGGGAACGAGGGATTGAACGAGTGAATGTGATTAGATTAAGTTAGATTTTATGTAAAGCCAAGTCCGATTCTTAGCCGTGAGACTGAATTAGATAAAATATTATTATAATTTAGGGAGATCTACAAAAGGTATATTTTAAATTTGCTTTACAGACACAGATAAAAAAGTGAAAAATTGTGACCACTACTTTTTTCTTCACAATTTCGACCAATAGCAATTTTTATAAACAACTATCTACACGTTACCTAGTAAACTAATCCTTCTAAAATCTAAAAAAAACTGAAGTCGTTTAGTTTAACTTTAACAAAGTTATTGTATTGTAAAGTGTCCGAATATTAATTCGGACCACTGTATGTACCTATGTACTACATAAACTTAACACTAAATCTACCGAGCCTAGTGATGAGATTGATACCAATACTATTGATGCTACTCGATACAATCCGATACTAAAATACTCGGGAGGAAGTATCGATATGTATCGAAATTTCAATGTATCAATTATCGATACAGATTCTTCTTCATTCGATACCAATCCAATACTGTACGTAAATCAAAAGGAAAGTATTGATATGTGTTTTACACTTACATGAATATTAATACCTACCTAAATATCTATACCTATTTGATATGTATCTAAACGTAGTAGTGTATCGCATACAGTTAACGAAATTATGGATACCCTTTTGATACCTATTTGATACCTCGTATAGTACTTACTTTTTTCGCAAAAATATTAATACGTGCTTGATGCTTGTAGAAATGAATCGGATATAGTTCACGAAAAAAATTACTTTCTACTAATTATTATTATTAAAAATCAATAAATGCATAGCAATAAAAATGCATAAAAAAATTATAGGCCGTCCCATTTTGAAGACTTTAGCAGAATATTATATGAAAAATAAATAGTTCTTTTATTTATTCAATAACTATACAAATTTAAGAAACTTATACCGTATGGAACTCCGCAAAGAATTTATCATGCACTGGAACGTCACAATGTCTGCATATTCTTGTTGTTTTCTTGCCACAACCAGCATCTATTGATATTATTATGTGATCAATTCCATCGAATTGCACTACAGAGCTTACTTCATGAAAATGTAGACGCAATGGCGACATCTGCTCGTGTATTTTAAAGGTGCTTAGTTCAAAAAATTACCTTACATAATAAGTCTTTCTCATTTATGAGTTATACTTATATTGAAAAAAAAATATTTAATCGACGTCCTAAAAATGGGACGATCGCGGGTAATGGGAACGTGAGAAGTCCATTATTATTGTGCGTTTATATCATATTAATTTCTTGCCCTATCATATTAACTGTAGAATATCTTATTAGTACGGTCGTCCCCGCCGCGAAATTCGTTTGTTTTAAGAAATTGTTCTAGTAGATATCAAACAAGTATCGATACTTTCGTTTTGATTTCGGTACGGTATTGGATTGATATCAATTCAAGAAGAACCGGCATCGACAATCAATGCCAAGCATTCTGAACTTTGATATATACATATCGATATCAGATCAAAACTTATAGAATAGTACAGTATTTTATCGATAACTGTCCCAAACATCTGGCCGATGTCTGTCCCAAAACAATCCCCACTTCCGCGGGGTATACCCCGTGAGGGGCCAAGAATATCGAGAGGCCGCGGTCGTCGAGAACATAATACGGGTTGAGTATATCGGTGTGAGACCACTACTAATCTAACAACAAAACTTCTTTATTTTTCATTATTTTTTATCGGATTTTCACAAACATACTTGTAGCATTTTTCTGGTGAAAATGATACGAAATATGATGTAATTCCCATGACATTTACTCGTGTAATGAACGACGAAAGTTTCGGGCGCAAGGAAGGACAACGTATGGGAAAGAAAGAAACGCGGAGAGTCGCGGTCGTCGGCACAGTTCAAAGGCCTACGTGTCTTCACAGTGCAATGCCAATAAAAAAACTTTTTTATTCTTACTTATTTTTTTATGAGACTTTTACTAATATATTTGTGGCATTTTTCTGATTAAAATAATACCAAATGTTGCATTTCTCGGCGCGGCCGAATACTCTTGAGCTTCGCTGTCCTTTTCTACGTTCGGCAAAAGTCAAAGAATAGTATACCTGGCCGATAACTCTCCTTGGCCGAACCCGTGTTGTGGACAGTTATCGATAAAATACAGTATCGATAATATCGATACGGTATCGGTCCCATTACTAACCTAGCCTTAAAACTAACTGGTACATATTGCCTTATAAAAATGTTTGCTGTTTGTATTATAATATGTGCTCTACTAAATGTACTTATTTAATCATTTCCCACGAAAGCATCTTTATAATTTCAATAATTGTAAAAGAAAAAATCTGGAACCGGTTATTTTGACCGGTGATGATAGATTTAATGTTAAACGTACATGATGAATATGCATGCACAATATGCACTTATTGAAACCCGGATAATTAACTTTTCGAACAAATGACGGTCATTTGAATCTTGTAATGTCCACATACTCCGCGAATTATTAGATGTGCAAATTATTAGGTTGTTATATATGAAATGTCCGGTTTAAAAATGCAAACGTTATGAAGCGATTTCATCAAGACATACTATTACAATCTTCCAGTTCACTATATGTCATTTTAAGGAACAAAGCCGATCTTTAAAGTTCTGTCTTCAGTTTTTATTGGAATACCTAATTTTACTTTTCAGTACAATTTATTCCAACGTCACTCAATGCTATTGTGCATTCTTTTCCTATGAGTGAAAAAAAAACATATTAACGGTAGCGTTGCATAATGCTTGATCAAATTAATCAACACACTATTCGTTGACGATAAAGGAAGTTACAAAATGGAGATGGCAATCTTATAAATAAAGAACATGAAGGGCCAAGAAATTGTATTTCTACCATAATATGTACAGATAAGAAACTTGTAATCCACTGACTGAACGCGTTGCTACGATTGGTGCTTACTTTAGTTTATTTAACAAAAAAGCTGAGCTTGTTAAACATTACTGTTAAAACTGGAACATTTCATATGCAACGACCGAATTAACAGTAGATTTACGGGGCCCGTCAAAGTGACGGATTCAAAAATGTTTGATTTACGATTATTAAGAGTGTAAGGAGGCATTCGTGAGGAATTATTAAATAGATTTATTTTTTTGTGTACATATTACAATAAAAATCGTTGAAAATCTAAGTAAATACAATTTTATTATTTTTATAAAGCAATGTAAAATAATCAATTTTAGTGCTCCGTAAACCTAGTGTTAATCGTGGTCCCTTCGTCACAAACTTGTCGTTTATTTACGAACGATTGAAATAAAGGATGGATTAAAATTAACATGCTCATTGAAAAAAGCTGTAACTTTTTTATACTTTTTGCTCGCTGAAAAATTGAAGACAATATTCATTCAATTTTATTATTAATTTTCGGTTCAGCACAGTGAAAGTGATAGATGAGTATTTTAATATGGTGTACACAATGGAGCAAAGCAATACATTCATGTGACACAGACTTTTAAGATAAAGAACAACCCTAAAACAATCCTAAGACTAGTTTTACTAGTTCAAAAAATATGTATTCAAAAATTAAATTTTAGGTACTAGGGATTGCAATACCGGTACACCGGTGTACCGAATACCGGTGTTTCGTGCTATTTTGCAATTTCGTGAAACCGGTATTTGCTAAGGTAAAATACCGGTATTTTCGGTATTAGCTATAAATAATAAATTTTTTTTTTGGCCATCTACTCTTATTTGAAATGTACAAATTAATGTTCCCGATAGTGAATTCGATTTAATATCAAAAACTGTAACACCTCTGCTTCCAATAAAGCTGGCTGTGGAAGCATTATGTCGGAAGGATTCCAACTTATCAACAGCGAATGCAACATTAAATTTTATGTTGCAATCACTTAAAGATCAGGACACGCCACTTCCTGAGGAATTATACAGTGCATTGAAAATTCGTATGCAGAAAAGGCATAGTGAACTAGAAAATATTTTAAGGTATTTACATAATTATAACGACTTAAAAAAAGAAAACTAAAAGGAAGAAAAGAAGCTAACAAGTTCAAATTTAATTAATTTCGTCGTCAATTTCCATAAAAACATTTATGAAAATCAAACACAAACCTATCCAGAAGAATTCGTTGAAGATGATGTTGATGTAAATATCGAAAAAGAATTGTCTCTCGAGTGGAAACTACAATTAGCTATAAATAAAAAAATTTCCACGAACAATAATACAAAAAATAGGTTTATCCAAAACCGTCAGACGAGAGACCGAGTTGTTAGAAGATGAAGGACATCGAGGCAAATATTTAGAGAAAGTATATTGCTCATTATTAACAGTACCACTAACCAGCATGGATGCGGAAAGAGCATTTTCAACTGCAGGTAATTTTTGCAGAAAAATACGTTCCAGCCTTAAGGACAGTTCAATAGATGCTTTATGTTTTTTACACTCACATTTCAAAAATATGTAGTTTATAAATCAATTAATGTTTTTTTCTATTAAACAACTGTGTTTTTGTACCTTCTTGCAAATTCCTAATACCGGTATTAATACCGGTATTCCGGTACAACGTTTAAACAAATACCGAATACCGGTATTGTATTTTTGATCCGGTATTGCAAACCCTGTTAGGTACATTTCGCTCATATGGTTATACACATACATGGTAATAAAGTTGATCATGGTCATTGTCTGACTCCATACTTCAGTTAATTCAACACAGTTAATTACACAAAATCATACAAAGAAAGAAGTAACAACCCATAAAAAGATAAGTAAAAGTAATATATAGACTGTAGATTTTAATGAAAAATAAAAATTTTCTGCAATAATTGCAAAAAACAGAAGTCAAAAACAAGTGTCTTTCTTCCTTTAATAATTACAACGAAAATAATATACAGTGGTTGTAAAAATTGATCGTGCATCTTTTAAAAACGAATACCTTTTTTAAAATTGGATCAAACGACTTGATTTTTTTTTATATGTTCGAAGAATTAGTTTACTGGGTAATATGTATATAGTTGTATTTTTAAATTCCTATTACACGGAATTACGAAGAAAAAAGTAAAGGCCACGATTCTTAACTTTTTTATCTGTGCCAGTAATGAAAATGTAAAAAGATGCCCTTTCTAGATCTAAGTGTGTTATATACATGCACGAAGTATCATTAAAATCGATTAAGATTGCTGTGAGCCATAAATGATTAATAATGACAAAATGATAAAAATGGTGAGGAACTGCGATTTTCAACCGATTTTGATGAAATTTTGTGCGTGTACATAACTAACTTAGATCTACAAAAGGCATCTTTTAAATTTTCATTATAGGCACAGATGAAAAGGTTAAAAATGATGACCTTTACTTTTTTCTTCGCAATTCCGACCAATAACAATTACAACGAATTTTTTAACTAACTACACATTAATCTACCCCTTCTAAAAAACTTATTCGTTTTTAAAAGGTGTACAAATAACTTTGTACACCCACTGTATTAATATTCCGCAAATCGTTTAATTTTTGTCCTGCTTTGTATATTACTTACTCATTTTTATCACAAATGCAATCCTCTAGCTACGAGAAAAAAGTAACCCGTGCAATCGATTTGTAGTAATTTATTTGTAGTAATATTAAAAAATCATCACAAATACTGCAAATATCACAGTGCCGTGCACATTAGGCAGTAAAGGGGCCCTTAAAATCAATAGCCCTGTATTCCTCGACGAATCCGTCCCCTCTGGACGCGCTAGAAAAATGCAACTACCTTTTGGGTGAGTGCACTTCGTACACCACGGAGCATTCAGTATATGCAAAGTGCATACTGGGAAACGTCGACCCTTTTTCGACTCCCTCGTTCAATGGGTTCCAGAGTTAGTCATCCCCCGAGATATCTCATTGCATTGAAATGTCAGGATTAGGTTTTTGATAAACCCATCGATCGGACGTTTCGTTTCTTCGAGCGGTGCAACTGCAAAAGTGATTCGATTTTTCATTGTTCGAGCGTAAAACTCTGTTGACGTGCACAGACTTCTCATTAATTCTATGTGCATTGTTAAAGATATTGGCAACGCTGACATTTACAAAGATCCGAGCTCATATGAAGCTCATCGGGACTTCTGAAGAGATAACAGATGAAGCGAACACGTGCAGTGCTAAAAGATAAGAAAATTTCCTAAAGAAAGTATTATGTACTACACGGTATCATTAAGAGTATTCTGTATTCTATTATAATTTTTATGTTTTCGTCTGTTTCATTGTAATTGTAAGTTGGACCTGTAATATAAAAATAAGAAAATACACAAATATTATTTACAAGATTTAGGTTTCAGAAACAGGAAGGAAACAATTTCGGGGATGATTATTCGCGATGATATAACATGAAAATCACGAGAAAGTATGGTGGTTTAGCTTGATCTTTCAGTTATTAACAATCAAATATCTCCCTAATCCATCAATAAGATCAAGCACACCCAATGGTAAACGTGATCTCGTCAACAATTTGAAAGCAGAGCTGAAATTTCAGCTCCTTTAATCATGATGCACGTTTTATATCGTTATAAAGTATCATCCCCTAATTTTCTCCCATCTGTTGCGGAATACTTCTGTAAGCCAAGGCAATAAAAAGGAATTAATTTAAAAATAATCAAGCTATTCCAAATTATTTTTATTATATTTAATACTTATTATGTTAATAATTAAGATTTCTTTAATCTCACTAGGTGGCCAATTTGTTTCAAACTCTAGCTGCCTGTTACTTTATCAACTTTCTTATGTTTGCTTTGTATAGTTCGAAATGGAATCGATTTGGCGAATGAGCGGCTCGTATCATTACAGCCTTGTTATCATTAGTTGCTCGACCAACGTAAGTATAACGTCACGTGAGACGTGTTAACCAACCATTCGATAAACATTGCCGAGGATTGCCAGGGCACAACAGTTTTGTTAATTAATTAATGACCCGTGCATCAGCTTGACTGTGCTCCTCCGTGACCTTGCACCTCGGCGGCTTTTGCGAAGCATGGATAACTTGCCATTCGGAAAGTCGTTTCCCGTGAAACAAGGAAACCGGCAACGTGAACGTGAACGTGAACGAGGAACAAGGGCGAGGGCGAGGGCGAGGGCGAGGGCGGATCGAGGGTGACAGTCAGAGAACCACGGTCTTTTGTTTCAACTGAACCATTTTGCTCGACGGAGAAAACGTTCTCGTCACGGGTCTAGTTTACGGAGAGCAGAGATATAATGGAATCCACGTGTTCCTTTCGCTCTCTTTTTCGACTCCCTTTCGCCGTTCTAGCATCGGGATGGATCTAACCTGTGGTCGAGCGGAGTTAGCATGCGTGTGTGCGAGCACCACGAACAGTTGGTCGACCGCCATGACATTTCGGCGTCAGCAATTTTATCGCGAAAGAGCAAATTTTCTATTAAAACTAGATCCACCTGCTAAGGGAGAATCCTGGTTTTTCATTTTCAAATTTCATTTCTCGTTGTCCAACAAAAGCACACTGGTCATATCTCTGCAAATATTAACCCTTTGCGGACGGGAAGTATGTTCAGCGTACTTATCGACGGTTCGAATGTACAATTTTCCTTGGGAAATTAAATGGTGTACTGAAAGCTACGCATAAGAATTAAATGAAGGAGCAAGTGTTGTGTTTGGTAAAAATTTGTTTGATATTTTTTGAGTAATGATTTATTTAAAAATTATTAGCAGTTGTAGAATGGGAAAATTGCTTAGGCGGCTATTTGCCGACACTCGTCCGCAAAGGGTTAATACAATGTGGTCCACTTAAAGATCAATACGGCCCCATCAATACCACCTAAAGGTCATGGTATAAAAGACATTTTGTATGCAGTTTGACCGACATCGATGTACGAATACGCTGTAGAAAATATTTTTATGCCAAGATCATTTTTCGAACTTTTTCACACATAGATATGTTTTTTCAGTATACAGGGTGTCCCACGTAACAGTTTTCACGATTTTTTAACTACTTGCGATAATCTGACAAAAAATATTTTCAACAAAAGTTGATCAGTTTTCGATTCGCTATATATTGCAATAAAAAAGTTCGAAAAACATTTTTTTTATAGTATAGTCAAGGTCACCTTCATTTTTTTAAATGGCACTTTGTATTTTCGACTTAACAGTATTATAGTCCGTGTCAAGACGAATTCAACGACTTAGTATACCATGACCTTGGGATGACCTTGAAGGCGAAGAAATGAAAATTTCAACAAAACATGACAATCTGCTTGAATGGGTGATAATAACTTGTGTTTATTATTAAGACTCGAAATTACATTCAATTCAGAAACCTTGACTAAATGAACGCAAACGATTTCTTAAAAAGTCACATCAGATGTTCGAATTGAAATCTGTTTTGTTGTAGGCACAATAGCGTTCTTCGTAGTTCATTGGTTGCTCTTACAATACTGTCGTAGCGAAGTTCTTCGCATGCTACCAATGCAAATTTACAACGAAGAACGGAATTGTGCCTACAGCAAAACGGATTTCAATTCGAACATTTGATGACTTTTTTACGAAATCGGTTGCGTTCATTTAGTCAAGGTCTCTGAATTGAATGTAATTTAGAGTCTTAATAAAAAACACAAGTTATTATCACCCATTCAAGCGGATTGTCATGTTTTGTTGAAATTTTCATTTCTTCGCCTTCAAGGTCATCCCAAGGTCATGGTATAAAAGGTCGTTAAATTTGTCTTGACACGGACTATAATACTGTTAAGTCGAAAATACAAAGTGCCATTTAAAAAAATGAAGGTGACCTTGACAATACTATAAAACAAAATGTTTTTCGAACTTTTTTTATTGCAAAATATAGTCAATCGAAAACTGATCAACTTTTGTTGTATATATTTTTTGTCTGACTATCGCAGATAGTTAAAAAATCGTGAAAACTGTTACGTGAGACACCCTGTATACTGAATGAACAAACTATTAGATACACCTGTGCGAACTGACAAGTGTTCATTGAAACAATTAAATTCTAAATGAAAATCTACCTTCACTGAATTCTTATTATCTTTACGAAGTAATGATGTTTGCAAATTGCAAATGAGTATTTAGTAATACTATAGATAACATTATTCGTCACATAGACAACAAATATGTTTCTCATACAGTGGCTCTAATCATTTATTTATCAATACTAAGTGAATATTTTCTTTGACTTCTAAAACTATAAACGAAATATGAAATTCATTTCTAATAAATTAAATAAAATATATTTTTTATATCAACGCAACTGAAGGAAATATTATATTTATATGACTACATTTACGTGGGCCGCCCTATATATTTATATATGATTGTATATAGATAAAAAGTAAATCCAAAACAACTAATACGTTTTACTCAATAATGGATTCAATTTCTTCTGTTACCGATTATAGCTTGGCAACGTTTTGGGTTGGTTTGTACTAATTTTTTCGTACAAGGCAAGTAGTGAGTCATTGTACATATATTTCTCTAATACGGTCAATTAGAATTCTCAATTGTAACATACATTTTTCTTTACACTTGTACAGTGCTCCCTCGAATAACGCGGTCTCCAGCAACACGGTTTTGATTATACACGAATTTTGTTTGACAGATTTTATTTTTTTTACATTTACTTCGAATCAATTTAGTTTATCTTTACAACTTTCTTTACTTTATCGCAAATAAGAGACGAGAGGAAGAAAAAATGCGAACAATGAACCGTACAGCCATTTAGGTATATGTATACAGACACTGCAAGTCGAAGATTGTCGGTTTTTGAGAAAATCAAACGTGCCTCGCAGTTCGTCATTTGGAGACACTCTACACGGATAACACGCAACTAAGGTGGGTTGAAGGTCAACTTCCTTGTTTTAAATGGAATGATGTGTTCTTTTATCCACCATCAAAAAGTGCGTTTTAAGATGAGTTCAATTACCTATGACTCAAGGTCATTCAAGGTCAAACTTGCAGGAAAATGCAGAAAAGGTGTGATCGTTTTATTTGTACTTCGGTTTAGTATGTGTTCAAAATGATTACCTCATACTTCAATGCACTTAACAATTCTTTGTTTAAACTTCTCTAACTTTGCTCAACATTTTAGCACAAGCTTCGCATATTTTGACTTTCTTGTTTTCACGCGTCGTAGGATTAATGGACATTACACAGTTTTTAAGCACAGAACCTGAACGGAGAAAACGCTGTTCTAGTCTTTTAAATGCCATATGCGATTTTGATAGTCTATCTGGATAACGTTGTGCATACAAATTAGCGTCCATTCTGTACTTTTTCCTGCATTATCCTAGTACCATAAACGTATCAAAACAATTTTGATACATTTCCATTTTCACCACTTATTTAAGTGCTATCGTTCAGCGAAGGATACCTTAGCACGAATAATAATGAAAGTAAACTGACTATCTTGTAGAAGAACACAGTAATGCATAAATACGTTTGTTTTCATTTCATTGATAATGACTTTGATGTTGTCCTGAGTAATGCTGACATTGAACACCTGTTATTATTTTTGTGTGAAAGTTCGAAGGCACGAACTAAAGTACAAATAAAACGATCACACCCTACAAATTTGACCTTGAATGACATTGAGTCATAGGTAACTGAACTCATCTTAAAATGCTCTATTTGATGGTGGATAAAAAAACACATCATTCCATTTAAAAAAAGAAAGTTGACCTTCACCTCACCTTAGAGTGTCCACCGGGAAAAATAAAAATTCCACCACATGATGTCCCCCTCGGTACTGAACAATTTTCATCTGAAACATTTTTGCGTATAATCAATATTTTTGGAGATATGTATACGTCGTAACTCTTTATAATTTCCACCCTGTATTATCATGGACATTTGAAAATATTATTATAATTATCGATTTGCAGGTGTTTTCTATATCTTCTTTGATTACACGTGCTACAATCAACGCTTGATCTTTTCAATAACCCCATAATGACGCCTTGACATTCCGGCTTCAGCAATCTTATTGCGAAAGGGTGAAGTTTCTATTAAAAGAAAAAGGTACAATACATGTATATTCACATTCGCTGGATGAACATACAGGAACAAACATTGATTTCTATCATGTTATACAAGACTTGAACGTTCATCATTTCAAATTAGCCGTCGATTCAGCGGGAACACAAACGAATCGATTATCGAACGAAACCAACAGGAGAAAGTGAAAAACGTCGTTCCTTTCGTGAGACTCGCACACAGCATACGTGTACCAATTAAATATGTACGCAGACATTGAATTTTCTACCATGAATTTCTGATTATTCCAGTGATCAAATAAAGAAACTTTCAACTTGTAAACAACTAATACGCGATACCACGTAGAAAAGCGTACGAAGTAATGCTGCACGAATTAAAAAATGAGAATAACCGAAACCAATTTCCCCATTAATTCGTTCTTCCAACTGCTTTAATTTCGGACGGTTCAAAAAAACTATTTCTCGAACTAATCCGAACATAAATTAATGTTTCGCACATTTAGAACCAATTTAAGTATAAACATGTTATTCGAAATATTTGCAATTCGAAGTGTACAAGACTTAAATATAAACTTATTGTTCGAACTATTTCTAATTTCAATAAATCACAAAATTCTAACTATTAGGTTGGCCATAAAGTCCTTGCATCTTTCTTTTTAGTCCATTAATGGTATTTGTTGCAATAATGTTGCAGATTTACGCATTTAAGTTGTGTATAAGTTAATGAAGAGTTATTAATTGTAAAACGTAATGGATAAAGTGTATACAATACGTTATCGATAAATGTCACAACCACGGGTCCGGACAGGGAAAATTACGGGCCAGTTATACTATTCTTTGACTTGGGGACATCTTGCCAGAGCCGTATACCAATTTCAAGATATTAACGATTTAAAACCATGCATTTTGGATGAGCGGGGGAATAGTAACCAAAAACGCATTAAAAATTTCTATAAATCTTTGCCAAACAGAATGATTGAAATCATTAGATGTAAAGAAGGTCCTGTAAAATATTAAACATTGATTTTTATTGATTAATTGTTTTATATTTTAAATTTTTCGTTAAGTGTGGTCTGATTTTGTCCCTCTATATTGCGTTAATAATTCTATTTCATTAAATGAAAATAGATAGGTTAATGAATCATCATTTAATTTCATTCATATATATCAAAAAGGTACGTTGAATTTGTAATGTTTAATAAACAGAAATTACATTAATTTCGAAATGTGCTATCTTTTTGTCCTGGAGTGTATTAGTAAAAGACTTTTTGACCAACCTAATAGCCTGAACATGAACAGATTTACAAGGATATCTGGTTGGATTTTACAAAATTTTTTAATAAACATATTGAATTGCCACAAGTGCCTATAAAATTAATTCTCTTACAAACTTTCAAAACTGATAATTTGGATAATTTTAAAAGTTTGGTAAAAATTCGCAGTAACATAATATAGCCTCGAGGCAATAAAATGGACTTAATTATAATCGAATCAAATGTATTTAGAACAGATTAGCCAAGAACGACTGCTTGACATTTGATAAAACCAATGTTGAAGTGGTTGCAAATGTTTGGTGTAATTCCAGGACGGAACTTAATTGACAGCCATGGTACAAACGCGTAACGTAATAAATTGTGAAACACAGAAATAATTGATGTAAAGATCGTATCACGTTGCAATATAAAAACAGTGGGGGATATCGTGGAAAGATAACCGGTAATAGAAAAATATACCACTTCCGATCGGATTAGATAGCGAACTGACGATTGACCACGAAGTCGTGCAGCCTCGCCTAAAGTCGTGACCGCCAACCGCAGGAGGGAAACATCAAAACAAACCAGTGTTTAGTGTAGTCCGAATTTTTCGAATGACACTGGCCTTCTCGCTCGTTGTTTACTGTCACTGTAAATACAGGAGGGAGACGTTTCCCTTCCACATCCGGCTGTCAGTGCACCACCAAATAAGGAAGGGCACCCCGAACTAACGCTAAACAGTACGCAACGTGTTTCGAGCCCAACACATCGACTGGTCGGAGGGGAACTGTTCGAGAGAGTGTATTTGTGATGGAAATTGACAGCAAGTGCTGGTAAAGACGCAGAAAGAGTCAAAACTCACCGAACTCTGCGGGGAATTGGACACGCTAGGAGATCGCTGCACGGTGACCAACGCCATGATAATGGCCTCCCACGTTGTCCAAATGCTGAGGATAACACTCACTGCCACTATGCACACACGTACAAACGATCGTGTCCTTCGAGCCACGAAAAAACAATCATTTTTTACGCGCTTCCAACGGCATCACGCACGAGGCAGCCATGTTTGATACAGTCTAATGTAGCGGTGGTTTGCGCATGCGTACAATCATGGCATGCGCACCTCTCGATTCTGCTTATCGTACGACGACGTCATTACCAGCTATTTTTCCTATGTCAATGTTTCAATTAATAGTGCAAAACTCTAAGTATCGTGATAAATACTTGAAATCGTAATACGGCGTTACCACAAAACATTTTTCTCCACAATTGGAAGAAAAAAACTATTTTGAAACAGTAAACCAAATCATATTTCTTCATTTTACAATATTGTTTTTATTTTTACATTTAATTTATTTACAATTTTTGATATTTTCAGTAGATTATCTTTCATAAGAAACTTTGTGTAAAAAGCAACTTCTAAATTTTCGTTGCAGACAAAGATAAAAAACTTAAAAATTTTGAACTTTAGGTTTTTCTTCGCAATTGCGAGTAATAACATTATTTACTAGCAACACTACTAGTAAATTAATCCTTCTAACATCTCAATAAAACTCAAGCTGTTTGGTTTAATTTAAAAAAAGTTATTCGTTTTTGAAGGGTGTACGAATAATTTCTGTAACCAATAGTACATTCATAGTCGTAAATGAAATATATGAACTTTTCGATGTTCACTTCACATGACGAAGAAACATGTTTCTGTTTATCTAGCAAATCAATCTTTTATTTAAATGAAATTATATCGTTCAAAATAAAGAATACTTATAAATAAAGACCTGTGAAATACACTTTCAGGTGATAGGTTTCTCAAAATTCATATGAAACAAAGTACATCTTTAATCTATTGATAGTGCGAGAAACTTGTGTGCATCGATGATTCGACTGTAAATCGAGAATTCGAATTCGTTTTCAAGGTATCGTGCGCGCGCCAAATGATGGATAGCAAAGTGTATTCATTCTATCTCTTAGACGATTCTTCGGCCTATAGCGAAAATATGTACGATGGTGGGGGAGCCGGGCTAGAGTTAAAATGAATACACTTTGCTAACCATTATCTGGCGCCAGAGCGGGGTAAAATTTTGGAGAAAAAATATTTCGAATGCTATTTCAAATAATCAATGTTTTACAATTCAAATAAAATATTATTTTCAATAAACGATCAAACTTCCACTCCTAAAATATTTGTATTTTGATAATCTAAAACATAGACTAAAATATTTGATCTTTGTTTTAAATAATTTTTAAAATATTTCTTGAGAATGAAAATAAACCTAGAAAATAGGTAATATTAAAATGCAAAAACCCATCATTTACTTCATATTTTCAATTTCTTTTCTCATGTATAATTACCTCCTCTACAGTTGTACCTAATAACAAATGAAATTCTCACTATTTTAAGAAATTCCTTTGAATAAAATATTATTTTAAAAACTTTTCCTAACAAATAAAATATTTGATTTTCAAAAGTGCACGCATGATTTCAAATAAAACAAACTATTTACTATTTACTATTTGAAGTAATAAGTACAATTTTCACCCAACACAGTCTAGCCCACGCATTGTGCACATTGGCGTTGACATATTTCAGAATTTTTTATATTCAATTGGGATACATGAGCAAGGGTAAAATAATTTGATCCCTTCATTTCCAACGTCGACTATAGTCGGCATCCATGCGAAGGCCTATGGATACGAATACAAACCGATTATAGTCGCAATTCATGCTAGCATCTATGGATACAAACGCCGACTATAGTCAGCGTTGCCATATGCGGGCCCCTTACCCTTCCGCCCCTCGCCTAGCTGCGCTGCTAAGCCGGCCTTCGCTTCCCCCACTCTTCCCACGAACGCTCATGCGTACCGCGTGGAACACGTTAACGAGTGTCCCAATATTACCCAAACCAAGCCGTCCGCGACGTCACGTAGTGCAAAAGAAACAAAAGAGCACCCGTTATTTTCCCTACCCGGTCCCACAGGCGGAAGACTGGAGGAAACGACGGCCGGCTTAGCAGCGGAGCTAGCGAAGAGCGGAAGGGTAAGGGACCTGGCGAGACGCGCATATGGCAACCCTGGCCAGCATTCATGCGAGAATCCATAGATACATACATGTATATAGATGCGAATACTGATTATAGTCGGCATTCATACGAGGGCCTGTGAATACAAATGCCGACTATGGTAGACGCAAGGGATAGGAATCCTAATCCTAACCGGGTTCTGGAACCGTAGAATAACCAGTGATGGTATATGGTCTCGGTTTTCTCGCGCATGCGCGACGATTTTAGCGTAAGTAAAGTACAAAGTTGAGCTAAAATGGGGTATCTTGGTCACCCCGCATAGCTTCGCAAATATTGTTTAACATGCGTAAGTTATATTAAAATTTTATGTGTATGTACATATAATATATAAATATATCTTGCACTCTTCTGTCCGGTTTCCCGCCAATAACAGTTGTCCCCTACTTTCCCCACAAACATAAGACGTACATACGTTCCTGCATTTAGTCGCGCATGCGCGAAAAAACCGAGACCATATACCATCACTGAGAATAACCCGACTAACCACGCTAGACAAAGAAACTATAATCCAACCCGTAATAAACCCCGTGCCCGTGCACCATGTTACCAAATAATACGCGAACTTAAATAAATAATAGTTTATATTTATTAAGTTTCATACTTCATACTGTTGTTTCTTCATGTACATTTATTAGTTATAAGTTTGTTACTAGAGTATAAAAGTAGATATAAATATTATTTTTAACAATCGACAAAAATTAAATAATCGTGTTTTCATTTGATCTAAATATTACCTACAGCATTTCATTTTATCTATACTTCGCGGTTCGAAAGAAGTCACCAGGAAGAAATGCGAGTCTGCTTGGTTGTTAGACCCGCATCATTTTGCTATTGGTCGAAATGACAATGTCAACAAATCAGATTTTACACAGGTAGGGTCTCTTCTTGCTATTGTGCCGCTCGCATCATAGATATAGGAATACAGGGATGAAGCATGTCGTTGCGGGGTTGGCAAATTTAGAGACGGGGACGAGGTAGATTTACGCCTAATTTTCATTAGCTGTGTGTGGCACAAGCGCAGTACGTCATTATGTATGCAGCGCCACGCATTGACACAGCGTCACATAACCTTTCCAAGCGTCTGTGAGCATCTCCAAGCGTCACCAAGCGTCTCATACCGTTTCATTTCAGTGTCGTGTTTCAATATTAAAAAAACTATTTAGTATTAAATACTTCAACAGTGTTAAAAGAAGCTATTAAAATGAAGTGCTTTGTGCCCCCGTGTAATAACCGATCTGATCTACAACATTGGGAAAAAAGGAGTAATGTTATGAAAGTTACATTTCATAGGTATGAAGATTATTTTTATAGTTAATATAATTATAATCTTAGAATATTTTATTTTAAACTTTGATTCTGTTCGCAGTTTTCCGAAAGATTCTGCAACTCGTAGTTTATGGTTAGATCTTTTAGGCATCGGAGCATCAGTAATTCCAAAGAGAGCTTGTATTTGCTCAATGCACTTTGAAGAAACAAGTTTCTACACAAAAGGTACTTATGTGTGATTGAGACCAAATACATTACCACGTGTATGTATAATAATGAGTATTTTTAATTCTTATGAGTATACCAAACACAGTGAACAATGTTTTATTTCTACTTGTATGTGTTAGTTTTATTCCAGAAAACCCTTAAAGAAGAAGCGACTTCTTTCAGTGAGTCATGTGAAAATAATGTGAACACAACATTATCACCTAACACAAGTATGTATATGTTTATAGAAAAATTACGGTAATTATATAGAAAAGGTCTGCGTACTCAGATTTTGATGAAATTTTATTATATTATAGATTTCGACATTTTGTACTACTTTTTCCTTTTCCAATATAGGGGGGTCGCTTTTAGTTTTCGAGATATTTGCAAAAAGCTATCGGTAATGTTAATTTCATAACGGAAACCTTTTTAGAAACACCGGGTGGGTGTGTGTGGTATTGTCGCTTCTCATCTCCACAACGTGTTTACAAACAAAAAATAAACAGATGCGGCCCGAAAATCCAGGAAATGTCTTCGAAAATTAAAAGCTCAGCCTATCTATGTATGATCAGAGTTATCTACAGGAGATAATTTTGCTTGTTTCTTCTGTTATTCCATTTCCTGAATTTTCGGGCCGCATCTGTTTATTTTTTGTTTGTAAACACATTGTGGAGATGAGAAGCGACAATACCACACACACCCACCCAGTGTTCCTAAAAAGAAGGTTTCCGTTATGAAATTAACATTACCGATAGTTTTTTGCAAATATCTCGAAAACTAAAAGCAACCCCCCTATATTGGAAAAGGAAAAAGTTGTTTAGAATGTGTTGCTCCATAACATATTAAAATTTCATCAAAATCGGAGTACGCAGACCTTTTCTATATAATTACCAAAATTTCTTTTGATAAATACATTCATTGTCATAATAACAACATAAATTGATATTACAGTTACTTCTAAACTAACAATATTTGTTATTATTACAGCACAAGTTTTGATCCCTAAAACCGAAGAGATTTACAAGTATAGCTGGTACTTCCAAGTCGTTTGATGACTATCCATTATCACCAGAACCGTTCACATCCAATAAAGAAGACAAGAGAAGAATGGTATTGCCTAAATTCATATACAATTCTCCAGAGAAGCTGAGATTAAGAGAAAGAATTAAATTTGTGGAAGCAGATTTACGGAAAAAACTGTTCGAAACGCGGCGACAGTTACAGAGATGTTAAATATATTTGGTGGAATGGGTGGCGAAATTTTTAACTGCATGTACGAAAAGGATACTGCATGCGTATCTAAGAGTTATAATGCAAAAATACGTTGCTTTGCGCTTACTCTTCATTATTATTCTCCACGTGCATATGAATATGTGTGTGAACAATTGAGTAATTGTTTGTCACACCAGAAGACTATTTCATCATGGTATAGAACGTTAAATGGAGAACCAGGCATAAGTTTGGAAGCATTGAGGTCCATCAGTGAACGGGTAAAAAATACAAATTACCAATTAATAGGTTGTTCAATGTTCGATGAAGTAGCGATTAGAGAACATGTAGAATATGATGGCACAAAGTTTAGTGGATACATTGATTTTGGAAAGGATATTGCTTGCGAACACGAAATTGTAGCAGGAGAAGCATTAGTTTTTATGCTTGTGTGTGAATGGAGGCTGAAAAATACTGGTAAAAAATGCTGGAATGGTGTGGAAATCTATTAAATACAAGTTCAGTTAATTTCGAGGCCTGGTATAAGCCTATTATGTTGTAAAACCGAGTCCATTTCTTGGTCAAAACGCTGAAATAAAGATATACATACATATAAGCCTATTATGTGTAAAAACTTATTGTACCCTATTTTTAATTATATTATAAGAAAAAATATATAACATTTATGTTATCCTTATTAATTATTAGATATATAACACGTATTCATTTTATAAAAATAATGATTTTAAAATATAAATAGCAAACTATTTAAAATTAGTATGTTCTTTAATTCGTGTTACACGTTCTAATTTCTCTTCTATATCCTTTAATTTCAGTTTTCTTTAATACCTCGCCCTACAATTTTTTTCAGTCTACAGATTTATGAATTATTTGAAATTGTACATTAGAACATGAAATAAGTAACTACTAATTGCATAAAATCAAAAATGTAGAAGATTTGCCGTTATTTCTTCACTTTTAATTATTTAACAACGTTCATTACAATATTTGGGACATAATTCGTATCACGAGTGTCATACGTTATTATAGAACAAAGGGTTAATTATCACTTTTCTAGTTTCAACTTGTCAAATATATGTAAGCAATCTGTAAACATTTTTCATACTTGGCGGTACAGAGTATGGGCAGAAATGCCACCAATCAAATTTAGGCGTAAATGTGCCCCTGCCTCCTCCGCAATCCTGAACACCCCCCTTGCCTAAGATGCTAGCTCATGCTTCATCCCTGTATTCCTATATCTATGGTTTCTACATCAGAAAGTATACATATTGCATGACATATACAATTGGTACTATACAATCTGTCATACGTTCACTATAACTGCGTAAAGCGTATATTTGCCGAGGAGTTCCTCCGTTCAGAGAAACCATATCGGTCACATGTGCTGCATTAAATGTACATGTTAGATTTAGCATTAATTGGTGTTTGATTTTTGATAAATACGAAAAATGTCGCTGATTTTTACGCCAACAAATCAAATAAGATTAACCAATGTCGCTGTAGTGCGGATGAAAAAGGCAGGGAAACGATTTGAGATTGCCTGTTATAGAAACAAAGTTGTTTCGTGGAGAACTAAATTGTAAGCTTTAAATGACCTTTTGGTACGAAAATATAGTCTAACCTATAAACTAGTAATTGTTTTGATAACTTATCAATACTTATCATGCATCACTGTCTTAAATTTCCTTCATGATTACTATAACTGTATTATATTTCAGAGAAAAAGACATTGATGAAGTTCTACAGACACACACGGTTTTTACAAATGTTTCAAAAGGACAAGTTGCAAAGAAAGAAGACATTGTGAAGGCATTCGGTACAGATAATCAAACTGAAATTTGTAAAGAGATTCTTCTTAAAGGAGAACTACAAGTTTCAGATAAAGAAAGACACTCTGCCCTTGATTCTATGTTTAAAGATATTGCAACAACTGTTGCTGATAAATGTGTAAATCCAGAAACCAAACGCCCATACACAGTTACAATGATAGAAAAAGCTATGAAAGATGTCCATTTTTCCGTAAAGCCAAATCGAAATGCTAAACAGCAAGCTTTGGATGTTATTCCTCAATTAAAAACTATAATGCCACTAGAACGAGCACAAATGAGAGTAAGAATTGTAATTACAAGTAAAGAGGCAAGGAAAATAAGAGATAAAATAATTAAGCTAGCTACAAAATTGGAAAATGAGAATTGGGATAATGGCACATTAAATTTAGTATGCCTAATTGATCCTGGCCAATACAGAGAAATAGATGAACTGGTAAGGTCTGAAACAAAAGGTTCTGGATTTTTAGAATTGCTTAATTTAAAGGAAGTTATTGAAGGAGATGAAATTTTAGAATAAATTATAAATGCACTTAAATGTTGTTAATTGTTATAATCCATAACCCTCTACATGTTTAATAAATTTAAGTTCTTTTTAATATAACTCATTTTATTTAAGTATATATTTATTTACAATCATTCTATTGTCTTATACATACTTGAAACAAAATGTGGTACAAAATATTAAATTTATGCCTAATTAATCAGTGATGTGTACAAAAATAGTATAATTTATAATTATTTATGAATGTTGGTAAGTAAATTTCTAAACATGTAACAAAACGTATTTCACTGCAATTGATTATGAAAATTTAATGGAATTGTAGAGCGAAATTGCTTTTGTTAATAATTACTTCTTTAGACAACAATATTTAAGGAGATATGATATTTACATCACAATTGAAGGCTGTATCTTACTCTTATAATTTATTAAAAAATTTTATGTAGTGGCTACTTCATACAGAACGTAATTATTATATACAGTTTTTATATAATAGTACAATAATACAATAAGTAACTGACATATGTAATTCAATTGAAAATTATTTACAACTTACTATACATATACAGATACATATCTAATTATGATCATATTACTGGAAATTTCTCCATAAATATTCAGCTTGTATTATTTCTCAATGGAACATTATTGTGTCAAATATAATGCTTAGGACATATCATCACATTTATTTGTTTTCATTAAGTTCGGCTCTAGGAATATATATATTCTCTGTACGTTGATCGCACTTGGCTGCAATGCGTGATGTTGTTAGTAAAAAGTTTTGTAATTTATTTAAATATATTTGTGCTTCTTTATTCAATAAACCATCTTGTACCAGCGATGCAACGTTTCTTTCTACACGTTTACATATTGCTTTTGCTGAATGTAGCGTAGAACAAGCCTTACCACCACCCTATTACAAATGCTTGAGGTCAAATACAAATACACAATATCTTTATGAATCGTGTTATTGCTAGAGCTGTTGAGTTTTGTACAATTGTAATATCAATCTAGTTCATAAACTTAATTATAAAATTCATAGCAATTTAAATATGGATATGATTTTAAGCATAATGTTATGCAATGCTATGTCAATGAATTATTGAAATTTTTATGAGTTTATAAAATCTAGTAACAACATGATTCGTAAAAAAAACATATTTAATATAATTGTCTGACAACATCTATCATAATGTAAAAGCATTTTCTTATTACCGGAATGATATAGGTTTCTTGCGGTGGCAATTGATTGGCATACTCTGATATCCATTCTTCCAAATCACTAATATGTTTACTTTCGAATGATTTGCTTTCCCCAGGCACTGATTTTGATATAGCGTGGCTTAAATCAAATAAAATCATTTGCACCCTTTTCAATTTATCAACATAGGGATGCTCAACTTTGCCATCACTTGCAAATTCTCGTGCCAGTCCTATTTGTGCCAATAACTCTTCAGTTGAAACAAGTGCATTGAATGTTACATCATTCTTTACATTTAAATCGGTATCTGTATGTATTATCGTTGCATCATCATCTTGTATAGAAATATCCTTTCTTGTTAGTTTTGATGTAAAACTGCCACTGTAATTTAGTTATCGAAGATTAATTTTATTTTGAAACTGATGCACGTTGTACAAATTACTATAAATTACATCCTAATAAATATAATAAATATAACAATAATTAAGATTATACAATACTAAATAATATGCTAAGTATTCAGAACAATTACGTAGATCAAACAATATTTCATCAATTAAATTCCAGATTTTTGAAACATAACATTCTGTTTTTTGAAGTTTTGAAATTACTTGAGTACTTATAAGCATAGGAAGTAATATTGTCTTTAAGTAAAATTAAAGAATGTTTATGAAAATTAATGTCTTCCATCATATTATTAATTTATCAGTCACATACATATCCTGTAATTTATTTAGCATGTTACATTGTTTACCCAATGGGTTTCATTACTTCATTATATTACCCTTTTCAACTATAACATATACATGTTATTCTATTTAATCTCTTAAACTGTTTTCTTCAAGGAATGATTCCAGTCAAAAGAAATTATGAATTCTATAATATGTTCACATTACAAAATTGTTAAGAACTACTTTCTTGTTCTATAATTACATTAAGGCAAAAAGAAGAAGAAAGTATAACAAATGAAGCAGATTTAAGAAATTATTTATTTAATTGTGAATCATTCAATTATAGCAATATCTTCATACAATGAACATTTACAACATGCAAGGAAGAAATAAATTACGGGATGCTGTATAATGTTATATGTGGATTGTGGAAAATAAAACGTTGTAATATGAAAAAAAATACCGGTAAATTAAAACTAATAATATGCCATAAAATAGGTTTAAATACCAACGAATATTTTACATTTACGTTGCAATAAAGATATTAAAGTAGATATGATAAAAATAATTGTGACAGGAACATGTTATGTGTTCAGAATAACTTGATCAATAGATGGTATAGAAAATATAAAATGAAGTTTAGGTTATATTAATCTCACCATGTACCTATTTCGCAAAGACACCTGCATTCCAACTTTGTACATTAAAAGAGGTTTTCTCCATATACGTCTAACTACTTCCATGTTTATGACAAGTGCGATGTAATTATGTTGATTCACTTTTTCTAAATGTTCAGTTTTTATCGTAGGAAATGTTACGAATTACAATCACTACTTAATATCTTTTGAGAACATGCTGCTACCCAAAACATGCGCACTATCACACACCAATTTATTTGTTTGAAACAATTTTCATTAATATGTCGTGTAAATCAGTTACACATTTCTATTTGAATATAGTCAAATAAAATTTCTGAATGTGTAAGTAGGTACTTTTTATTTTAAAAAAAGTAAAAGTTACTAAAGTATAGTAAATTAAAAAAATGAATATCGAGGACGAATTACATTTTATTAAATTTCACATTTGTGTGAAGTATACATTTCAAATTAATTATGTATATACCCAGATAGCACTCGTACGTCCAATGTACGTCCAATGTACGTCCGCTACCTGAGATATGTCCGGTTTACGTCCCAGGTATGTCCGAGAGAGGTCCCAGTTACAACTTCGTACGTACATAGGACGTCCCGCGCGGACGTCCTATGGACGTACAATGTACGTACGGCCGGACATATTCTGGACGTTAATTGGACGTTTGTCGGACATATAAAAGCGTGTTTATAAAATGTTTTCCTATTGTTTATATCTATTAAACAACGTTCGTATATACGTATATAAGGTGGAATGCAATGAAAATTTATAGAAATATATTTATTTGTTTATAAGAATATTTTTATTCACATATATTTATTTATACATATTTATTTAATAACAAATTATTTATTTGAAACAATATATTTATTTTTTACATATTTATATATAACAGTATATATACATGTATTTGTATTTATTTATAACAATTTATTTATTTATACATATTTATTTATGATAAGGTAAAATGCAAAGGGACAGAACGATCAACTTTGTTTTCTTAAGGCGTGTACATATATTTTTTATTTTTGGAGAGGATCAATTAATGAATAATGGATAAGGTATATACATTGTTTAGAATTTGGTAGGGTAATGTTAATATATGTAAAATAGATTACTATAAGAAGATCATGAAATAATTATAACGTATTATCTCAAAAAATGTAAACTAATATATATATATATATATTTATATATATATATATATATATATTAGTAAAAAAATGTAAACTAATATATATATATATATATATATATATATATATATTAGTTTACATTTTTTGAGATAATACGTTATAATTATTTCATGATCTTCTTATAGTAACTTATTTTACAGTATTAAATAAATAAATATAAATAGTTCATATTTTACATTAATTATTAAAATGGCTTTTAGATTAATGGTACAAATGATTCGTGCTTTGTGTGACGCAAGATAGGTTAGTTGAACGTAAACAATATATTATGATCATAAGCACGTAAATAAATTTTTGCACTCCTCTGGTCCGTTCCGCGGCCCTCCTGAGCCACGTCTGTATAGACACTTCCGCGTCTTTATGGTTCGCTGAAGTGTTTTAAAAATTAGAATTTCAGTTGAATAATATTGTATATTTGCCTGTATGCAACGAAATATTAAAAATAATAAAGTGTACGCGAATAGTTACCTATTAGTACTTTGGACAATAGCGTTGCGTCAAATCTCTTCTTGCCCAGCCAGCTGTACTCCATGGCAAATGTCATCAAGGTCTCCATCGTAGGTTTTACAAAATTAGCGGTATTGGTACCGCCGGTAACTGCTAATTCTTTGGCCTGCAAATTAATAATTAATAATCGGAGTCTAATAATATTTAAATCTGGAAAACACACCCTATTAACAATAAAATCTCCTTCAATATGGCATTTTGTACAAGAATTATATCCCGCATGAACTTTTATGCATTTGATAAGCGATTTTGCGGGGGCATCACAAATAAAAGATTTTATTTGTAAATGGTACAAATGTTCATTAATTAACAATTCACTATTACAAAGGACTATTGCCTCTTCAACAAAATCGAATAAAAAACTATTGACATCTTTTGGTTTTTCATAACCATGATAAATGCCGAACATTTCCACATATGTATATCCTGTTATACTGCAAAGAATTGGATATGCTTGGCTGCTAGAACTCTCTGACAATGGAAGACCGTAAATATTTACGTTAATTTGAATTTTATTATTATTAAGAGTAGAAATGTCTATGAATTGGCAAAGACTTAAAATTGCACTGTTTAAACCGAACTGAATAAACTACATTGCTTTCACTCGTATTCGAGGAAGCAGAAGCTTCTTGATGAGAAGCATCGTAAGATAAAGGACAAGATCTTTTAGCATGTATGTAATATTTTTCCATTTTCCGCTTGCCTGCCATGTTTGTAATCTAATGCAAATAAATAAATATAAAATAAAAACTGACGTTTTCACGACAACACCGTGGACACTGTGGACAACACCGTAAAATCACACACACTTTTTAAAAAGAACTGATAGTCCCATTAGCGGTAATCTACAAACAATTGTAAGATAATTGGAAAGTCATATTTTCACGAACCGTACTACATGTAGCCACGTCGACCGTCGATATCAAAGTGAGTTTTCACCAGTCCTAGTCCTGAGGGCGTCCTTCTTTTCACCATGGCCTGTTCTATAATTTACGACATCCTGACCCTCGAGGAACGCTCCTTGAGAGAGAGAGAAAGCGCGTCGACGAAAAGCATATGGCCTTACTGATTTTCTAACACAATGAATGCACATGAATCATTACATGCAAAATAGGACAACTGTTTACGATATTTACTTGTAAAATGAATGACGAATGTTTCAGACGCAAAGAATAAGGACAGCACATTTTTTGTAACTATGTAGTATTATACTTTTGATCCTTTATTTCGACATTCTGTTAAGACCTAATTCTTTAAAGACCATGTTGAATAGGTCGTTGGATTCATTCTGGAGTCAGCTGAAACGTTATTGAATAAAAAGTATGCAGTGATATATAAATAATCAAGATGGCTTCGATTTTTCAATAAAAATAAAAATTTTCCGAATTTTCTTGTATTGTGATTTGTAGAAGACTGAGTACTGATCACTTTTTGTCGGGAATATATTTTCTGACAACGGTTCAATGATCGCAATAACAATAATTTATTTAAAAAATTATTCGCTTCGAATAAAAAAAATTATCTTTATTTATTGGATAAATTCTCGATGAATAAAATTCGTAAGAACAACGAATGAAAAATTTTGTATCTTTTATTCGTTATTTCAAATTTTTATTTAGGTAAATATTTTGCACAACTCTGTCTGAACAAGCTCTATAGACATACAATGACCAGAGACCGCGATCGAGCTCCAGCACTTGAAAAAAGTTACTAATTATTACATTGCACACGTGCAATAACGAAAATATCAATTTCCATAATGTTGTCAGATTTCAGATCACGCAAAAACTTCGAGCAGCGAAGCCGCGAGGCGACGCACAGTGGCCAAAAAGCGAAAAAATCATAAAAAAATATTTAATAACAATTTTTGTCGCTTTTTGGCCATTGCCTCATTGTATGAGTGCAATAACAATAATTTATTTATCATAAAAAAATTATTATTAAATATTTTTTTATGATTTTTTCGCTTTTTGTCCACTGTGCGTCGCCTCGCGGCTTCGCTGCTCGAAGTTTTTGCGTGACAAACCTATATTTTGAGGATAATAATAGAAACACAATATATAGCATCCGAAAACGTACGAAATAATCTAAGTCCCACGTCCCTGGCAAGTACGAAATAATCTAAGTCCCACGTCCCTGGCAAGTACGAAATAATCTAAGTCCCACGTGCCTGGCAAGTACGAAATAATCTAAGTCCCACGTCCGTGGGATGTCCGAAATTTATGTCCGAGGGACGTCCCACGGACATAAGAAACGGATGTCCGTGGGACGTCCGAAATTTTGGTCCAAGGGACGTCCCACGGACGTACGAGACGGACATTGGGCGTATCGGACGTAAAACAGACGTCCTATGGACGTACGGTGCTATCTGGGTTTTCATACTAAATTTTCAAACTAAATTTTCGCACTAAATTTTTATTATAGTTTATGTAAAATTTTCCATGCGAAGTTGGACACTTTTTGTATTACATATTGTTTCAGATTTTGATGAAATTTGAATAAATTGATATGAACATATTGCAAAGGATTTTTTTAAATTTTCAAAATTGTTAATTTTACAGGTCTAGAAAATAAAGTGTTAACCATTTTCACTAAATTATAACAATTGAATTACCAAGTCTATGAAAATAATCGTTTAAATGCATACAGTAGATACATGAAAGTATATGATAAAAATAATTTTAGTTGAAAAACAAATATTTTGTCACCATCTATTTTTATCAGAGTTTAGTAGTTCAACAGTTATAATTTAATGAATAACTGGTTGATACTTTATTTAGCAGACCTGTGTAATTCACCTTGAAAATTCCTTAGAGATATGTTCATATATCGCTAAAGACTACAACATATTCTATCAAAATCTGACAACATTATGGAAATTGATATTTTCGTTATTGCACGTGTGCAATGTAATAATTAGTAACTTTTTTCAAGTGCTGGAGCTCGATCGCGGTCTCTGGTCATTGTATGTCTATAGAGCTTGTTCAGACAGAGTTGTGCAAAATATTTACCTAAATAAAAATTTGAAATAACGAATAAAAGATACAAAATTTTTCATTCGTTGTTCTTACGAATTTTATTCATCGAGAATTTATCCAATAAATAAAGATAATTTTTTTTATTCGAAGCGAATAATTTTTTAAATAAATTATTGTTATTGCGATCATTGAACCGTTGTCAGAAAATATATTCCCGACAAAAAGTGATCAGTACTCAGTCTTCTACAAATCACAATACAAGAAAATTCGGAAAATTTTTATTTTTATTGAAAAATCGAAGCCATCTTGATTATTTATATATCACTGCATACTTTTTATTCAATAACGTTTCAGCTGACTCCAGAATGAATCCAACGACCTATTCAACATGGTCTTTAAAGAATTAGGTCTTAACAGAATGTCGAAATAAAGGATCAAAAGTATAATACTACATAGTTACAAAAAATGTGCTGTCCTTATTCTTTGCGTCTGAAACATTCGTCATTCATTTTACAAGTAAATATCGTAAACAGTTGTCCTATTTTGCATGTAATGATTCATGTGCATTCATTGTGTTAGAAAATCAGTAAGGCCATATGCTTTTCGTCGACGCGCTTTCTCTCTCTCTCAAGGAGCGTTCCTCGAGGGTCAGGATGTCGTAAATTATAGAACAGGCCATGGTGAAAAGAAGGACGCCCTCAGGACTAGGACTGGTGAAAACTCACTTTGATATCGACGGTCGACGTGGCTACATGTAGTACGGTTCGTGAAAATATGACTTTCCAATTATCTTACAATTGTTTGTAGATTACCGCTAATGGGACTATCAGTTCTTTTTAAAAAGTGTGTGTGATTTTACGGTGTTGTCCACAGTGTCCACGGTGTTGTCGTGAAAACGTCAGTTTTTATTTTATATTTATTTATTTGCATTAGATTACAAACATGGCAGGCAAGCGGAAAATGGAAAAATATTACATACATGCTAAAAGATCTTGTCCTTTATCTTACGATGCTTCTCATCAAGAAGCTTCTGCTTCCTCGAATACGAGTGAAAGCAATGTAGTTTATTCAGTTCGGTTTAAACAGTGCAATTTTAAGTCTTTGCCAATTCATAGACATTTCTACTCTTAATAATAATAAAATTCAAATTAACGTAAATATTTACGGTCTTCCATTGTCAGAGAGTTCTAGCAGCCAAGCATATCCAATTCTTTGCAGTATAACAGGATATACATATGTGGAAATGTTCGGCATTTATCATGGTTATGAAAAACCAAAAGATGTCAATAGTTTTTTATTCGATTTTGTTGAAGAGGCAATAGTCCTTTGTAATAGTGAATTGTTAATTAATGAACATTTGTACCATTTACAAATAAAATCTTTTATTTGTGATGCCCCCGCAAAATCGCTTATCAAATGCATAAAAGTTCATGCGGGATATAATTCTTGTACAAAATGCCATATTGAAGGAGATATTATTGTTAATAGGGTGTGTTTTCCAGATTTAAATATTATTAGACTCCGATTATTAATTATTAATTTGCAGGCCAAAGAATTAGCAGTTACCGGCGGTACCAATACCGCTAATTTTGTAAAACCTGCGATGGAGACCTTGATGACATTTGCCATGGAGTACAGCTGGCTGGGCAAGAAGAGATTTGACGCAACGCTATTGGCCAAAGTACTAATAGGTAACTATTCGCGTACACTTTATTATTTTTAATATTTCGTTGCATACAGGCAAATATACAATATTATTCAACTGAAATTCTAATTTTTAGATGCAGCAAAAATTGCAAACACTTCAGCGAACCATAAAGACGCGGAAGTGTCTATACAGACGTGGCTCAGGAGGGCCGCGGAACGGACCAGAGGAGTGCAAAAATTTATTTACGTGCTTATGATCATAATATTGTTACGAATATGGCACAATAGGTACTCCCGTTATATCGTCGTTGCCTAAACGAGAGTCGCTTCACGAACGTCGTACCAGTCGGACGTGCAATTCCCTTCCTCTTTTAATAAAGAGATTAATTACCTTTTTATAACGGTCCTTTATTAAGTATGCCTAAATTACGCGGTCGCTCGCGTAACACTGGTGTCAGAAGTGGGATAAATATTGTGGAAGCAGGCACCGCAGAAATATCAAGGGTGCTACTAGAACGTTCGTACTCGAACGCTGGACGTCTCGAACGGTGGTTTGAATGCCGGAGATGGGGCATCGTTGGAGGCTCTCTTCGCTCTGGTTCGAGAATCGGAACGGAGAGAAGAGCGATTTGCTGCGTTGGCGGAAAGGCTGATGGACCGGATAGACGGTGACCGGACCATGCTAATGCAGCGTTTGGACAGCGATCAGGCGAGAATCGATCAGCTTACTACCTCTTTCGAAACTCTTTCCTCTGGTTTTCCTAACGTACCCCGCTGTTCTATTCCGCATGTTGAGGTTGACATTCATAACAATGTAGTGAATCGTGAACGTGCCGTGACTTTCCCCGCGAGTACAGTTCCTTACCGTGCTAAACCTTCTAAATTTAACGGTTCGGGCTCGTGGCCATTATATTTGACACAATTTTTGACTTTAGCAAAATTAAATAATTGGGATGAGCACACGGAAGTGGTTGCTTTAGTAGACTCGCTTGAGGGGAAAGGTCTCGCGGTTCTGGCGTGCTTGAAGGACTCCAAGCGTACTGTGTTCAATGAAATAGTTGCGGGTATGAATGTTCGATTTGGAAACGGGCACTTGGCCCAATTAGATCGTTTTAAATTCTATAATTATAGGCAAGGGCCGCAGGAGTCCCTTCAGGCAATGACCGAACAAATCTGTCTTTTATCACGTTCAGTCTTTGCGAATCTTCCTACGGAGTGTCAGGATAAGCAAGCTCTCGAAAAATTTATTGAGGCCCTGAGAGACGAGGATTTGAGGAAGGACGTCAGCCTTGCTTCGATTAATGCGGATTCATTGAATGCAGTCTTAGAGGTTGCTTTAAGAGTAGAGGCGTTTTATAAGGGCATGTATGAAAAGCGATCTCCTTTGGCAGGTTCATCGTGTAATTGTCGTTCAGCGCCTTATAATCCGCAGCGAGCGAATTTTCGGTCGCATCGCGAAAATCTTCAAGGAGAACGTAATGATTTCCAGTTACAGAGTTAAGTTTCGAAACGCGGAAATAACAATATCGTGTGCTGGAACTGTGGGAAACCCGGTCATTTTTCTAGTAATTGTTTTGCTATGAAACAAGGCGCGAATTTGCAAGGTTCACGGTTCCAAAATGAGAGCAAACTTTCTGCACCGGGAAACCAGAAGGGGTCTACGTGAAGGGGATTGCGGAGGCCCCGATTGTGGTTCGTATGGAAAATCCCCCTTGTTACTCAGGAAACCTTTTGGGTAACGGTATTTTTATAAACGGTTTTTTTGTAGTAGACACTGGGTCGGCGGTGTCACTTGTTAAGGGTACTTCATCAGGCGATTTTGGAAAGCAAAATCGAAATTTGATTACAGTCACGGGCGAGCCTGTTAGGGTTTTCGGAAAACGAAAAGCTCTAGTTAAGATTGGAAAGTTTAGTATGGAGCAGAATTTTTATGTTGTGGAAATGAAGGACGATTGTATTTTGGGTCTAGATTTCTTAACGGAACACGGTTGTTTGTTGGATTTGAAGAAGAGAAATCTTTCTTTTGAAAATGGGGAAAGCGTTGATTTTGTAGGTTGTGAGACGTCGGGGGAATCGATGGCTGCCGGAATCGATTCTGCAGTGGTAACTGAATGTACAGTTTCTGAGTTGGATACTGTGAACGTAGGAAATAATTTTGTTGGGAAGGGAATTGAAGTTAGTGAGATGAATGAAATCGATGTCGTGAATGAAGGAGATAATTTTGATGAATTTTCGAAATTCGATGGAATAGCCATAACCGGTAACGAGGAATACTTCGATCTGCCCGAGCACTTGAAATCGTTATTTGAGAGTAATTCAGTGAATTTGAATGAAGAAGAGAGACAGGAGTTTAGACAATTTTTAATCTGTTTTCAAAATGTGTTCGCGAAAGAGAAAACTCAGATTGGGTGCTGTAAGGTTGTTAAGCATACAATCAATACCGGAGATCATTCTCCAATTAAACAAGCTCCTCGCAGAGTTCCTGTAAATCGGAAAGAGGAAGTTCGTAAATTAATTGCGGAAATGGAGAGCCAGGGAGTCATCGAAAGGTCTTGTAGTGCGTGGACTTCTCCGGTAGTATTAGTTAAGAAAAAGGATGGATCGACGAGATTTTGTGTAGATTATCGTCAGCTCAATAACATCACAAAAAAAGATTCTTATCCGTTGCCGCGAATTGATGATACTTTGGACGCTGTCGCGGGATCTTCGTGGTTCACAACCTTGGACTTACAAAGCGGCTATTGGCAGGTAGAGGTTGAGGAAAGGGATCGTGAAAAAACGGCTTTTTCAGTTGGCGAAGGTTTATGGCAATTTAAAGTCATGCCGTTCGGCTTGTGTAACGCACCGGCTACTTTCGAGAGGTTGATGGATAATGTCTTAAGAAATCTGACTTGGAGGAAATGTCTAGTCGATTTGGACGACATTATTGTTTTTGGAAGAACCTTTAAGGAGGAATTAGAGAACTTACGGCTGGTATTTACCGAGTTGCAGAGAGCAAACTTGATAATTAATCCTAGAAAATGTTCGTCTCTACAAAAGGAAGTGAGGTATTTAGGGCATATTATCTCGAAGGACGGTATTAGGACGAATCCAGAGAAAACAGCTTCAATTGAAGGTTGACCGAGACCAGGCAATAAATCTAACGTAAAGAGCTTTTTGGGCTTGTGTACTTATTTTTCGCGATTCGTGAAAAATTATACTAGTATCGCGAGGGGCCTCTCTTTGATTTGACTGAAAAAAAAGATTTCGTTTGGACGCCTAACTGTGAGGAGGCTTTTGAGGAATTGAAACGTTGTTTGGTTTCGGCCCCGATTTTAGCTTTTCCGTTGCCGCAAGAGCCCTTTATTTTGGACTCTGATGCTTCCAATGTCGGTATAGGTGAGGTTTCATCTCAGATTCAAGAAGGTTCTGAAAGAGTGATTGCTTATTATAATAAATCTCTGAACAAACTAGAAAGGAATTATTGCATTACTAGGAGAGAGTTGTTGGCAATGATTAAGGGAGTGGAACATTTTCATCATTACTTGTATGGCAGAAGATTTACAGTGCGTACGGATCACGCAGCATTAAATTGGCTGTTATCGTTTAAGAATCCGGGGGGTCAGATAGCGAGATGGATGAGCGTCTTCAGCAATACGATTTTGAGGTTATTCATCGGAGCGGGAAAATTCATTCTAATGCTGATGCACTTTCTAGAAGACCTAGTTCTGATGAGGGCTGCAAGCGCTGCGTTGACTTGGAACAAAAAGATAAGAGTTCTCGGTGTAAGGAGCTTCCTATTTTTCGTACGGGTTGCAATTTTGTTGATGAGCAGGAATGGATTACTTCCCAGCAGAACGACAGCGATTTAGTACTGGTTTTGAATAGTAAAAGATCTGGAGAGAAACCTTCTAAAGAAATTTTATCTTCTTTGTCACCAGAGGCTAGGTTCTATTTTCTTATTTGGGTCTGCATCCAAATTAGGAACGGTCTACTTTTTAAAAAATGGGAATCCGCGGGTGGTCAGAAAATAGTTTGGCAGTTAGTTGTTCCAAAGGAAAAAAAAGAAATGATTCTTCGAGAGGCTCACGATTCTTGTTCTGGTGGTCATTTTGGTGTAAACAAAACGTTGAATAGAATTAGAAAAAGGTTTTATTGGGTTAATTGTATTAGGGACGTCGAGAAATGGTGCCGTTGCTGCGATGTTTGCGTGTCAAGAAAGGGTCCACGTGATGTTGGAAAAGGATTGTTACAGATTTATAATGTGGGTTTTCCTTTCGAGCGGGTAGCCATGGATATATTAGGACCTCTTCCTAAGTCTTTTGCAGAAAACCGTTTCATGTTGGTAATTTCTGATTATTTTACACGTTGGCCTGAGGTGATTTACCTGCCAAACTATCAATCAAGAACGGTTGCGAATGCTTTTATTTCACATATTGTAAGTCGTCATGGTATTCCTCTAGAAATTCATTCTGATCAGGGTCGTACTTTTGAATCTAGTGTTTTCAGAGAAGTTATGGCATTGTTAGGAATCAAGAAGACAAGAACAACTCCTTTACATCCTCAATCGGACGGGTTGGTGGAAAGATTGAATAGAACAATTCTTCAATATCTTTCAATGTTTGTTTCTGATCATCAGAGGAATTGGGATGAATTAATTCCCTTATTCCTATTAGCTTATAGATCTGCTCAGCATGAGAGTTTGAAGATGTCGCCATCCTTGATGTTGTATGGACGTGAAATTATTTTGCCCTTAGATTTGATTAAGGGAAGTCCCTATGAAGAGGCTTGTAGTGTTAACGATTTTATCTCTAATCTTAAAAATAAAATGGATTCCATTCATGAATTCATTCGTAATCGGCTAGGAATTTCTTCACAAAAGATGAAACGTAATTATGACTCTAGAATTGTGGAGAGGTCTTTCCGTGAGGGGGATTTAGTTTGGCTTTTTCAACCTCATAGTGTTAGAGGAAAATGCCCAAAGTTGCAGGCAAATTGGGAGGGCTCTTATATTATCGTCACGAAGTTAAGTGAGGTAGTATATAGAGTTCGGAGGAATTGTAAAAATAAGTGCAAGGTAGTGCATGTGGATCGGCTGGCAAAGTATTATAAAAAAAAATAATCCTGTTTTGAATTGACGGTGTTACGTTCCGTAACATAAATTCTTATTTTTCGGCCTATTCCAGGGTAACGCTGGGGTCGACAATGCGCTGCATTTTGGAATTCCCTAATCGAACACAGCATTGCTTTTGACGAAGGTAGAGTTTCGGACCACGTGTTCGTCCGAGAACACGCGTAGGCATCTCAAATGTGTAAATTGTGCGATATGAATCTGTAGAGCAATGAAACTGGAGTAACTTTGACCGGAGGGGGGAGTAGGTTCGTGTTCGTGAAGATGAAGTTCAAAAACAAAATGTTGTTCGAGAAGATGAAGTTCAAGAACAAAATGTTGTGTTAAAAAAAAAATGATAAATGTTAACTGTTGTTATGTTAGCCGCCAATTTCCTCAGGTTTTTAAAACCGTGGTTTTCCCTGAGGCAAGAAAATTAAGTTTACTTGGGTGAATACCAAATTGGTTGTGGTTTTTTCTGGGTCCACGGCAAATTCGATTCTTTTTGTTCTTGCCTACAGAACCACTGGCGACTTTAGTGATGATAAGTTATTATTGAGAGTTTTGATGTTGTGCGTTCTTGTTTTTTTGAAGGGAGGGGGGAAGTGTTACGAATATGGCACAATAGGTACTCCCGTTATATCGTCGTCGCCTAAACGACGATATAACAGGGACAAAGACGAGAGTCGCTTCACGAACGTCGTACCGGTCGGACGTGCAATTCCCTTCCTCTTTTAATAAAGAGATTTATTACCTTTTTATAACGGTCTTTTATTAAGTATGCCTAAATTACGCGGTCGCTCGCGTAACAATATATTGTTTACGTTAAACTAACCTATCTTGCGTCACACAAAGCACTAATCATTTGTACCATTAATCTAAAAGCCATATTAATAATTAATGTAAAATATGAACTGTTTATATTTATTTATTTAATACTGTAAAATAGATTACTATAAGAAGATCATGAAATAATTATAACGTATTATCTCAAAAAATGTAAACTAATATATATATATTAACATTACCCTACCAAATTCTAAACATTGTATATACCTTATCCATTATTCATTAATTGATCCTCCGCAAAAATAAAAAATATATGTACATGCCTTAAGAAAACAAAGTTGATCATTCTGTCCCTTTGCAGTTTACCATATCATAAATAAATATGTATAAATAAATAAATTGGTATAAATAAATACAAATACATGTATATGTACTGTTATATATAAATATGTAAAAAATAAATATATTGCTTTAAATAAATAATTTGTTATTAAATAAATATGTATAAATAAATATATGTGAATAAAAATATTGTTATAAACAAATAAATATATTTCTATAAATTTTCATTGCGTTCCACCTTATATACGTATATATGAACGTTGTTACTAGTATATTCTAGTATATTCTGGTATGTTCTGGTATATTCTAGTATCTTCGGGTATATTCTAGTATATTCTAGTATATTCTGGTATATTCTAGCATATTCTGGTCTATTCTAGTATATTCTGGTATATTCCGGTATATTCTGGTATATTCTAATATATTCTGGTATATTCTACGATATTCTACAATATACTAGTATATTCTAGTATCTTCTGGTATATTCTAGTATATTCTAGTTTATTCTAGAATATTCTAGTATATTCTACTATATTCTGGTATATTCTAGTATCTTCTAGTATATTCTGGTATATTCTAGTATATTCTAGTATATTCTAGTATATTCTAGTATATTCTAGTATATTCTAGTATCTTCTGGTATATTCTGGTATATTCTAGTATATTTTAGTACATTCTGGTATATTCTAGTATATTCTAGTATATTCTAGTATATTCTAGTATATTCTAGTATATTCTAGTATATTCCAGTATATTCTGATATATTCTAGTATCTTCTAGTATATTCTGGTATATTCTAGTATATTCTAGTATATTCTAGTATATTCTAGTATATTCTAGTATATTCTAGTATCTTCTGGTATATTCTGGTATATTCTAGTATATTTTAGTACATTCTGGTATATTCTAGTATATTCTAGTATATTCTAGTATATTCTAGTATATTCTAGTATATTCTGGTATATTCAGGTATGTTCTAATATATTCTGGTATATTCTGGTATATTATACTATATTCTGGTATATTCTAGTATATTCTAGTATATCCTAGCATATTCTAGTATATTCTAGTATATTCTAGTATATTCTAGTATATTCTAGTATATTCTGGTATATTCTAGTATATTCTAGTATATTCTATTATGTTCTAGTATATTCGGGTATATTCCAATATATTCTGGTATATTCTACGATATTCTCCTATATACTAGTATATTCTAGTATCTTCTGGTATATTCTAGTATATTCTAGTTTATTCTAGAATATTCTAGTATATTCTGGTATATTCTAGCGTATACTAGTATATTCTAGTATATTCTAGTTTATTCTAGTATATTCTGGTATATTCTGGTATATTCTAATATATTCTAGTATATTCTGGTATATTCCAATATATTCTGGTATATTCTACGATATTCTCCTATATACTAGTATATTCTAGTATCTTCTGGTATATTCTAGTATATTCTAGTTTATTCTATTATATTCTGGTATATTCTAGTATAGTCTAATATATTCTAGTATATTCTAGTATATTCTAGTATATTCTAGTATAGTCAAGTATATTCTAGTATATTCTAGTTCATTCTAGTATATTCTGGTAAATTCTAGTATATTCTAATATATTCTAGTATATTCTGGTAAATTCTAGTATATTCTACTATATTCTAGTATATTCTGGTATATTCAGGTATGTTCTAGTATATTCCAGTATATTCTGGTATATTCTAGTATCTTCTAGTATATTCTGGTATATTCTAGTATATTCTAGTATATTCTAGTATATTCTAGTATATTCTAGTATATTCTAGCATCTTTTGGTATATTCTGGTATATTCTAGTATATTTTAGTACATTCTGGTATATTCTAGTATATTCTAGTATATTCTGGTATATTCTAGTATATTCTAGTATATTCTGGTATATTCAGGTATGTTCTAATATATTCTGGTATATTCTGGTATATTATACTATATTCTAGTATATTCTAGTATATTCTAGTATATCCTAGCATATACTAGTATATTCTAGTATATTCTGGTATATTACACTATATTCTGGTATATTCTAATATATTCTGGTATATTCTACGATATTCTACAATATACTAGTATATTCTAGTATCTTCTGGTATATTCTAGTATATTCTAGTTTATTCTAGAATATTCTAGTATATTCTACTATATTCTGGTATATTCTAGTATCTTCTAGTATATTCTGGTATATTCTAGTATATTCTAGTATATTCTAGTATATTCTAGTATATTCTAGTATATTCTAGTATCTTCTGGTATATTCTGGTATATTCTAGTATATTTTAGTACATTCTGGTATATTCTAGTATATTCTAGTATATTCTAGTATATTCTAGAATATTCTAGTATATTCTAGTATATTCCAGTATATTCTGATATATTCTAGTATCTTCTAGTATATTCTGGTATATTCTAGTATATTCTAGTATATTCTAGTATATTCTAGTATATTCTAGTATATTCTAGTATCTTCTGGTATATTCTGGTATATTCTAGTATATTTTAGTACATTCTGGTATATTCTAGTATATTCTAGTATATTCTAGTATATTCTAGTATATTCTAGTATATTCTGGTATATTCAGGTATGTTCTAATATATTCTGGTATATTCTGGTATATTATACTATATTCTGGTATATTCTAGTATATTCTAGTATATCCTAGCATATTCTAGTATATTCTAGTATATTCTAGTATATTCTAGTATATTCTAGTATATTCTGGTATATTATAGTATATTCTAGTATATTCTATTATGTTCTGGTATAGTCTAGTATATTCGGGTATATTCCAATATATTCTGGTATATTCTACGATATTCTCCTATATACTAGTATATTCTAGTATCTTCTGGTATATTCTAGTATATTCTAGTTTATTCTAGAATATTCTAGTATATTCTGGTATATTCTAGCGTATACTAGTATATTCTAGTATATTCTGGTATATTCTAGTATATTCTACTATATTCTACTATATTCTAGTATATTCTGGTATATTCCAATATATTCTGGTATATTCTACGATATTCTCCTATATACTAGTATATTCTAGTATCTTCTGGTATATTCTAGTATATTCTAGTTTATTCTATTATATTCTGGTATATTCTAGTATAGTCTAATATATTCTAGTATATTCTAGTATATTCTAGTATATTCAGGTATATTCTAGTATATTCTACTATATTCTAATATATTCTGGTATATTCTACGATATTCTCCTATATACTAGTATATTCTAGTATCTTCTGGTATATTCTAGTATATTCTAGTTTATTCTAGAATATTCTAGTATATTCTACTATATTCTGGTATATTCTAGTATCTTCTAGTATATTCTGGTATATTCTAGTATATTCTAGTATATTCTAGTATATTTTAGTATATTCTAGTATATTCTAGTATCTTCTAGTATATTCTGGTATATTCTAGTATATCTTAGTACATTCTGGTATATTCTAGTATATTCTAGTATATTCTAGTATATTCTAGAATATTCTAGTATATTCTAGTATATTCCAGTATATTCTGATATATTCTAGTATCTTCTAGTATATTCTGGTATATTCTAGTATATTCTAGTATATTCTAGTATATTCTAGTATATTCTAGTATATTCTAGTATCTTCTGGTATATTCTGGTATATTCTAGTATATTTTAGTACATTCTGGTATATTCTAGTATATTCTAGTATATTCTGGTATATTCTAGTATATTCTAGTATATTCTGGTATATTCAGGTATGTTCTAATATATTCTGGTATATTCTGGTATATTATACTATATTCTGGTATATTCTAGTATATTCTAGTATATCCTAGCATATTCTAGTATATTCTAGTCTATTCTAGTATATTCTAGTATATTCTAGTATATTCTAGCATATTATAGTATATTCTAGTATATTCTATTATGTTCTGGTATAGTCTAGTATATTCTGGTATATTCTGGTATATTCTACGATATTCTCCTATATACTAGTATATTCTAGTATCTTCTGGTATATTCTAGTATATTCTAGTTTATTCTAGCATATTCTAGTATATTCTGGTATATTCTAGCGTATACTAGTATATTCTAGTATATTCTGGTATATTCTAGTATATTCTACTATATTCTACTATATTCTAGTATATTCGGGTATATTCCAATATATTCTGGTATATTCTACGATATTCTCCTATATACTAGTATATTCTAGTATCTTCTGGTATATTCTAGTATATTCTAGTTTATTCTATTATATTCTGGTATATTCTAGTATAGTCTAATATATTCTAGTATATTCTAGTATATTCTAGTATATTCTAGTATAGTCAAGTATATTCTAGTATATTCTAGTTCATTCTAGTATATTCTGGTAAATTCTAGTATATTCTAATATATTCTAGTATATTCTGGTATATTCTAGTATATTCTACTATATTCTAGTATATTCTGGTATATTCAGGTATGTTCTAGTATATTCTGGTATATTCTGGTATATTCTACTATATTCTAGTATATTCTGGTATATTCTAGTATATTCTAGTATATTCTAGTATATTCTGCTATATTCCAATATATTCTGGTATATTCTACGGTATTCTACTATATACTAGTATACTCTAGTATCTTCTGGTATATTCTAGTATATTCTAGTTTATTCTAGAATATTCTAGTACATTCTACTATATTCAAGTTCATTCTCGTATATTCTAGTTTATACTAGTATATTCTGGTATATTCTAGTATATCCTAGAAATATTCTGGTATATTCTGGTATATTATTCTATATTCTGTTATATTATTCTATATTCTGGTATATTATTCTATATTCTGGAATATTTTAGTATATTCTAGTATATTTTAGTATATTCTGGTATATTCTAGTATATTCTGGCACATTCCGGTATATTCAGGTATGTTCTAATATATTCTGGTATATTCTGGTATATTATATTATATTCTGGTATATTCTAGTATATTCCAGTATATCCTATCATATTCTAGTATATTCTAGTATATTCTAGTATATTCTAGTATATTCTAGTATATTCTAGTATATTCTATTATACTCTAGTATATTCTAGTTTATTCTATTATATTCTGGTATATTCTAGTGTAGTCTAATATATTGTAGTATATTCTAGTATATTCTAGTATAGTCAAGTATATTCTAGTATATTCTAGTTCATTCTAGTATATTCTAGTTCATTCTAGTATATTCTGGTAAATTCTAGTATATTCTAATATATTCTAGTATATTCTGGTATATTCTAGTATATTCTACTATATTCTAGTATATTCTGGTATATTCAGGTATGTTCTAATATATTCTGGTATATTCTGGTATATTATACTATATTCTGGTATATTCTAGTATATTCTAGTATATCGTAGCATATTCTAGTATGTTCTAGTATATTCTAGTATATTCTAGTATATTCTAGTATATTATAGTATATTCTAGTATATTCTATTATGTTCTGGTATATTCTAGTATATTCTGGTATATTCTAGTATATTCTACTATATTCTATTATATTCTGGTATATTCTAATATAGTCTAATATATTCTAGTATATTCTAGTATATTCTAGTATATTCTAGTATAGTCAAGTATATTCTAGTATATTCTAGTTCATTCTAGTATATTCTGGTAAATTCTAGTATATTCTAATATATTCTAGTATATTCTGGTATATTCTAGTATATTCTACTATATTCTAGTATATTCTGGTATATTCAGGTATGTTCTAGTATATTCCAGTATATTCTGGTATATTCTAGTATCTTCTAGTATATTCTGGTATATTCTAGTATATTCTAGTATATTCTAGTATATTCTAGTATATTCTAGTATATTCTAGCATCTTCTGGTATATTCTGGTATATTCTAGTATATTTTAGTACATTCTGGTATATTCTAGTATATTCTAGTATATTCTAGTATATTCTAGAATATTCTAGTATATTCTAGTATAGTCCAGTATATTCTGGTATATTCTAGTATCTTCTAGTATATTCTGGTATATTCTAGTATATTCTAGTATATTCTAGTATATTCTAGTATATTCTAGTATATTCTAGTATCTTCTGGTATATTCTGGTATATTCTAGTATATTTTAGTACATTCTGGTATATTCTAGTATATTCTAGTATATTCTGGTATATTCTAGTATATTCTAGTATATTCTGGTATATTCAGGTATGTTCTAATATATTCTGGTATATTCTGGTATATTATACTATATTCTGGTATATTCTAGTATATTCTAGTATATCCTAGCATATTCTAGTATATTCTAGTCTATTCTAGTATATTCTAGTATATTCTAGTATATTCTAGCATATTATAGTATATTCTAGTATATTCTATTATGTTCTAGTATATTCGGGTATATTCCAATATATTCTGGTATATTCTACGATATTCTCCTATATACTAGTATATTCTAGTATCTTCTGGTATATTCTAGTATATTCTAGTTTATTCTAGAATATTCTAGTATATTCTGGTATATTCTGGTATATTCTAGTATATTCTAGTCTATTCTAGTATATTCTGGTATATTCTGGT